>OZ023232.1:23427170-23662170 GCA_964006365.1 Trididemnum miniatum | reverse complement strand
ATCGCAGAATATCATGTGCGCTGTAGCTGCAGAGCAATGTGAAATGCATTGAAATTTTCTTATGATTTATAATAGTATATTTTTCTTAGCTAGATGCGCTTGAATACATTCATTCCAAAGATTACGTTCATGCCGATATAAAAGGTGCAAATATTCTTTGCGGCCATGACAATTCAAACCAGGTATGTTGAAAGATGTGTTGTTTTCAGCATTTTAGTGTCGATATGTTATTTTTTAGATCATTTAATCGTTTTGTTGGGAAAAATGTGGTTTTAAGCTATGCTGAATAACAACTGGTTTTGCTGAGAGAAGGGATTTGCGCTAACTTGGTTGTTCAAAATTTGTAAACATTTTTGCTTGATTTTAAGTTGTTAGTACGATGAATTTTGCATATCACTTAACGTAAGATCGAATTACGTGTATTAAACCGTGATTTTTTGCAGCTGTTTTTAGTCGACTACGGCTTGGCTTATCGTTATGTTGTTGATGATCAGCATAAAGAATGCAAACCAGATCCACGCAAAGCACATAATGGAACGATCGAATACACAAGCACTGACGCTCACGATGGGGCAAGTACGTTCAGATTTAAATGACATATTAGATCACTTGTCCCTAAACGGTTTTTGGAAAAAGTAGGCCTATGGTTTTTGGGTTTTTGTAAGTTTACCGACTTATTTTAGTGTGGGCTTCAAATTGCTTTGTTCGCCTCTGAAACTCTGACTAATTTGTCGTGAAGTAAGTATATTTCGAATATTTTTCTCGTTTTTAGATCCTTCGCGAAGAGGAGATATAGAAATACTAGGATTTTATCTTTTGCATCTTCTTTGTGGTCGGCTTCCGTGGGAAGATAAATTATCCGATTGTAACTACGTTCGTGACGAAAAAAAGAAACATTTAAAAAATCCCGAATCCCTGGTCAAATCCGCTTGCGGAACATCAATCCCAGGTAAGGATCGCTTACTTGTATCAACTGATCGTAAAAAAATGGGAATTTCCCTACTGCAATAGCTTGCTTGTGAGTGTAGGCGTATGAGGGTGCGTAATGCGTGGGTGGTTGGTTAAAGTAAAAGTTTGTCGAACTTGTTCCATTTTTCTGCTATTGTTATGTTACTTGTTATTTTATGATGTACAACGGAAACGGGAAAGAGTTAGTAGTATAACCAAAAAAGTGCTCATTGTACCTTGTAGGTGCAGAGCTAATTAACAAATAAGCAATTGGCAAAATAACCCTACAGACTGTTTCGCCCTAAGCGCTCTTCAGGGGGTTCTTATTCAAATAGAATTCTTATTCTGTTTGTGGACCATAATTTTTATTCTATTTGAATAAGAACCCCTGAAGAGCGCTTAGCGCGAAGCAGTCTGTAGGGTTATTTTGCCAATTGTTTATTTGTTATTTTTTGATGTATATATTTGTTCTTTTATTTAACTTATTTTATGCGTGGTTATATTTGTTGTGTGTGCTAAGCTTTGACGGAGCATATGCAAACTGTTTGCGCGACCTAGATTTAGCGACTCTCCAAAACCAATAGTATTTTAGACAAGGTCTAATCTTTGGTCTTCTGAACATTGCTTAACTAAAGAATTGAGAGCATTAGTGGCTATGTAGTTCAAGACTTCGGTTACATCGAGTTTACACTCTGAGACAATTTTTGCGAAATTTTCAGATCCTTTCGTAAGAATTTGTGTAGGCACATGAAATACACTTTGGTATTTAGTGGATTTTAATAGCTCATTGTACGTTACAGAAATCAGTAAACTTCTTCAGGAAGCTACGACCCTGGGTTACGATGAAAAACCAAATTATGAACGAATGCGAAGTTCATTCAAAGCCTCATTAAAGTCCTTGTCTGTTTCCCCAAACTCGTCCATAGATTTTTCAGGTGATAAAACAAGCGTTTCACATGAAGAGTCTTCACCCGGTAAATCTAAACCTCAGGTAAAATATTTGCTCGCACTGTTACACACCAAGATCATCTATATCGCAGATGAACGTTGTTACTTGTAGAAGTAGTTAATTCTTGGTAGCTGGCACTAGCTTGGTTTTTGAAAAGAATTGAGAAGTCTTCTTTGCATGTGTGGTTGAAATTTTACGTTGGGGTATGTAGCTTAAAGGTCCATTGAGGAAAAAACTAGATGAATTGGACACAGTATACCAATCAAAAATATCTGGATTCACAATTATGCGTTAACTCGCTAAAATCAATGAAGTTTTTGATTGGTGTTCGTTAGGCTTCCCGTTTAGAATATATTTTTTTCACTTATGCCGCCGTATGACAGAGTTCAATTTGAATGTAGTTTTCAATCTTACAGCGTTCAACAAAACAGCTTTTAATTAATTAAAATTCTGTTAGGTTTTTTTAGCGACTCTTACGCTGGCTACAGAACTACAGTGCCAACTACTTAGCGGGGTCGATGGACTGACATTTATCAATTAAAAGTGTAACTAATACATCTGTTGATTTTTTGGCCTAGTGCTTAGCTATTGTTTCGTTTTGCCGAGTTTTTAATGGCAAGTCATGAATTCGTAAGGTGTAGGGTTAATTTGTAAAACGCCGAAAGAAACAGTTCCGCTTTTTTATTTGCAGTTTAATTGTAGGCGTATTTGCTTAGAGAGCTAGTTTTGTGTTTGGGCTATTGTTCAGTTGTTAACGCTGAAATGTGTCATAACCGAGGAGCCGTGTAAAAGGATATCCTTGACCAAGTCATATGGTAAGACGCTAATGTTTGACTTTGTGTATTACATACACTGAACAGGTTGATCAGTTGCATTTGCTGGTTTGAAATTTTCTGAAAACCAGTTCAATGGTATTTAAATCGCGGTTGGTGATCTATTTACCATTAAATGCGACTTAAGATGAGAATCTGCAATCTTTTTTTCCTGTATTCTGCAGAAAAGGAAGATTGCTAATTCTCATCCTGGTAAAAGTAAATCCAGAAAAAAAGCGTCTGCTCCTTCCGAAGCTGATGATGACACTTCGGCATTGGAGGACGATCCTTCTCCCCAAAATACTTCTACTCGGCGACGAAGAAACGTACCGCGTCAAAACGCAATTGTCGCCACCACATCTTCTCTCAGTGAGGACGGTTCACCTTTTGTTGTAAAATCTCGCAATTGGCGTCAACGCAAAGCGCCTGTCAATGAATCAAATGACGAACTTGATTCATCCGAAGATTTTAGCGTTGACTTCGCTAAACCTGTAGCGCAGACCAAGCAAAAACAAAAAGCGGCCAGCACGAGAAAAACAAGAGCTAAACAACAACGTCGGGACTCAAACAGTGAAAATGAAGCGCCCAAAAAAGTTGAACCTCGAAAATTGCCGAAACCGCAAAGGCCTCCTATTACTACCAAAACTAGAACAAGGTATGCAAAATATGCGTTTCTGCGTTTAGTGCAATTTGATCAAAAACAATATTCTTTTGTGAATAAATTTTAGTATTTAGTCGCACTCGCATATTTATCCTCCTATCACGAGAAAGCGATCAAAGCGCTATAACGAGCTCGCTTAGGAGTTGCCGGCCACCTGTCTACCACATCAAGATGGGGGAATCCCGCTGAGTGCCTTTCCTAACGGCACAAGTAAACTTGTCGGCTTGATCTCCACACTGTCCCTTTAATGCTTAGCGTTGAGCAGGGAAGCTGTAAATACCAATTTTTGAAGTCATTGGTTTGATCCGACTCGGAATCAAACCCGGGTCTACAGCTACCAAGGCGGACGCTCATACCACTCAGCCATCTGAGCTGTATAAATGAAAAACGTTGTTTTGAAATTGACTAACTATTTGGAATCGCTGCCGGCGGTAGGTCTTGGGTTCGATTTAGGAAAGAGGTAAAATCGGACCCTGTCGCTAACGGTTCGCCACCGCTGCGACGTTTCTTGTGTTGCGCAGGCTCCAAGTCGCGGAGACGGGCCTCTCGTGGCAAGCTTCGGCCAAATATTACGGGTACAATGAAGGTTTGATTTTTAATTTCAAATTGTCCTGAAAGTTAGATGTAATTGAGGGAGAGTGAAATTTGCAATTTGCGCTCTTTGGGCCGTCCGCCACCCGCCATGCATGTCAAAATGCGATCGGCTCCAGCATGGATCGAACTCATCACGAGAGACTGAGAGAGCAGCACCTGCGCGCCTTGTGCGCGGTACCGCTTGTCGGTGATGTCACCATTAATCCAGATCATAAGTTCGCAGTTGTTTTCTTATGAACGAAATTTCGTATGCAGTCCTAGAAACAAAAAGCCGTTACAACCTCATTCGTCTCTCGTCAGCAGTGACAGTGATGCATCGATCGATGGTCCTGAAACTACGGATACAAAAGTGCAATCACCCACGAAAAAAATCAGGTAATAATTAAAAACAGTATTCTATGAGAAGTGAAGTTATTTTGAAACGACTGCTAAAAACCTGTTAGTCATAAACCACACAATTTATGTCATCGATTTGAGCTGTGAATCGTACCCTACACGTAGGTATGTAGCCTACGTGCACGTCACTGAACTAAAATTCAACTGTATTTGAGGAGAATGCGAAGTGAGCTTGCACTCTTCGAGTCAGCAGCCACCCTTATTTGTGTCAAATGCGATCGGCTCTAGCCGTGAATCGAACCTGTCACGTAGGATCTGTTACCTGCGCGCGGTACCGCTAGGCCATGTCGTTGACAAAGACTTGAGCGTTGACTTTCCTGTGTAGCGACGTTTTGAAGAGCCTGCTTTGGAAACAGGTGGAACTCTGTCTTGTCATACTTAGCTCAAGCTGTATGCTTGGATTGTGTTTTAGAACCCCAAAACCAAGTTCTGAAGTTTCAAGGACACCCCTTCGTACGGAACCAGTCCTTAATGAAGGAGACAAATTGACTGGAAAATATTCCGGAAAGCATCCCAGTAAGTAGCGTACTTTCGTGCAGTACGTTCAATACAACTTATTAGAAGTCGTCGTTTTGGACATCATGTCATGACGAGTTGTCACTAGTCATAGCAGCTATAAAAATTTTAATGTGTTTCACAGCGTTGGCGAGAAAAGTTCCGTAATTCTTGAATTCCCGGGGAGAAAAGTCGTATGAACAATTTATCTGTTATATAAATATGCACACATTCAACCAGTGGCGCACCCAGGGGGGGAGTTGGGGGTCGACCCCCCCCCCCCTTTTGAAACCGAACTCTTGTTTGTAAAGTGAAGTGTCCAAACTGTGCAAGTACAGTACGTGCTGTTATTTCAAAAGAGCTTTGACAAAATTTACCCCACATACTGAAGCCAAATCGGCTGGTTGGTGTAGTGGTAAGAGACATTGTTATCAGTGCGGGCAGGAGCGGATCCAGAGGGGGATGCGTTTTCCCACCAGCAATTTTCAAACATGCTTTTTATGAATACAGTTTTTTTCCATAATTTCGAACCTTTGCGATAACAATAAGCCTTACGCCCTGAGCACGCATAATGGAAAATGTACGAACAAAGTGTATCATATTTGGTGAAACACTCTGATTTAGGGGCAAAAATTTTCAACAAAATTTGCCTTAAAATTGTTAAAAAAGTGCTAAAATGGCCACTACAGTATGTAAATTTTCAAAAAATTTCTGGGGGAGCATGTCTCCGACCCCCCTAGAGCCTTTTTTATTCTCAATATACTTTAATGTAATTCTGCAAAAAAAACGCTTGAAAATAGGGCGAATTTGGGTGCCCCCTCCTTATACATTGCAAACATTAAAACATTTTCAAAGGGCTTCTTACGCCTTTTTTGGGTCTGACGTCTTTGTATTTAGTTCACACTCAACCTATTTCAAAATTTCGTCCCCCCCCCCCACCAAAATTTTCTGGATCCGCTCCTAAGTGCGGGATCGAGTTTTTTTGGAACCCCCCTTGGAAGTTTGCTGAGTGCGCCCCTGCATTGCGCAGTTGTAGATAAAAATATGCTTTTCCTATTTGAAATTCCTTATATCAAATCTTCATTATACTCGCCGTATTACGCCGCAGCGTGTAACGAGTGCGGGAGCCACTTCCGCGGCTTCGAACCTGGCCAACACAGTTTCACGAAACGTCGCAGCGGTGGCGAGCCTTTGACGACACTGTGTCCGATTTGACCGGCCCAGGAATCGAACCCCATACCTCCCACACCGATAGCGATGTGTAAAAGCAACTGAGCTGACCGTTCGATAAGAATAAGGGATGACGCTTTTCTAATCTTAGGCAAACCATTTTGATTGAATTTTACTACAGCAATCGCACAGTAACTGCAATTATAAGTTTAATTGTTAAACTTGGGTTGCGATGATTAACTGCGAGGCGCAGGTGGTAGTTATATCAAGATCTTAATCCGCATTTGTTGAATGATGTACCAACCCATTGGCCCATGAAAATATGTTAAAACTAGTCGAAGATACTCAAGAATTTTTTGTGGAGCGAAAGGCTACCTGATAAACAATGGTCAAGTGTTCTTTTCTACATAATTTGGTTTATACCGCCACCACAATGTCATATTAGGGTGTCCCGTTTTTACACTTTTTTTCGCAAACTCTTGGTTTATACGATTTACAGGGTGCAAATCGGCACAGAAACCCATTGCCAAAAAAATTATTGAAAAATAATGAGTTCTTCATGCCCGGGGGAGACTTTGAAATATTTTGGGGGGTAAATGACGTAATTCGAAAAGTACACATGCTACACGGCTGAATTTGATGTCTAACGATTCGGAAGACATGGTTTCCTATCTGTCTGTAATACATTTTGATGCTCTATCTTGATCAGAAAACGACTTATGATTCAAGGATGTGCATTAGAATTTTTTGATCTTTTGCTATCCACCAATCATTGATTTTTTAAATAAGTCGTTTTCTGTTCGACATAAAGCATCAAAATGTATTACAGACAGATAGGAAACCATGTCTTCCGAATCGTGTGACATTAAATTCAGTCGTGTAGCATATGTACTTTTCGAGTTACGTCATTTACCCCCAAAATATTTCAATGTCTCCCCCGGGCATGAAGAACTCAATATTTTTCAAGAATTTTTTTGGCAATGGGTTTCTGTGCCGATTTGCACCCTGTAAATCGTATAAACCAAGAGTTTGCGAAAAAAGTGTAAAAACGGGACACCCTAAATTGCCATATGTGCATGTCGATATTGACATTTCGTTTTGGCATTGTTTTTCGTGCTAATGCAATGACTAATGAATTCAACATCGCTTGATTATGAGTTTATAAAGTTGCTAATCTGACGTCGCATGTTTTTCTCGTTAATGAAAGAGGAATTCCTGTTAAGGACAAGCTGTAGGCTACAAAAAATGCTTCCCGAAAATAATGCCACGCCTTGAGTATGCAGTTTAGCGTTTGCGAACGAAATTCGAATTCATTTGACGGGAAGTTTTTTGCAGTTTACAGGAAGCCTTTTGACTATAATTGGAATAGTGAATAGCCTACTAAGAGTTATCACTAATCGATGTTTGAATGATCGATTAGTAAATTAAATTTACCCACTGCAGTTAATAGTTGACTTCATGTCGATGGTCGATAACTCTGCGTTATAAATAAATTTGTAAAGATTACAATCGTGATACTTCGTGCCAATTTTCAATTTAAATTTCTCTGCATTTGTCCCTAGAGCGCATAAAAAACTCAGTCGCAGCGCGATTTATGTAAGAAACCTAAATTGCCTTTGTGTTCTCGATTTTATAATACATCACACTTCATGGGATTAAACCTTATTGTTTAACCCTGTTTGTCCTTTGAAACTGCTACTCCTCACTTCTGAAATATGATGGTGCACTTGGTATCACTCTTTAGGAGGAAAAATGAAGCTATAAATCTTGTAACTGGACGTTGCGACGACAAATTGAGTTGTCATCATCGGTATGCTAAGCAGTAGGCCTCAGACTGTTTCTTTTTCAGTTTTTGTTCGACGTCAAAAGAAAAACGTTTCAAAAACGGATGCTAGCACTCAGACAACTCCTCGTTTAAGAAAGAGCGCTTCCAGAAAGTGATTCAGCATCACACATTCATCGTCATCAATTGTTCTACATGTTCTTTTGCTTATCAGCTATGTAAATAAAGTAGAAAATTTTTATCTGGAGTTTTGTTCTTTTTCAATCAGTGTCTGGATTAGCTAGTGGAACAACAGTCTTGTGAAAGACCAACGCCTTTTAAGTTTTCAGCACTTGGAACCACTTTGATAACGGAGTATTACAGAATGCCAGAGTCATGCGTTGGGGTGGAGAACAGTTTACAACGAATGGGAAGGTGGCAGTGAGTCGTCGGAGCGGCAAAGAATCGCGGGGGTTGGCGATAAAATGTGCCATTGTTTTAAGCACAGTCCAAAGACAACTAAACAATTTGATCATTGCCTACTAAGTTATTTGATCTGGCTGTCAGCTGTGAAACCTGATCGAGTTGAACACAGCTGTATAGGCTACCTCTATTTTCGATGGTAGTTTTACGTAAGTTATTGTAGGCCTACAGTAAAGCTTATTGGAGTTGAAGACTTGCTTATCTTTCGTTATGCAGAAAGAATCCAGTAAAACGATGTAGTACTGAAGACTGGACCCACTAGCGGTTCAAGTAGAGAACGAGGGTCAGGTGATTCAAGCCCCCCCCCAAACTTATACATATTAATTGTTACCTTGACACTGTATAGTAAACGCACAAAACTGCAAAATCACAGTGGCTTGGCGAGGGGGGGCAAGTGGGGCGCACCAAGAAGTTATCTTTATGCTCTTTTTCGACGTATTAGAACAAATTTTACGAACAACTCTGTGGATTGCTGTATTGTAACGTATGTTGTTCGCAAAGGATTCGAATCACGCCTTACTTCTACCAGAGCCGGCGGCAGAGCAGTCGACTTAAGGGGGCCAAGCGTTTACAAGGGGGGGGGGGCAAAGTTTGAAATTAAGTGCAGAAGCCACTGTCTTCAAAAGAGTAAGCTTGTCGATTGGGGGGGGGGGGGGGGGGCAGCCGGCCCTACTTCCGACCGTAGATCACGCACCAAAGAGGCGCATGAAACAGTGATGCTATACACTCCAATTTCAATGTAATCTTTCAAACTTGAAAACAATCATTTTATTGCTACTAGAGATGGGCATTTATCGGCGATAATTTATTACCGATTATCGTTATTGCTCAAATTAGTTTTGATTTATCGATTGGCCGATATCGCTTTTGTAATATGTTTTGTTATCGTCGATAAATTATCGCGATAAACAATTCTTTACGCACACGCCACACGGTGTCAAAACTTCAAAGTTAGTAAAAGGTACGGGACAGCGGGTGCAAGCACACATTGTTTAGGCCATTTTCAATTGTCGGCCCATTACAATTTTCAATTACGAATGATTGAACGCTGTTAAGGGACATGCATGATGACCAACACATAGGCCTACACAAAACCCTTTGCACTTCCGCTTGTGCCGAGCGCCTGGCGCGAAAGCTGCGAATGCTATTTTTTAAGTCTTTTTTAGTATGACCCGACTGGGAATAAAACCCCAGTCTACCGGCTATCAAGTGGACGCTCTTAACCGATAGGCCTACACCAAGCGCCGGCTCAAAGTTAGTAAGTTCGCCCTGCGGAAAAATACACGGTGTCCTTCAAGTCTTGTTGCAGTTTTAAAAATATCTTTGTTTTGTTAAATGCCACTGCAGAGTCCGTGAACTGCTCTCTTTCCCTGAAAAATCTAGAAAAAAACATTTTTGCAGTTTGATTAAAAAAAAAAAAACTTCGTCAAACACGTTGAAAAAATTTACTGCAGGATTTATCGGAAAAATTTATCGGCGGTAATTTATCGATTACCGATATCGCTTTAAGAAATTGAGATTTGTCGATATCGCCCAGGGCTTTTTCGAAGTTATCGACTATTGTTATCGCTTTAGTGCAGAAAGGTTTATCGTGCCCATCACTGATTGCTACGCACCTGACACCTGGATAATTTATGCTGTTGGCAGTGGCGCAACCAGGATTTTTGTAAGGGGGGGCTGATACATTTTTGTGATTACGATTAGTTCCTTATTGCTCGTAATTTTCTAGTATCATGTCTGACTGTCTCGCGAGATGACGTAGGTCTATCGTCTATTTCAACAAGGAAAAGCCACGGCTAGTTTTTTTGCTCAAATCAATATCTGTGCAGTAAAACAGAAGAGAGCTAAGCGTTGTGTCCGAAACTAGTTTCACTACGCATTAGGCAAGCGAAGTTTTTGTGAAATTTAGTTTATAATCTATCCCAAAGCGTCACATGAAGAGTCTTTTAACATTTTTTCAACCAAGGTATGCTTATCTTGCTATCTATTTCAACGAAGAAAAATTATGCAAATTACTTGAAAAAACTTGCGCGACAATGTTCAACTTGCAAAGTTTCAATTAGGAAGAGAGAGGTTTGGGTACTGCAGCAATTTTCGACTCGGTGCTTGTTGTCAACGTCATCGAAGCAAATTTAAACAATAAAATGAGATCTTTCACTGGCACTTGCGGCATATTTATTTATAACACTTTCTGTATCAACTGATCGTTCTCGGTGAATCGGTTGCAAAGCGAGACTGGTTAACTGTTGTTCTGACCGGTTAACGATTTTAATTCACAAATGATTTTAATTTACAGATACCGGTATCAGCTTTAAGATTACATTTTTGTTGTTTTAACCTTGCTCGTAACCGCAATTAACAATATTCTCGGACATAGAAATTCATTAATTGTTAAAAATGCCTCAGTAAAACTTAAATTTATATTATCTGTCGGGAGCGGATCAATAAAATTTTGGCGGGGGGATGCAGTTTTCAATTAGGTTGAATGCTTACTACGTACAAATTCGTTAGACGTTTAGACCCAAAAACGGGCCTAAATAACATAAGCCCTTTGAAAATGCTTCATGTCAAAGGCGTATTCAGAAATTTTTTCAAGGACAAAAGCATTAAATTTTGACATTTTAATCAAGCGTATTTTTTCTGGCAGAATTTGATGCAAATTGAGGAACGAAAACGACTTTAGGGGGTCTGGGGGCATGCTCCCCCGGAAACCTTTTGCAAATCTGCACACTGCAATGGCCATTTTAGTGCTTTTTGAACATTTTTCAGGTACATTTTATTTAAATTTTTGCCCCTATATGTGCGTGCCTCACCAAGTATGATGCACGTGTTCGCACATTTTCGATTGCGCGTGCTTAAGGCGTAAGAATTATTGTTATCGAAAAGTTTCGAAATTATGAAAAAAATTAAATTTTTTCTAAAACAGTTTTAAAATCGGATTTTAGGGAGATGCATCCACCCAAACACCCCTGGATCCACCCCTATTGCCTGTTGAATATTGACATATTACGACGAGTACTGGTACTTATAATTTTTTACAGCTGTTTTATCCACTGTCGTTCATAAGGCTAAGGGGGGCTTCAGCCCCCTTAGCCCCCCCCCTAGTTGCGCCTATGACTGTTGGCAAAGGCGTGAAATCACTCTTTACACCCGATCACAAATCGTCATCCGTTTTCTCTATTATGACATTACAAAGAGGTTTGAAACTGCGCGTACATAGGTATTCGACTTAGCAGCAATTTGACAGAAGGAAATACAAATGTGCGAGAAGAAAAGTAAAGAAGCATCAGGTAGGCCTATCTATCAGATTTTCGTTGTTTTAGCGTTAGATGGATGTTAAAGATTGTTGATAAGTCGATTAAAATACGCGTATAGTCCCTCGCTGTTATACCGTGCTAAATGTACACCACACAGTGATCCTAAACTTTTTCAACCATTGGGCCGTTTCTGATAATAGACAACAGTGGAGGAGTGCCGATCGAAGCAATAACTAATTTAGCCTTAGCCCCAATCGCCTTTTCTGGGTGTTTTCTTTTGTAGTTTGTATATTGTTTTGCTACCGCGATTGGTGTGCAGACTGTGATTTTCAATTTGGATATTTTGAATATTTTTATAACAGCAATCACAGAATGAGAAAATAGGCCAAAATCTGGCAGTTTAGGAGTTGCGAAGCGCAACCCCGTTGCTGCTGCTGAGATAATTTAGTTAAAAATGTGAAAGAATTGCAGTATCGTAGGATAAAATTGTAGCTGAGCGCTTGATTTGCCTTTTGTGAAATGCAATTTCGTTTTCTGGATAGCCTTTCTTTTTCGGATCGATTTAAGCGAAAAAGCTTTGTAGTTTAATGTGGGCGGCTTTCCCAAGTGTAGGCCCTTAGCCTACCGTTCGGATGTTGTCTCCAAAAAAGCAAAAAAATGGGCTTCACCCACAAGCAAATTTTATTTCAAAAAGTTCTGGGTGGATTCGGCTTGCCTTGCTCGGTATAACAAATTGTTTCCTTAGGAGGGATTGCCATGTAAGAAAGGCGGTTGTTGATTTCTATGTTTAGACGATGTAGTGCAACTAGGAAAGGAATAAAATAATAAGAAAGTAAATTAAGAATAGATTGAAAACAAAAAACGAAATCAAGAAAAACAAGAGAAAAAAAACGTTATTTAGCATCACTTTTGATGTTGCATCACTGCTTTAAGTGGTACAACATCATCTTCGCAAAATCAAATCAAATCTTCATTATACTGCCCGTATTACGCCGAAGCGGGCTACGAGTTGCGGGGCCCATCTCCGCGGCATAGCGCCTGGGCAACACAGCTCCGAAGAAACGTCGGAACGATGGCGAGTCGTTGGCGATACTGTGTTGATTTGACCGGCACAGGAACCGAACCCCAGACCTCCCGCATTGATTGCGTACGCTTAGCAATTAAGCTAACGGCCGATCGCATCATCGTTGCATAAATGCTTATTCGACTTATCCGTAGAGATGCAGTTAACCACTACTTCGTTAGCTTCGTTAACCATTACTTCGTTAACACAGTTAGGCACCTCCGTTAACGTTAATACGTTAAATTCAGCTCCAATTAACGGAAGTTAATTAAATTCGTTAAATCGTTAATTTTGACTTAAAACGGCATTTCTTTAAAAAAAAACCTTAAAATTTTTTAATATCAATGTTTGCGTAAGCATTTAAGCAATTTTTCTGCTCACAAGCAGCATGTTTTGCTGTTTTTATCTCGCTGTTTGACATCATTGGTCGTATTTTGCTAGTTTATCGAGGTCAAACTTAACCAACAATAGGAGAAATAACCGTTCAAAAAAATTTAACGGAAGTGATCAAGCACTAACGGAAGTTAAGTTAGTCCGTTAATTTGAAAAAGAAATTTAACGAATTAACTAGTTAATGAAAAAGTTAGCTTCGTTATTAACGATTAACGAAATTGTGCCCATCTCTGGACTTATCCTATCCATTTCGTCGTCAATTTATTCAACAATACAAAATTTGATTTTCTTCTTCGTGGGGTCGATTTTATGGAAAAAGTTTTAGATGCCTGGGCACACGTCTAGAAGCCACGATGTCAAGCTCTCACACATTGTAGGCAGACCATGAGACCCACTGGAGAGATGGTACGTAGGACATCCTGTTGCAATGTGGTCTGCAGTTTGCTCTTCAGCACCACACTCGCAAGCCGCTGGATGTGACATGCCCCATCTGTGCATGGTTGAGCGAAAAAGGCCGACACCAGTTCGGAGATGATTCAATCGGACCCAGGCAGGTTCGGAAAGTCGTATTCCAGGAGGAGGTACACTGATATCGGTGATGAAATCACGGAGTCGATCACAGGCGTTAATTGCAATAACGTAACACAATTAATTACCTACGTTGAAACGATGGCAGGACGCAAAAAATTGCAATGTATGTGCTGAACTCCGAATATCCTGCATCAACCAAAGGCAAGGGACTCACTCCACTGGTAGATTTATGCAAAATTTGGGAAGTGGCGATTTAAACGCGACTGTGTGGACAAGTGGACTAACTTTTTTTAGTTTGATCGGCGCGGGACTCGTCTAATTAATTGTGTGTTTTGGTTAAAAAAGCTTAACGCAGCTCTAGATTCGAGTTTTTCATTTGCAAACAGATACATAGGGGGCGTAAAATTTTCGTTTGCTCCGGGGCGCAGGATACCCTTGCTACGCCACTGCAAGATCAGGAGTTTCTGCTCTTACTAGCAAGGCTGCCATTTTTTTTGAACTCGAAAACCCTGAACTCGATCTCGAATAAAGCTTGTTGAGTTTTGAACTTATCTTAAACTTGACAAAAATTGCTTGAACTTGGCCTGAATCGATAAAAACTGCTTGAACTGAGCATAAACTCGAAAAAAATAAACTCGGGACTTGATCTCAATATAAACTAAAAACAGCTCAGATTGCCGAGTGGTAAGAGCGTCCGCCTCTGGACCTGTAAACTTGGGTTTGATTCCAAGTCGGGTCAAACCAATAACTTTAAAATTGGTATTCACAACCTCCCTGCTTGACGCTCAGCATTAAAGGGACAGTGTGGAGAACTAGCCGGCAAGTTTACTTGTTGTGCCGTTGGGAAACGCACTTAGCGGGATTCCCCCATCTTGGTGAGGTAAACAGGTGGCCGACAACTTCTAAGCGAGCTCGTATAGCGCTTTGATCACATTCTCGAGATATATGCGACTAATACATATAAAAACCTAAATTAAACGTGAAGAAATCGAACTCGGCTCGCAAATTTTTAGAGAACTTGAACTCGATTCAGGCCCGTAACTATACGGGGGCCAGGAGAAGGGCAGGCCCCTCTGTCAAAACTTTGGTCTTCCCCTGTCAGATAAAGACTACTTTGCTTGCTTCGTTGTTTAATTACCAACGATACAGTGTTGAAAATGTGCACGTGCAACCCATATGCCCTCAGTACACAGTAGTTGATCTATTCAAGTATAAACGGCGCTGTGTCAGAAAGGTCCACGCTCGCACAACTGGGAGGTAACTAAATAACTAATGACGACCGGGTTATACTTGGTTAGACCCGCATAGTGGTCAGTATAGTTGCAAATGAACCGGGTATAGTGAGCACTTAAAAAGAGAAATTAAAGCGAGTGTGGAGTTGGCGGGCCCTAACTTCATCGACGTTCGTATTCCTCACCCACTCGATGGCCTCCAAAGTAAATGCACGGAGACTTCCAATGACTTTGTTGGTTGAGGCCATAATTACTTTAATAACTTACTTGCATTACAGTAGCATAGAATAAAAAATGTAGCGAGGCCTGTCAACCAAATGAAACAAAAAGTTTAGTTTGATCATGGACTGTTATATCTGTTCAATACTTGCCAAATCAGTGCTTTGTATTTGTAGCATTGCAAAAACTTGTGTCGCAATTTATCTACTAGGTAGACCAAAAAAAGAGATAAAATAAAATCGCTGTTTTCCCGTAAATTGCAGCCCAAAAAAATGAGCGGCAAAAGAAAAGAGCAGAACAGAGAAAAAGCAAACGGTCAAAAAGCCCTATTTTTTGGCACTATAGAGTTTTCTAGAAAAAACATTTTGGGGTCTTATGCTGCTGCAGCTTACATTTTTAAAAGTTTTTAAATTGCAGAGTGTAAAAAAGGGACAGTGTCGCATCATTGTTTTCAGTATGCAAGTACAGTAGAAAGTTAATGATGCCGTAACCGTAAGTACGGTTATACGGTAAGAAGAACAGTAGAAGGTAATATTCTATACAGTGTTTAAATTGATCTCTTTGACTGTTTGATTTAAAAATAATAGTTCAGTAAATAAAATAGACAGCATTCATTATTTTACGACTTAAATAGGGTAATATTCAAATTGCAACAAAGTGATTTCAGATTTTATTAATTATTTTGGCTTTAATACAATTTAGACTTATTTGGATGCAAGAGAAAATTATCGTAAGCTGAGCTGAAAGCAAATCTAAAAAGTAAGAAAGAGTTGCTGGTACAGATCAGTCAGCCAATTTGTTACCGGGGTATATGAGTTTATTGTAGTGAATTAGGTGGATCGGTTATTCGGTTTGTTGTTCCAACATCC
The DNA here is from genome assembly GCA_964006365.1 of Trididemnum miniatum. Lineage (NCBI taxonomy): Eukaryota > Metazoa > Chordata > Ascidiacea > Aplousobranchia > Didemnidae > Trididemnum > Trididemnum miniatum. Next base: position 23,646,336 of record OZ023232.1, on the reverse strand, counting down.
CAGGTACGATCATTAACGTACTAGCAGCCAATTGCGTAAAACATTTTAGCTTTTTTCATACATTTGTTGCAAATTAAAATCAAATCTTCGTTATACTCGCCGTATTACGCCGAAGCATGGAACGAGTTGCGGGGTCCATGTCCGCGGCTTAGCGCCTGAGTGGGACAGCTTTGAACGCCGAAATGATATCGCAGCGGTGGCGAACCGCAGTCAACACTGTATTTGATTTGACCGGCACAGGAATTGATCCACAAACCTCCCGCTCCGGAAGCGATGTCGTTGCCGCAACGCCAACCGGCCATTGTTTCCAACACACATATTAATCGGTAATTAATTTGTTACATGAAAAATATACTTAAATGTTGCAAGCTTAGATAGATGTTGAGTGTTTTTTTAAGTTGATATTTTAACGAGTAAACGAAAAAATTTTGCCCCCCGTTAAAAAAATGCCCCCCTGAGCTCAGTTTCTGGTTACGGGCCTGACTCGATTAAAATATTGCGATTTCGTATCTTCGCTTTCTAGTCTCCAGTCAAAAACAAATGTATTAACTTGGTTCTTCACCCGTCCCTGTGGACGGCATTGAATTAGAGAAAAAGTAAGAATTATATAAACTAAGCAAATCAATCGGTCCGCTGCCTTATTTCGCTATAGCCTAACTTTCCCAAAAAGTGAAACTGAAGTATCGTTTTTTCATATTACGGCAGTGCTGCTATTTTAAAAATGAATAAGTAAGCTTGAGCTGACACGAACCAATTGAGCTCATTAAACTGCATGGCTTGATAAAGTAAAAAACAATTTTCTCACTACTGTATGTAAAAATATTAGGGCTGCGTCACAATTACGATGCATCATGGCGCATTGGCGCACAATGTTACTTGCACGAGCAGGTGGCTAAAGTCACGTTTGTACAAGTGCTCAACAAAACTTCTTATGAACAAAATTTTGTTGCGTGCAAATGGTACAACGTTACTTGCAGTAGCACGCGGCTGAAGTCACATTTAGGCCCATTACAACTTTCGCCGCTTTCTCATTTATTTAACTTGCCGTACTGGCCGTATTCAGCAATTCTTCTGGCCTGCTGCAAATACCTTGCCAGTAGGTTTATATTTAGTTTTTTGACCACCGACTTTATTGTGTTTCTTTCTGTACCAAATACTGTATCCCTCTTTCATAGGTCGTGGTGGTAATTACATTCTCCAACATGGTGATTTGGAGTTTCTTCTTCCAGATTACATTTTGGACATGTCGATGATACATCGCATCCAGGAGCGGATCCAGAAAGTTTTGGTGGGGGGGGATGCAATTTTGAATTAGGTTGAATCTTAGCTGAATACAAAGACGTTTAGACCCGGAATCGGGCGTAAATAAGCCCTTCAAAAACGTTTCATGTCAGGAGCGTATTCAGAAATTTTCACAAAGAGGGGCATCAAATTTCGTCTCCTTTTCAAGCGCAACTTTTCCTGGCAGAGTTAATTTTAAGCGACTTAAATAACAAAAACAACTCTAGGGGGGTTCGGGGGCATGCTCCTCCGAAAAATTTTTGAAAATTTACATACTGTAATGGCAATTTTAGTGCTTTTTGAACAATTTTCAGGCAAAACAGCTCAGATGGCCGAGTGGTATAGAGCGTCTGTCCCTTGAGCTGTAGACTCGGGGTTTGATTCCGAGTCGGGTCAAACCAAGGACTTTAAAATTGGTATTCGCAGCTTCCCTGATTGACGCTCAGCATTAAAGGGACAGTGTGGAGAACAAGCCGACAAGTTTACTTGTTATGCCGTTGGGAAAGGCACTTAGCGGGATTTCCCCATTTTGGTGTGGTAGACAGATGGCTGGCAACTCCTAATTGAGCTCGTATAGCGCATTGATCGCGATGGGAGGATAAATATGCAACTAAATAAAAAAATAATAATAAATATTTTTAGTCCCTAATTTTGAATGCTTCACCAAATATGATGCATTTTGTTCGCACAGTTTTGATTGTGCGTGCTCAAAGCGACTCAGGCATATTGTTATAAAGAGGTTTGACATTATGCTAAAGTTTTATTCATCCAAAGCATTGTTGAAAAAGGCTGGTGGGGGCAGACTTGCGCAAAATACTCTCCGAATGTATTTCAATACAAATACATAATAGATTGACTGTAAAGTATTTAAATACAAATACAAAATACTTTTCGGCAATACCAGTAAATGCAAAATACAAATACTTGAACAATGTGTTTAAATATATTTCAAAATACAGTCGAATGCGGTTAATTGCATAATCAATTTGACAAACATTTTTATGCGATTAAGCGGATTATGCGTTTATGCGGAAGTACAAAGTGCAAGTGACCCGTAACGATCGTCACGCTAAAAAGCGTTATTTTGTTCTGAATCAACTATTCAATCTTTGAAGAAAATTAATCACATCACACGCTGCCTCACTTTTGATCTCTAGTCGGTGGCGATTTTGGTTTGTATGAGGTTGACAATCGGCGAGTTCGTTTACGCATTGAAGCAGTTTGTTTTTGCTTAGAAAGTTGTGCTCTTGCCGTTTAAGTTAGTTGCATAGTCCGCTTAATTGCATAAAATGCCATTCAAATCTATTCAATTAAGCGGATTATGCAATAAACCGTCATGCGATTAATCGAATTATTTTCTTGACAAATGATTGACGGTGGACTAGGATTTTTGATCTTCATGCAATAAAATGGATTATGCAATTATCCGGCATGCAATTAACCGGATTCTACTGTACTTTGAAAATACTTCACCAAAAAACAACAAATATTTGAACCAAAGCGAATTTAAGAAATCCAAAAAACACAACAAGATATAGCTTTTGGAGTACTAAGTTATATAAATATGGAAAAAAGTTCCAGATACGGCGCTTTTATATCGGGCGGCAGCTTTGTTCAGCGTTATTTGCTATCCTTTGCATGGAACAAATGTATTTAAAATACAAAATGCATTTCAAGTCTGGGTGGGGGGATGCATCCCCCACATCCCCTTGCATCCACCCCTGATCGTATTCAATGGTCTTACTGTGTTTATGTAAGTTGCAGTGACTTGTGAGGACTTGCAACACTTCATTTGGTCTAGGTTTTTTGAAACTCAAAAGTCGTTAAGTTAATTGGGGCGAAGCCCACTCTACATATTCTTTTGTTCTCAAGCAGTCCTTTCGTTCTATCCAAGATGTCCTCTATCTTCACTCCAATCCTTTATTGCAGCGCAACAACTAGCATACAGGATTGAAATGAAGGGTTCAGGCCCCAAGCAGTTTAATTCTAATTCTGATTTAGTCAAGATATCCTTCTCATTACTTTGGATGCAGCGATGGCCGAAGCATTTCTAAAATGGTGGGGGGGGGCAAAACCAATGGTCAGATTATTTTTCGCCTACAACCAGGGCCGGCAGTAGCGTAGCGAGAAATTTTATAAAAGGGGGGGGACAAAATTTCCACATTTTTTCAAGCGCATTTTTTTTCGGCGGAACTAATTTGAAGTTGATTAAGAAACAAGAAAGGTTCTAGGGGGGTCTGGAGGCATGCTCCTTCGGAAAATTTTGAAAATTTACGTGCTGTAATGGCTATTTTAGTCCCTTTTGAATAACCAATCAATCAATTTTCTGGGCCTGCTTATCCTTGGACCCGCTTGTCGCGGGCGCAGCAGCTCGAGTTGGATCCTCCAAGCATCTCGATCTTTGCAACACAGGACAGATGCTCTGCTGGGATGCCAAGGCGAGACCAACGAAGATCTTCTACGTAATCTCGCCATCGAGTTCTGGGACGGCCTCTAGACCTTCGACCAATAGGTGTTGATCAGAGCAGTTTTTTGGCTGTTCTTTCCTGGTACATTCGTCTCCTATGCCCATACAAACACAGTTGCGATCTTTCTAGTCGGAGAAGCAGCGATTCGATGTTTAGAGATTCACGAATATCTGCACTTTTAACCTTGTCCAGCAAGATCATACCGCTAATCTTTGCAAGAATCCCATTTCAATGTCTTCAGTAAAGGTCGGAGGTCGGAAGTTCTTTGAACTTGGATGCAATGTTGTCTGCAAATGCAGTTCATACCTCTTTGTCAGCCAATGATTCCTATTTAATTCGACAAGTTTCTCGTGGTCAAAAAGTCTTTCGTTTTTTCGAGGGTTTCAAAGCTTTCAAAGTGCAGACAACTAGATGGTGATCAGTTGACAACTCAGCCCCTCTTTTAACCCGAACATCAGTCACGGTAGAAAACAAGTCCGCCAAAACCATACAAAAATCAATCAGGGAGCGTTGTCCCAGAGAGTCTCTGTACCAGGTGTACTTATGAATTCTTTTGTGCTGAAAAAATGTGTTCATTATGCACAGCCCATTGGTGGCACAGAACTGCAACAAACACCTTCCGTTCTCGTTAATGTCAGGGTCACCATGTTGCCCAATAACACCTTTCCAGATTGCCTTGTCGATGCCCACATGTGCATTGAAGTCGCCCAAAAGGACAAGGGATTCCAATGAAGTTGCTTTTTCCAATGCAATCTCAACTTCCTCCAGAAAGGCTTCGTACTGTGATTCTATATTAGGTGCGTACACCTGCAAGATACACACAGATAGCTCCTGCAGCCTTAGCTTTAGAAGACAAACCCTTCCTCCCAGTGAACAACAACAACTACAACAACTGAATTTATTTAGTCAACATCACAACTAAGGCGATATCAAACAATGTTCAAATTTAAGAACACTTTTAAATTGAGCACAAAAGAAAAGAGGTGATTTGACAAGGAATCGCGAAGGGACGCGAAGTCTTCAAGTCAAGCGATTCCATAGGCAATAATCAAATACTTGAAAAAAGGCTCGAATGGAGTGAAAGCTTTAAGAACTTACTTTATGAAATGAATTTATAGCTAATTATTTGAGATATTCATCCTCTAGGATTATTACAAAACTTGGCTTTATGATGAATAATTAAATTGAAAATTTATAGAATGTGATACTATGAATAATTAATTTAAGATTTAAGATGAATAATTAAACAGTTTAAGATGAATTTAAGATGATTTAATAAAATTTAACAAAATTTAATAAAATTTAATAAAATTTCATAAAATTTAACAGTTTAATAAAATTTAAGATGAATAATTAAACAGTGGTACCCAGTCAACGACACACTCAGCCATGTTGGGGCTCACAAGTAAGCCAACACCAGCTTGAGCAGACATTGCTGCATCAACACCTGAGTAGAAAATATTCCACCCACCGTTCAACTCGACAGTTCCAGAACCCCGGCGCTTTATTGATGAAATTTCCACAACATCAAGGCGATATTGTTGGGCTTCGCAAACAAGCTCCTGCTCTTTTCCTGTCAGTGACGAAACGTTCCAGTTCCCGATAGCTAGATCCCGGCAGTTTGGTCCAACTCGAGTACATTTTCCGTGCGCTGACCCCATTTGCCTCCCAAACGCTTAGCGACCCATTTGAATAACTTTTAGCCAAATTGTGTACAAATTTTTTGACCCTAATTGTGAGCGCTTCGCCAAATATGATGCATTTTGTACGCACATTTTTAATTATGCGTGCTGTCGAAGAGGTTCGAAATTATAGAAAATTTGAATGCATTAAAAACATTTTTGAAAATGTCAGGTGGGAGAATGCATATACCCCTCATCCTAACCTTCTGGATCCGCCCCTGGCCATAAGCTGTAAAAACCATCACAAGAATCAAGTATATTTCAGTCACTTGGCACCATTAGTAACTGATTGTTTTTTTTACTAAAAGGTAGAGTTAAAAAGGGGGAGGGCCGGATTTAAACAATGGTAAGCTCTAGGCCAGGGGTGGGGAACCTGCGGCCCGCTTAAGTTTTGAATGTGGCCCGCGTCAGAACTTTGTAAAGTGTACAACAAACTGGTAGAATTGAAAACGTTAAGATTTCTAAAAAAACTGTTTCACATTCAACTACATGCTACATTTGTGGCCCAAAAACGCAAAAAAGTCTCTGATTTCTTGATAAAAAAACAACTCAGCATGAATGTTTAATAAATTTGCCACGTATTATTGCGTATTTTTAAGACAAAATTTACAAATTAAAAGTAAATGTGGCCCGCTGAAAATATTATTCAAATAATGTGGCCAGCCGTGCATTGCTGGTTCCCCATCCCGCTCTAGGCTATTTGATCGCACTGATTGGAAGAGCAAAAAGAAGGTCTTCACGTTCTCAGATGTTCTGTTTTTACTGAAAATATCGGTATAGTGAAGAGCAAAAAAAGGTATACGCATCCTCAGTTATTCTGTTTTCTTCGCTACTTCAGCTATAGCGAAAACTTCTGCCTGGAAGACAAAACTATTGTGTTCCCAAATGGAAAACAACTTTGATCTCTTTGAGAGCCTAATGCGTATTTTACTGCATGTAAAAACTCGCACCGGCTGTTCCATTTAACTTGGATCCGTCAGAGTAGCATCTGATTATGCTTGGTTCTAGAGCATTCTCATACTGCACTGCGTCCTTGCGTTCCATAGCAAGGTGTTTGTACTGTTTTCCAAATGCCTTTGTTTTGGTGATTAGGTCTGCTGGCATACTCAGCAAAGGCAAGTTTACTTTTGCTTCATTGCATACGTCTGCATGACTTAGAGTCTTTCTTGTTAAACCAATTGTCTTGTTAGATCAAAGGTTTACACAGGATACCCGGGATCACATGACGTTTATTTTTGTTGTTAAAACGTAAACGCAGTTTTTCAAAATTTTACAACTGTATGATGTACGGAGTTCAAAAAGAACTACCTCGGTTTTTGAGTTGATGAAACAAATTTTGCCAGTTAAAAATTGCGTTCTATTTTTTTGTCCTAAAAAAACATATTTTTGACTTTATTTTAGCAAAATTTTGACTTTATTTTGACCTAACCGCTATTGCCTAATCACTTATGTCTTGTTGCACTTTTTTGATTAAAAATGATTTATAATCCGCAATTTACAAACATTTCATGCATAACAAGTGTTATTTTTTTCTCAATTACCGCACGCACTTTTACCATTGCAACTTACTGTTTCGGAATAATCAAGTAAAACTGCGCATAGAATTTTAATAGCAGCATAAAAATTCAAAAAAATACAAAAAAATCTACGTTTTTTTCATTTTTGGAAGGGTTAGGGTTAGAAAATACTACTGGGTTACAAAAGTACCGGTAATAGGAGTTACTTAACTAACAATTTGAAAGTTGATAATAAATATTATTTCGTTCAGAACATCGGTTGGCTGAAGTACAGCATTAAGTTCCCTTTTATTACAAACTATGAAACGATTGCTTCGTGCAGTAATACGGAATTCAGTCACTACCCTGGGGTTTACCGAAAATAAGAGAGCTGTTATTGAAAAAGCGGAAAAATGTTACAAAAAGTTAATGAAAAAATGCGCAGACCGAAAACGCTTTACGACAGCGAATATAAAACCGCAATTTTTTTTAAAATGGCGCACAATTTGCGAAGCGGCAACCAGCAAATAAGATTACTACTGTAACTGCCAAAAGGAAGGAATAAATGGAGTCCAAAACAGTTGATGGCGCAGTTTTAGTGTGTGTAAAATTTTTTTCCATGATCAAATCTAATGTTGAATTTGTGTATAAAAGTATTGTGAAGAAATTATCAGAAAATACAAAATAATAAAAAATCGTGAAAAACTTGCCAAAAGCTTTTTCACCTTGCAAAATTCAAAAAGTGTGACAAATCTTTCAAAAAGAATGAATATGAATGCGCAATTTTTTTTTTTTTTTAGTTTTATTTAGGCTATAGCAGAGATTCTGATCTTTCGCAAATCGTCAAAAACTAGCTGGCTCTAAAAATTTAAAATGTGTGAAATAATTCATCAGAAAAAATAAGAGAGTAAAAAGTTTTGGAAAGAACTATTTCTTTTGCGACAAAAAGATATAACTTTGTCAATAATTTCCAAAAGAAAATATTCATTTCGCTACCTTCAAGTCAATCGACAGAATTTGGAACACATTTTTAAACTACGTTTTCAACAACAAACTGACTGGTTCTTCGAACAAAGTAAAAGATCACAAAGAAAAAACGAAGAAAGGACGGATTTTTAGTTTTTAGTTGTTCTCTAGGTTTCTGTTTTAAACTCTGTATTAAGAACTTTTTTCCCACAACAAACCGTTTTTAATAAATCAATACTGCCGTAAATATCAAGAACGACGTAACTGCAAAACTGTAATTGTTGAAAAAAAAAAAAAAAACAGTTAGTTTGTAGAAGATTCACACGCGTGCCCTTCCGTTTCTGTTTATTCTAGTGCGCTCATGTTTCGTACTTCGACTGAAAAAGCTTTTATCTACAAACCATTAAATTTTTAGTGAAATGGGGCTTTTTGAAAATGGTGTTTAAAGGGGAGGTTCGGTGCCAACAAACAAAAACTTATATGAAAATATTTTTTACACTGAATTCTTTTGTCAATATTGCCGAACTGAAAAAGGTTTTGTTAAAAGCCTGTTAGGCTTTTTAAAATATACTGATAGGTGGCGCTACATAACGATGACGTCATTGGAGGGCAAGCTGAACTGTACTGAGTATTTCCATAGCTGCAGCACGCATAGGTTGGTTGTAGACTACCGGTAGAACGTGTTTCAACTGCGTTCTCTGGTCAACGGAAACATAATTATGGAAGGTAAACAAAGGGAAGGATTTTTGTTTGAACCATTACGCAAGCAAGATTTGAATGCTGAAGACAATGAAAATTTTGAATTAGCTGAACTAGCAATACCTGCACCAAGAACTAGAACAAGCCTTGACACTAGCTGTAACAGTGAAATGCTTTTAAACTCTTGGACTTGGTGTGATTGTAAAAAATGTGATGGCATGCCTTCTGCATTTGAAAATTTGTGCTGTAACCAAATAAAAGAGCTGAGTTGCAAACTAAATGGAAGTACTGAAAGGTGTGTCACCCAAATCAGTTCTTTTAAAAAAATGTGCCTGGATAAGGAGATTTTAGAAGTTTTGATGACTGCAATGAAAAATGCTGTTGCTGAGTGGCTGGAGAGTGGAATTACTAACAGGTACTTTTCAGTTTTATTATGACTACTGTACAGTGTAGCAAGACTTAACAGCACCTGTAGACTAGTGTGTTTTACTGCTACTACTGGCTGTGCATGCAGTATGGTCTGTGGAATCTGCTAAGCATATTTTGCCTAATTCAACAAGGGAATGGCACAGACACAAAATAGCAGCATTAAATTTTACTAGCTGTATTTTTAATGTTACATTGGAAGTAACAGTATAGTAAGTGTGATGCTCAACTATGGAACTACAATAACCTATTTGACATACGTGTTGATTATGCATACTGGTACCTTACCCTGTCCACATGCACGGCCTAAAGCTGACGGTTCTGGTTTCTGCATCACAAGCAAATCTTTGATGTCATACTCACTTTTTGTAATGATGACATTAAACAATTGACTATGATGCAGAACCACGAGCCATGGGCTTTAGGCCGACAAAAAGTGTACCCTGGACAGGGTAATTGTGCCCATAAGTGACATTTTTGCAAACAGTTTTTAAGAAGCAAAATATTTGTAGATTTAGATAGCATAATCACAGTTCTCAACATGATTGACAAAAAAATTGTCGCTTTGATTGCAAATACCATTGACAGAGTCCATTAAATAACGAACCTAAAAAACTACCGGTAATAACTGTCTCATTTTGATTAATTAATTATTGCTTGTTTCTTTGCTACTATTAAGAGCCATGTAAACAAATTTGACAGAAAAGTCTTGCCAAAGCAATTCAGTTTTTACAACTTATTGAATCTACAGTAGCCTATATTATTTAAACCCGGCAAGCGTATGCCCAGTTTCATGAATTCGTAGATTGCGATAAATGATCCTCTGTTTTGGAACTTTTGTCTGGCAATGACTATAAGCAGTATATACTTGTTTTTAGAATGTACCGATTTGCAGCCTACAGAAGTTTTATCTTTTGGATTTATGGAAGACTGGGAAAAAGCAAAAGAAAGTTAATCCCGTCTTGTGTGGTTTTAGAAATAAGGAGAAACTTTCCCGAAGAAAACGAACAATACGAAGGTTTTCATGAATTTCAACCGTAATTGTTATCAGTACTCTGCAGTAACATAATTGTTTTTCTTTGCGGTATTTTCATTTTTTGCACTGCTGACTGGAAAACCATTGGTCACTTTGCAGCTTCCTGTTGCTTATTTTTTATCTTTTACTGTTCTTGTATTTTGCGGAACGAAATAAACCTGTTCTGCTTGCTTTGTATTTGTTAACACGAAATCATAACAGGCTTTGCTGTGTATTAGTTATATTTTTCCTATTTTTATTCCGTACTAATACACAGCAAATACTAACAGGCCTACTACACGCTCAACCTACGCCATGAGAAGGCAAGGAAGATAAGTGCGGTCCTGATAAGCTCGATTCTGCATTCGTACGATAAAGCGGGTAGAGACAAGAGCTCGTTGCAGCTACTTTCTTCAGTTACAATCCTCAGTTATTTTGAATTGATAAAAATCAGGTTTCAGTTACATTGCAACTGGTACTTGCACAACAGGTTAGTCGCACGTAATGCAATAGGTAGTTTAGAAGGCAAAGCCCATCATTTAGGCACTGACAACCACAAAATCTCTCGCTCGATCATGGGAAATCGAGAGGGTGAAGCCCACCAGAAGTTGACACGGTTAAGTTATTTCGAGCTCCTTTGTTACTAAAACGCTCCAGCACCACAGAATATAATTATCTGAAGCGAGATATGTGACGTTGAATAGCCTCAGATGTTGAAGGCTTTTCTCCTTCACCAATAGATCTTCTCACCATTGGAGGCACCGTTATGCCAGATGAAGAAATGACGGTATTGCTTCTAAATGATTCTGTAAAAAAAAAAAAAAGTTTTACAACGGCTGTTCTCGTCTAATATAATTTTTCTAATTAAATAGGCCTATCACGCAATTAATCATAAGCGCAGTCACAACGCTCTAACTTCTGCTGCACTAACTTTAGGGTTGATCTAAAAAACTAAAAACAATGCAATGTGTCGATTAAATACTAACTTACCCGAAGCACTGCTTTCGCATTTGGTCTGCTTGAAATAAGCCAGTGTGCATTCCATTAAATTATCACGAAAAGAATAGTCTTTCGATTCGGACACTCGTTTCACAATAAAACTTCGACTCCTTTTAGACCACTGCACTACCCAACATTTTTCCCCCTCACGCGTTTCTTGATGTTCCAACGAAGAATTCATATTGTTGTCCAAAACCGCCAACATTGTTCTGGCAACCATTCCTACCAAATACATTATACTGATGAGCGCGGACAGCTCAAATCGGTTGGAAAACCGGGATTACTTTTGAGTGCTACAATCCAATGCCCGAAACAACCAATATTCAACCCTCAGTAACCTAATTCCTTTTTTTTACAACTCGAAAAATCGCGATTTGTTAAAATATACCGGCACAGTTTATATAAAACTAGTATCGCAAATAAGGGCTTGTTTTAGATGTTGCGTCGGAGAGCTAAGCAGCATAAGCAGGTTTGTTTCTTGCTTGCGTACCGACGTACAGATGGTAATTTAAAGCCAACGAAGTACCGCAAAAGCCAACGAAGCTGGTTAAGGCAATAAGTTTACATAAGAATGCTGTTATCAACAAATATCGTAACCAATCAGTCAATGCTTAGCATTTGACGAATAGCACATACCTTCATAGCTAAAACTGAGACGTTTGGGAAGATACTTCAAAAGCATGCTATGGAAGGACTCCAACGAACCAGTGTGACAAAACTCTGCTACCTAAAAGGCAATTTATTTGAATTACCAGCGGTGGAAAGGGAGAAAAGACTAATTTTTTGACTTGCAGCACGATGCAGCATGCGACATTACCTTTTACGAGCTGGGATTGATGGAGAACGTACATAAACGAGTAACAGGATACTAAAACCCGGCATGCATGCAGGGAATGTTTAAGATGCTTAATTTATAGCTTTGAGTGCCTCAGAAAATTACACCAATAACATCCGCAAGCTACAGCACATACACTCACCATGCCCATATCTTGCAAAAGACGCTTGTCCAGTACGACGCTCTGTAGAGCACGATGAGCAAAACTTCCAGGTTGCAGCCATGCTTTATGACGCTGCTCTTGCTCCGTCAATGGCTCGTGAGCACAATGGTTGTACCCTGCATCACTTAACCAGCTATGTTGATTCGTGATGTGATGGAGAATGGACACCCACCGACTCTGAAACGGAAATACATTACCTTAATTTGTTAAAAATACTTTATTTTACAACATGGGAAACACCACTCATTTTTGCAAAATATCTTTGTTAACTTGCCAAATTGCATAAAGTTGAAGTTTTACATACGCGATGTTCTCCACAGAAAATGTAGGAAAAATGTGATTACTGATTACCTTTAACTGCTTGGGATCTTTATTGCAGGTTTCAGTGGACCACCAAAAATGATTGACTATCGATCGGATCCAAGGTTGCAAATTTTCGTTTTCTTTAGTCTTGCTTGCTGAGTTGAGTTTTTTTGTTATTGACTTAGCCAAATGCCATACGTCAAACTGGTGACTAATTGATGGAAATAACGATCGAATTGTTTTTGTTACTTGCGGATGTCGGTCGGTGGCCAAAGTTGCAATCCTTATCCCAGCTTCCTGCAAATAATACAATAAGTGCAGCTGTTTGATAAACAATGATTAGTGACAAATCATTAACCAAAAAGACACATTTTTATAACAACGAAGTACATACATTTTGGTTTCAACGCAAGTTTCAAGTTAACTGTACATAACAACGCACAGATATTATCATAAAGTCTTGACAAATGAACAAAAGCATGCATTTCAATATAAAGTAGCGACACCAACAATGCTTGACAGATGAAATCATAGCAGCGGTTGTTGCACATGTTAGACCCAAATTTATTATTGTAATTTGCAGTAAAGCTGACATACAAACTAACGGTTACTCCGCGAGTATGTGCTAGGCTGATCAATCAATAAAGCCTAAATTCACTCCACTAGAAATTCTGGTCCAGCTAGTTTTTACCTGAACTTCATTTAAACATCGAATGAGTCCTTCATTTTCCATTCCATAGCTATTCTTCACCTCAGTCACCTTAACCACATTAAAAGCTAATATTTTGTTGTTTTGAGTATCCATGAGGCTGTATGTACCATAAGTGGCAGAATGACCAGGGCTGTCACAACGCCCATCTCCAGCCAAAACCAAATCATCTCTGTTCTTGTAGCCTGAAATTTTAAAAAATGGTTATGATTAAAATTTTTTCAACACTTTAGCAAAGCTGCGTTTTAAAATCTATAACTGCACTATAATTATATTTCAAAATTACCAAAAACTTACAATTAGTTTACGCACAGCATCACTTACTTTCCAAAAGTACGCTTTGCTCCATACTCCACATGTGCGAGATACATGGCAACAAATACGTCTTCTGAATGTAATAAAAATCAGTTTTTCCAAAGATGCGCAAGTTTAAAGATTTGCAAATTTCAGCTAATGTTGAGTATGTATTGCCGGAGTACAGTGTAGCTGCAGCTAATAATAAATTTCCTGATGGGGCATTATCAATCACGGGTTGAGATTTCCACTTGAAAGTGTGGTGATTCAGACATGCACAAGTCACTGAAAGCATTGTTCCTTTTGTGGAAGTTGTCGTAATTTCGGCAGGAGCAGTGCAGCAAGGATCTGCCAAGCATTTTTTTGCAAGCAGGCTGAATAGACATGAGGCAAATACAATAAACTTGTCTTCCTTCACAATAGAAATACCTTCTTTCTCATCTTCCTCACCAATAATATGGTCACTTTCGTTCTCACTTGACTGTTCATACGAAACGTCATGGACTTCCATGTAGTCTGATTCACTGCTATCAGACTCTTTTACAGAGCTCCTATTTTCAGGCAGACACATGACTGGATTCATTCCAACTTTCTCCACAAGAGAAAATAAATGAGATGGCATTGGTTGGCAACTTAGTTGAGCACAAGCTGCACATTTTGACAAACTTGAATCGGTTTGAGTAGCGATACTTCTGTGAGTAGAAGCAACTGCTACTTCTTCCACTATTTGTTTGGTGTCCAAAGCACTAGTGTCTTCAGAGACTATAGGCTGAAAGCAGCTAGAATTTCCATGTTCAGCAGCAATTTCTTTCTCAATATCTTTGTGAATCTATATAAGAAAAATACACACACATAAGCAAAAGCATGACCTGATATTGATTAGATCATTAAACAGATTAATATGAAAGTTGGTTAAGTATTTCATTGAAGTCTCCAAACAGAAATAAAAAGAATCGTACTCCTACTTTTAATCTACCCATTAAAATCATACCTCTACCACACCACAAAAATTCAGCTCTTCACACTGTTTGTTACCGATATTACAAATAACAATTTCAAACATCAATTCTGTACTGACTGCCAACAGTACATTTCCCCTACAAAAAATACCATATACCGGTAGCTTATTGTTGTTATGTCAGCTGACAGTATGAAAAGTTGCAATTGTTATGTCACCACATAACTTGAATGGCCAATGCGGTACGAAGCATTACAGATACCCCAATTAGCTTTTCAACAGGTTCATAGCACATCATTATTATTATTAACCTAGTCTAGTCTAGCACATTATTATTATTATTAACCTAGTCTAGTTTCTTATTAAACAAATAGTGGTACCCACTGTTCCCTCCAAGTTTTCAGTCAGTGCAAATTTGCCCAAATATAAATTCCAATAAAAAATTTGCCCAAAGGTTTTGGGGATTTAAAGAAAGTTTGATTCAATTTTTGCCTTAAAGTTGAGTTTCCAGAGTATGAAACATTTGTTTTGCAGCAAAATATTGAATACTTTTATTCAAATTTGGCCAAAAACTACCAATGCAGCTGCCAAACTCTAAAGTTGGAAAATTTTGCCCAAAATTTCTCACTTTTCGCAGCTTAGAGGGAACAGTGGTGGTACCTATCTGCTATGCAGTATTACTTTATCAGCCATCAACTTCATATAAATAGGCTACTGCCACTGTAACCTACTGTACATCATTTACCAGTTCACTTAATTACAGTACCGGTACTTAGTCTACACAGTATATACAAGGGATATAATACCGGTACCAGTACCAGTAGTCCAGTAGCCTGTAGAGGCTAATATTCTAGCTTATTAGGATACTGGTACCACATAATCATAGCGTAATCTAGAAGTAAATCAACTTACTTTTTGCATAACCTTTCTTTTCTCCCTATTTTCTATGCGAAGTTTTCTTGCTTGGGTCAGTTTTTTTGGCCGAGTTGGAAAATTGGGTTTATATGATGAAAAATCAAAAATTGTGGGTATTGCTTTTTCTTTGAGTTTCATTTTTGTTTTGGAATTGGTCAATTCTGCCTTTAAATCTCTTTCATAGCAATCATCTGCAAAATGATCACTACACACTCTTGAATTTTTGCTTACAGGTGGATCTTTTAATTTCATGTTGCTGAGCCATTTCTTCAGTCTTGGGAGATCATTTAGTGGTAACCGATGAAAGCTGACTTTACTATTTGTTGCCCTGTTGCTACATCCAGGAGCCATGCAAAAATTAACCATTTTTTTTCTAAAACTCAGCCACGGCAATGCAATTATCAGCAAGTGGTGAAGCCTAGATCTCTGATTGAAGAAACTGTACCTGCTTGCCCTCCAATGACGTCACGAATAAAACTGGCCAATCAGAAACCAGTATTTTTTTTACTTTGTTTTGCTGATAACTTTTTAACGAAATCAAATTTCAACATCGGACCAAAGCTATTGAGTAATTCAAGTCATAACAAAACTAATTTTAGCGTATTGTTTTGCACCGAACCCTACCTTTAAGGGAGTTGAAATTGAACTCTATCTATTACGTTGTTTTTTGAATTTATTGCATTCGCCTCTTTTTCAAGCATCTATCGATAAAACAGCGTATCTGCAAAATGTATTAGGCGATCACAAATTTTAGCATAATAAATCAATAGAACAAAGAAATTGCATTGTTGCGCAATAATATTTTGCGCTTACGTTGTTCTTGCAATTTATCGTCAAAGAAAAAACGCTACTACAGCTAGATCAAAACAAAAACGTAAGTAACGTTACGGTGCTTTACAATTTTTTAAAAAGATTAACGAACAAGAAAAAAATCTTAAAAACATGGTAAAGTACTTAACGGAGTTTTTTTTGATTTATCGACGTGATATTATCAAGATAAATGCAACATAAAAACAGCATAACGAAGATTACGTTATTCTTGCAATTTACAGTATTAGCCGCATTTTTGGAAAATAACGTCATGAAGTGGGTAAAAAAGTGGGGAAAACGATGATTTGGGAAAAGTTTTTCAGGCATAGATAGGACGTCAAAACTGCAAAAAACTCAAAATCGAAAAAAAAATGCCGTTACATCGTTCTTGATATTTACGGCAGAATAGGCAATGAGTGAGCGAAAATTTTCTTTCCTGAAATTAATAAAATTTGTTTCGCATTGCTATTTCATTGTATTTGATTACATCCGTAGAATATTTACTTTTATTATTATTTTTTTTTTCTTCACCTAAACTTGTGAGCTTATTTCGTAAAATGTTAAAATTGATGATTAATTATCTTGTTTGTTTTCGACAGGAACCGTTTCGACTAGTAGACATTTTGTCACTTCACGGTTTCTGGTGGCAGCATCCTTTGGAAATTTCATTTTCGTTTTGTTATGGTATACGCATTGCGACAAATTAATTTGCTGTTGTTGATGTTTTTTTCTGTAAATGTAATTTTAAAATTAAAATGAAATTGTATTAGCAGAAGAACTATTTTGCGGTTAAGCTATTTCGAGTTTTTAGTGTAAATTAATCATGTATCAGCTGATAATTTTTACCAGTTTATCTGTTCTTGCACTGAAAGTGGAATTTGTTGCATACGTCACTCCATCATGGCTGCATCAGGTTTGTTAAAATCTAAACAAAAAATGTTTACCCAAAATGCTTTTAATTTTGCTTGTTCTTACGACCTGCGGCCTTAATCTGTGTAAAGAAAATAGCTCTTAAGGTCCCCCACTTTAATAAATCGTTTTTATCAGTGTTCAAGTGTTTTTTTAAAAAAGGAGGAAAGAATTGCTGGCATGGTCTTTTAAAAGATTTGTCCAATGAAGGTTTTAGGCTACACTATTGAACATTTTGTGCATTTATAATAATATTGAAGATATAATAAATTCAAGCTATTTCCCTTTCAAATTTTTTTGCAATAAGCTTCCAAAAAACTTGCGGTTAAACAAATATCAAGGAGTAATAAATGTTCCATCTCCTCAATACTCATTTCTCATCACTTTTGTTGTTGTTTTTTACGTGCCATGGCCATGCGTGTTTCTGTCCTGTCTTTTTTCTTTTGGCACGTTTTAACGGTTTTTCCGTTGTGTTAGGCCTATGTCTTCCTTTTCTTGATTTTTCTTTCTCTTATACCAGGGGTGGCGCATGCGCTACTCGTGGCGCATTGGCTACTTAAAAGTGGCGCATTGCACCTTTTTGATGACAAGTCACTTCTACTCACTAATTTTTTTTTATTCACCCTACACCGATATTTTTCAGTGAAAAACAGAAAATCTAAGGGTGTGAAGACCTTTTTATATTTTTTGCTCTCCACCAACGTTGTCAGCGAAAAACAGGACGTCTGAGGGCATAGGCACACGCAGGGGAGCCATGGTGCCATGCCCCTCTTTTGGCCCTGTAATGAGGTGCTAAAACCTAACTTTCGGTCTATAATTTCTCAAACTAATAATGGTTGTAACCTCCTTTCGCTTATTTTAGTCAAGCTTCTGCTTTTAGACATAAGCTGCGAAAATATTTTTGCATTGTCCGTAATGACTGCATTCATTGCACGCCCTTTTTCGATAAAAAAAGTGTGCTAAAATGAGTGTTTTTTTATATAAAAACCGTAAAAATCCGTTGGCGGCTGTGGGCGTAGCCCCCAGACCCCCGGTTGTCGCCCCCCTTTGCCAAATCCTGGGTGCGCCACTGTCAGAGGGCGTGAAGTGAAGACCCTTGTTTTGCTCTTCACTGCGATTGCACGCCCTTGTTTTAAAAAACTGAAAAGAAATGGATACTTGATGTGGCGCATCTAAATTAAAGGTGAAAAATATTGGCGCATGGAATCAAAAGGTGGCCACCCCAGTCTTAGACGATGTTCTGTGGTGTATTCGCATTTTCAAGAAAAAAAGCATTAATTGGTTGATGACAAGCTTTTGTTATAACTGTTTTCACTATAACTGTTCAGCTTTCGTTACCAAAATCAGCTTTCGCTGTAACGGTTTACCTATTTTGGACTACAGCCTTTTTAAACTTGGTCATTTTAGGTTGAACAACCGTTGAAGACAATAGACGTTGGCCTAATTTACGGCTTAGTAACAAGTGAAACACCTACGGGAGGTTCAAACACACACGGAATAATATGTAAGTTTAATTTGGTTTCAGCACAGCTCCAATCATCAGTGTGAATAGGTACAAGTGGGCAAGGGTAAATTGACATACTGCCAGTGATGGGCAAGATAAACTTTTCTGTACAACAGCGATAACGATAATTTTAATCGATAATTTCATAAAACCCCTGGGCGATACCGATAATCGATTATTCTCAATTTCTTCAAGCGATATCGGTAATCGATAAATTATCGCCGATAAGTTTTTCCGATATATATTGCGGTATATTTTCAATGTGTTTGACAAAATTTTTTTGCAAGTCAAATTGCAAAAACGTTTTTCTAGATTTTTTAAGAACAGAGAGCAGTTCAGGAACTTTGCCGCGACGTTAAACAAAACAAAGAGAGATTTTTTAATTGCAACAAGACTTTACAGACACCGCGTATTTTTTCCGTAGCGCCAACTCTCTAACTTTGCACTGTGTGCATAAAGAATTGTTTATCGCGATAATTTATGGGCGATAACAAAATATATTAAAAAAACGATATCAAAAAATTTGCAAGGGACAAATTAATGTTTCGACTATAACCAAAGTCTCGTCAGCCTTGCTACGCACAGCCAATCCAGGCTAAACTCATTCCAGATTGTAAAGACTCTTATTTTGCATTGCTTTACCTGTACATCTCGACTTCATCTCTTTTCTAGGTTGTGCCCTATTTTTGGCAGGCGACTGGCCCCAAACAACGATACCCAATGAAAGAACCTATAACCACTAACCCACAACTAAGTTACTGGTAGCCTAACTAGCCCACATCACTAAAAACGCAGACACAGTGCCTGCCTTGTCCCCCGCTTTTTCACGGGCGAACGGGTTGGGCAGAGAGGTTTTTTGTAGGTTTTGGTAACTGGTATAGTTACAAACCTTAAACAAAAAAAATTCCTCAGATTACCGGGAAAATAATGTTTAAACCAACCGGACTTTTCTATTCTTATCGATTGTTTACAGGGAATCTGTGACATCATAATCCATTATTTTCTTGAAGGTATTATTTTCTTGAAGGTTTTATTTCAAATATTCTACCTTGAGCAGAACGAGTAGAGGCTTAGATTTGGAGTGTGTAGTTCTTTTGAAGGTTAGAATTTTTTTTTTTTTTTTCAGGAAGGTGGGAGGTTGCTATGCTGCACTGATGAGACCATAATAAGGTCGAAACGCGTCTGCAGCTGCAAATGAGTGGGTTGCCATGGGGGCTTTTAGTGATGTGGGCTAATTAGGCTACCAGTAACTTAGTTGTGGGTTAGTGGTTATAGGTTCTTTCATTGGGTATCGTTGTTTGGGGCCAGTCGCCTGCCAAAAATAGGGCACAACCTAGAAAAGAGATGAAGTCGAGATGTACAGGTAAAGCAATGCAAAATAAGAGTCTTTACAGTCTGGAATGAGTTTAGCCTGGATTGGCTGTGCGTAGCAAGGCTGACGAGACTTTGGTTATAGTAAAAACGATATCGATATACCAAAACTATTATGAGCGATAACGTTAAGTGGTAAAAATTATCGCTGATACATTATCTCTATAAATGGCCATCTCTGCATACTGCCAATCATAATAATACATAGGTTACTTACAAACGTAAACTCAGCAACATTTTTTGTAATAACTAAGTTACGAATTGGGCTTTACACAAATTTTTTGAAAACCAACGAACGTCATAAAGTTTTTTGCTCATAAAAAAACTTAAACTAGAGCTTTCTGGTCTGCTTTTCGCGAGGTGACCTTCACAAATTTTCTTTTCAAAGCGATTGTTTGTTTCAGATGAGCAAGATGTCTTACGTCTACCTCCACAACTCACCGTTGGTCGAGCGATGATGCCAACATAGTTCTCTATAATATGGTTGTACAACTGTGTCACGTGACCCACTCGTCACGCATGAGTTACAAGGTACGCTCTGAATTGCTCCCAAGGAGCACATCAGATTAGCAGTTGAAACAACATGAAGCTAGTGTGGAAGGCCTAGTCGTAGGAGACCTAGGCATAGGGTTAGTCGAAGGAAACAGGAGTGCAGGGAGGGAAAAGGTACTGGGGGTGTAGGGGCGGGGGTGCAAATCTATGTTGAGCAATGGAGGGATGATTTAGCAAAATTGACACGTCCGCAGATGCCCAATTTTTTGTCAAAATATAGTGAAGACCAAAAAAACAAAAGGTTGCAGATGCCCAATTTTTTGCCCAAAAGGAAGTATATAAAGACCAAAAAAGGTCATCACGTTCGCTGATGCCCAGTTTTGAGTACCGGTAGGCTACTTGGACATTAAAAGTATTGGGGGGATGCTGCCGAATTCTTGGTGGGGATGCATCCCTCATCCTACCTGGATTTGCACCCATGTGTAGGGGGAGATGTGGGATAGAGTATGGGGTAAGTCTGGGGAGGTGTGGTAGAGTGTACGAGGTGAGTGTTGACAGGTTGAGGTTGAGGGTGTGGGAAAAGGGGTGGAGAAGTGAGTTGGGTTGTGGAGAGGTGTGGAAAAAGGCATAGGCCTAGTCGTAGGAGACAGGGGTGCAGGGAGGGCAACCACCCTCCATTTGTAAAATTTGAAAATGCCGCGTTAAAAATTCAAGCACTGTAAAATGTTTTTTGGGCATGATTTGAATGCTCAAAATTAGTTTTGACTGATTTTTTGAATTATTGAGTTCCTGAAAATATTTTTTTCCAGTTCAGCAGGTTTAATGATTTGCTAGCAAATAACAACTTGTTGATACAATGCCAGTTTGGCAGTATCTAGATTTAATGAGGTTGTTGCCTGGCATATTTTTTCATTATGTTTAGTCTACTTGTCCTGAGTTATGTACAGTGATGGGCATGATACCCTAAATTTGCGTTAAGCGATATCGATATGCGATACATTTAAATTGGGCTAAAGCAATACCAATGCGCTGTACTTAAAAATACTACTTTAGCCATACCAATACGTGATACAGTATTGTCGATACTTGTACCTCAATTCATTTTTGTAACAAGTTTTAATTACCAAGTTTGACATCATCATGATGCAGTAGTGATTTTTTTCTCAGTAACCTCAACTTTTCGGTCAAAAGTTGTTTTTTTTTCGATACAGTATTCCTATTATGAGCAACAAAGCAATATTAGGGGTATTGCAAAATGAATATTGGTGGGTCGCGTAAAGCAGTGTTCCCTCCAGACATAAAAATTAAAAAAAAAATGCTCACAACTAACAAAATTTGGACAAAAATGCAAGCTATCATAATTTTAAAAATTTGGGGTATTTAAGCTGATCAAAGACCTTTTATGTTTGTTTTATTTTTCACTTTTTTAGGAAATAATTAAAGACCTATTTTTTAGAGACTTGGACAAAAAAGTGGGTGGTCGTAAGCTGTGGTTATAAAAAGTGGGTCCCAACTCTGAGAAGTTTGGAAACCAAGTCTGCTCAATCCGTGTTGTTGCTTTTTTTCAATGCAAGCAGCCTATCCCTAGTGTAGCATACTACCCCTACCTCACCTTCACTGTTCACCTACTGACTTAAACTTTTTTGTATTTTTTATTATGGCCTAAAATATTGATTAAAAAAAGAAGCTTTTGCATTCACCCACAGAACTGTTGCACTTTCGTAAGTTTTACTTCTTGTATCTACCTGAACCTCCTTTTGACTTTCAATACTCTAAAAGCAGCTTTTTTCCTAAAATCAAAAAAGTTCAGGATCTGTAGCCTACCGCATGCTAAAATTCAGTTCTTCAATTTTGAAATTGCAGTGTATGGCTTTATGGCTACCAGCTTTCAAAGAACAGTACCTGAACTTTTATTACTTTTGGGGGAGTGTAGATGGTGGGGGAATTGGGAAATTTTTGGTAGTTGGGGCAGTTGGGTCAAGTATGGGGGAAATATGGAAGGAGTGGGGAAGTGTATTGGGGTGTGGGGGGAGGTAAGGGAAAGTGTGTTGGGGGTGCGGGAAGTGTGTTGGGGTGTGCGAAAGTATGGGGTGGTGTGGGGAATGGGGGTAGGTGTGTGGAAGTGTGTTTGGGGTGTGGCGAAATGTGTTTGGGATGTGGGGAAAGGTGTGGAAAGGGTTTTGGGGTGGGGTCAAAGTGGGGGGTGCGAGGAAGTGTGGGAAGAAATATGGGACAATCTGGGAGAGCGGGAAAATATGGGGAGAAGGGTAGTGTCACGATTTTGGACCTCAACTCTCCTGACCCCAACCCTCCAACCCCAACACCTCTGACCACAATTCTCCCGATCCCTAACTTCCCTGACCCCCCGAATCCAACTCCCCCAACCCCAACTTCCCGACTTCAACTCCCCGGACCCCAACCCCTTCGACGCCACCCCTTTGACTTCAACCTACCCGACCCCAACTTCACTAACCCCAACACCCCCGACCCCAACCCCCCCAACTTCAACCCCCTCGACCCAACTCTTCTGACCCCACCCCCCAGTCCCCCTAACTCCAACCCCTTGACTTCAATTCCCCCGACCTCTACCTCCTCACTGCCAACTCCCCGATCCCAACTCTTCCGACCCTTAACTCCCCCGACCCCACACCCCGATTCCATCCCCCCAACCTTAACTTTTCTGACTCTACGCCCCAACCACTATTCTGCCGATCCCAAACCCCCTACCACAAATTCTCCTACCCCAGCCCCCCTGACCCCACCCCCCCTACTTCAACCCCCCTGACCCCAATTCCCCTGACCCCACCCCCAACCACAACTCCGCCGACCCCAGCCCCCCTAACTCCAACTCCCCTACTTCAACCCCCCCCGACCCCGACCTCCCCCCAACTCCAACCTCCTCGACCCCACCTCCCCTGAGGCCCTGATCCCACCCTCCAACCACAACTCTGCCGACCCTAACCCCCCTGATCCCAACTTTCCTGACTCCAACCCCCGATCCCAACTCCGCCGACCCCAACCCCCGATCCCAACTCCGCCGACCCCAACCCCCTGACTCCACCCCGCGACCCCAACTTTTCTGACCCCACCCCCAACCACAACTGCCCCAACCTCAAATTTTCCGACTCCAACCCCAGACCTTAACCCCCCCCCGACCCCAACCCCCCCAACTCCAACCTCCTCGACTTTTGACCCCACCCCCCAACCACAACTTCGCCGACCCCAGTCCTCCCGACTCCAACCCCCCGACCTCAACCCCCTCAATGCCAACCCCCAGATCCCAACTTTTTCGACCCCATTCCCCGACCCCAACTTTTCTGACCCCACCCCCCAACCCCAAATTCTCCGAACCCAGCCCCCCTGACTCCAACTCCCCCGACCCCAACCCCCCTACTTCAACTCCCCTGACGCCACCCCTCGACTTCAACACCCCCGACCCCAGTACCCCCGACTCCAACTTCCCTGACCCAACTCCCCTGACCCCAACCCCCCAAACTTTTCCTCACCTTCCCCAACACTTTCCCACATCTCCCCACACCCCAGCACACTTTTCCACACCTCCCTCAGTACTTCCCCACACATCCCCCCACCTCCCACAACTCTCACTTTCCCCACTTCCCCACATCTCCCTTCACCTTCCCCACACTCCAACACACTTTTCCACACCCCTTCTCACCTTATCCTGCCCTTCGCCACACCCTCACACCTTTCTCCACATCTCCCTCACCCCCCCCCCCAACACGTTTTTTACACCTCCCCCACACTTCTCCCACCTCCCTTTACACTTCCCCTCACCCCAACGCACTTCCTCACTCCTCCCCCCACACTTCTTCCTAAAAATTGTTTGTTATTACACCTGTGGTTGCGGCATTACTGTACTAAAATATCGTGGGAATTCTACTTCCGTACCTTCTCATTGAAGCGTGACAAGATAAAAAAGAGAAAAAGAAGAAAAAGAGTTGTACAACCATATTATAGAGAACTATGATGCCAATTTCTTTTGTCTTTCTTTTCATCGGCATATTTTGGTATATTCATGCGCAACATAATTTCAACGATGATGCGACCAGCTCTCCGTATGCTCGCAGCTTGCACAAACAAAGTTTGATTTTTCTTGTTGTGTCGGGTATGTAACTATAGGTTGAAACAGGCTTAATATAAAATCTGAATTAAGTTCTGGTAATTGCAGCAGTGACCACACCTAGAACTGTAAAAAAAACGTTTAAGCCGTAGATTTCCTATTGCGTATGCGAGCAGTTGCTGATTTGGGTCTAAGAATTAACCGAGGATAAGAAAGTATTGGCCTATTGCAAATGAAACAGAAGGTGCAGACTGTAGAAATGCAAAAGTAGGGGAGTGCAAGATCATGTCACGTTGACCAATCAAATGGGCTTTTTAACTTTTTGAAACTGCAAAATGCTTCTAGTAGTCACAATAGCTGCCGGAAATTTACTGTCGCTGAATGTAATTGTTATTCTGCTAAACTTGTTTGCTCAAGGAATAGCACCAAAAACAACAGTTATTTTTTTGGGAGAAGCTGTGTACTGTTTAGCATTGATTTCTTAGGTTTTAGTGTAAGGAATTCCTACGGCTAGGCTAAGTGCTAGGTTTTAGAATTTAGAACGTTAATCTCTGGAGCGCTAAATTACACCATCCCTACATAACGATCAGCATTGCAGAGACATGTGGAAAACAGTGGCAAAGTACTTGGGCTGTTGAAAAAGACACTTAATCGCCCATGGGATGCGGCATGCAGGTGGTCGACAAGATATAAGGGCAACTCTTAAGCAAGCTCGTTCAGTGCTGCGGACGCTTTCTGTGTCACTAGGATAAAATGCTATCTGAAGGGTATGCTACGTTGGTATATGCATAGCTATACCACTCAGCTAATCACTCCAAAAAGAAACAGCCTAACAGCTAACATAATTACTGAACTAAACGCAATGTTTTATGTTACAGGTTTCTTTTTGCTCGTTCATTTACTCGTATTTACCATCACGTTTGCTCCTCTGCTGCACCGACTGATTCTCACATCAAGAGCTTCATTAAGTAGTCCTAGAGTACTGTCCATTTCTTTTAATCAACTCAGCAATATTAATGCTGTATCTTTTGGCTATTCTTGGTACCTAGGTTGGCTCACGTTTGGTCTGATACTCACTTCTGTGATGGCAAACGGTATTTTTTATAAAAAAATTTTTGAAGATACACCGGTGCCTAAACCAAAAGCAGTGGTGGGCACGGTACTTTTAAAACGGAACTAGTTAGAGTCACAAGTTCCTTCACAAAAAAAGCATCTTAGTTAGAGTTACAAATTAAAAAAGTAACTAGTTGCAGTCACAAGTTAGTTTCGTGCATGCCGCAAAACAAAATTAAAAATAACTATAAAGCAGTTTTATTTGAGCATTATTCCAAAAATCTTGCGTAACTTTATCAATTATCTTAATTGCCTGCTTATTTCAAGCACAGTGAAATTATCCAGTGAGTGTAACAACTAATTTTTAAACTCATTTATTGTTAAGAAACGTTCTAACTAAATTTGAATTATATTTGTTGGAAAATTGTCCGCCGAAAATTTCACTTGTTGGTACAGACGAATGTGTAAACTGGGTTACACTGTAAATATTGTTTTGTTTTTTGTGCCTGTGCTGCCATTTTTTATTTTATCGTACTTAGCAGTTTTGCTTGTAATCGGTCACTATACTACACTTCGTAGTTATGCCTGTAATCGGTGTCTAGTGTCAGATTTGCAGATCGGTGTCTAGTCAAGTCTTAGATTTAGGTCACCTATAGAACAATAACCTTTTCTTCACGAATAACTTCTATCTTACTTTTCGTTTACTTTGCTTTATTTATAAGTAGTGGTCGGGAATAGGTTTATAGCCTAATGTTTCACTTTATGATTTGCATTTTTTTTTTTCTTTAATCCCAGCTATGGCAGTACTGTCTTGTAATGTGTTCTTTTTTTTTAACGTTTTATGTCATGCTAAGTTTACGCCAATATGTTTACTGTAAGTATTGCTGTAGTAGGTGCAGCAGACTTAGATGACCCTTGTGGTCTTGCGCTGTTTCCTGCCTATGCGAATTTTCTAAACGTATACGGTGAAATAAACTTGATTGATTGATCTTAACATGTAGTCTAGAGCTCCCAGGTGCGTATTTAAACCAAAGTCATGCAGGTTTATACTGAAACCAAACAGAAGAGCGATTCTGATACAATAAACGTTGCTGTAATAACAATTGCCTTTCAAAAACGATAACATTTCAAATTGAATTTTAGCACTAAGCCCACAGCGCTTCGGCTTTAAAACGTTTTTTAATGCTAAAAAGTCGTTCAACTGCAGCACTGGAAGCACTGGCGTAGCGAGAAATTTTAAAAGCCGGGGAGAACATTATTTCAGCATTTATTTCAAGCGCAGTTTTTTATGGCAGAACTAATTTGAAGGTGATTACGAAACAAAAAAGGTTCTGGGGAAGGTGCGGGGGCATGCTCCCCGGGAAAATTTTCAAAAATTTACATGCTGTAACCTGTAATGGCTATTTTAGTTCTTTTTGAATAACTTTCCTGAAGGCAAATTTTGTTTAAATTTGTTGTCCTTAATTCTGAGTGCTTCATCAAATATTAGTGATGGGCACGATAAACCTTTCTGTACTAAAGCGATAACGTTAATTGATAATATCAAAACAACCCTGGGCGATACCGATAAATCTGAATTTCTCAAAGCGATATCGGTAATCGATAAATAATCGCCGATAAAATTTTCCGATAAATATTGCGGTAAATTTTCAATGTGTTTGACGAAGCTTTTTTTGCAAGTTAAATCGCAAAACTGTTTTTTCAGATCTTTCAAGAAAAGCGAGAGTTCACGGACTCTGCTGTGGCATTAAATAAAACAAAGAAAAATTTTTTAAAATCGCAACAAGACTTTCAAGACTTTATGGACACCGCGTATTTTTCCCATAGCGCCAACTCACTAGCTCTGAACACTGTGTGCATGAAGAATCGTTTATCGCGATAATTTATCGGCGATAACAAAATATATTGCGAAAACGATATTGGTAATCGATAAATCAAAACTATTTTGAGCGATAACGATAATCCGTAATAAATTATCGCCGATAACCCTAGGCAACAAAATTTTTGCTACTATAAAAATGAAACAATTTTTTGGGTATTTTGGGGGCGCAGTTTTCAAATCCGCTATCATTTTTGCGCTAACACGTCTCGTTTTTTAGTTATTTGAAAAAGTATGCTAAAATTACAAATACTCTATTATGTTCATTATAACAATGAGCATTATTATTACTTAAATATTTAGCATAGCACCTTACTAAAAAGTGATGCAGTCAGTCAATGTACAGAAATCAATGCAATTAAAAGTTGAAACACATTGCTGAACATCGCATAAATACTGAAAATAACCCATAGGAGTGCTTGGATCTTTTGGCTTGACACTGTTACGTAGCATTGCTTTCCCGCTGCAGAAACCAGCAATAATCAGCCAGCATAATTTCAGTTACTCTTTCTTGATACCGATTCTCCATTTCTTTAATCTCTTGATGAAAACGTTCGCCGTGTTCATCACTTCTCTCATATTCGCTGGGAAAAATCAAGGTGGGAGTGAAAGAAATGAATTTTTAGTGACATCCTTGCACCAAGAGTTTTGTAGCTGGACAGAAATTTCTGAACAATACTTGCATATGAAGAAGATCTGTTACTATCCAAAAAAATTTTGACCACCAAGCAAAATTGGTTCCAAGCTTCCTTTTCTATTGGATTTAGATTTTCACCGAACCTTTCATTCGTCATTAGTTTTCGATTTTCGGATCCTATAAATACACCAGCTTCCAATTTTGCATCAGTTTTGGTTGGAAAATTTTCTCGTAAATATCTAAATCCGCTGCCATTTTGGTCCATTGCTTTAACAAAGTTCTAGAACAAGCCTAACTTGATATGCATATAGGTGGTAAATATATTTTAGCAAGATCATTTCATTAAATCTGATGAAAGTGATGAACATTAAATCTTTCGAGAATGTGATGAACATTAAAGCCTTCACCAATGTTTTGAATATAATGTTGCTTATCGTCTCGGCTGTTCCAATGAGACAAAAAACACTGGTGCTTGTTATTGCCCAACTGTAAACCAAGAAGTAGACTATAAATAAATCATTTTCAAATCTCCACAAATATTTCATTTGTAAGAAGAAGAATTTACTAAGCCAAAATTAACTCCATACTGTCATAAGTTTCTGTTAGTGAAGTAGCACCAGGCACTAAAGGAGTGGATGGGTTTTTATTCCCATTGTTTAGCAACACAGCTTTTAAGCTTGCTTTGCTTGAATCAATGAACAGCCTTCACTTTTCCGAATCATGCTGGAACCCAGGGCTTCAAAAAAGGCGATCAATGTTGTTGCAATAACAAACACTGTCACGCACAGAAAAATAATCTTGTAGTCTTGTATGTCGAGAGTGAAAGTAAGTGCACTTGACTCCTTTCTGCAACGTATTCCATTGGTTTAATCTAGAGGCAAGAAGCTCTGATTTTTCCTTGGTTAACGCCAAATCTGTCTAAATTATTCAAATCTTTTTGGTTCAAAGGCTGCATGACATCAGATACTCGTGATGAACGTGGTTCTTCATCAATCTCAGGTGAAATGCTCTCAGAACTTTGTGATGCTAATGATTCTGCCAAACTGCTTTCATTTTCTCGCTCTGAAACTGGAGGAGGAGTGGGAATCGAAATGTTTTCAGATGGGTAAGTAACTGGACGCGATGCTGAAGAACAATCTGGATACACAATTGCCAGACTTTGTACCAGAGATGAATGTACCAGACACGTTTTTGAATGTCTCGGTCTCGCCATGCCAATGTCTCGTCTCGGTCTCGGACCTTGAAAGTCTCGGAAAATGGTCATGTCTCGATGGAGACATGAAAAAATTTTGGATTTGAAACAGCATTCAGGTTTTTGATACGGAAGCAACAATGGTACTTACCCGATGTATTCAAAGTAAAACATTGTGCGTGATTTCGCACTTTGCAAAAACATGTGGCCACATTTTGTTTAGACCATTTTGCTTTGTTGTTCAGGCCTGCAGAATTGCAGGCTTTTGCTTTCTTTTTGTGGGCAGCATATATGAAAACTGGTCTATTTCAACCACTAAGCACATGCATTCGATGGTAATCTACTCTAGACCAGGGATGTCTAACCTTTTAATTTATTAGGAACCCATTGCAAAATTAGATATTTAACTGGGCCGCAAAGCGACCAGAATTCCAATATTTCATATTATAGTTCTAAGAAAAAAAAATTAACCATTGATATGTAGGCCTTGTACTGAGCCGCATTTTGCTGAAAATGCATCTTTTTTAACGACAAAGAAAATTTAAAAATCCGTTAATGTAATTAATTAATGTAATAATTAATCCAATAATGTTAATTTAGTTTTAACTTTTAACAATATGGCCTTCACTCAAATACATAACGACCGCTAGCCACGTCTAAAACATTAATATATTTTTTATGGGCAAACGGTGTGTCAAATCAAAAAATTTTCAAGAGAGTAACGTGTCTTATGTCATAAAATTAAGATTTCTACAAATTTGTTCCCTATGAAAAATGCTATTCTCGTCTGGTTTGCAACAGCTATCAAAAGATTATTCAAAGTAGTCCAGGACCAAAAAAGGCTTCAAATCGAAAAAAGTGCAGGGATTACAGTTGCGGGAAATTTGGTTACCGACATGGGAAGTGCTTCCAGATTTGAGCTAGCTCTTTTTATGAGAAAGTTATTTACCAGATAGATTTTCAAAAATGCATAGTGTCACAATGGCTTTAAAATGTTTAATTAATTAATTTATTATTTATCAAATATAAAGTATTTTGATTAAATTTCATGAACACTCTCGTGCTCAATACTTGATAAACTTGCTAAAAAATTGTTTTAACGGAAGATGGGCTAGTGGGCTACAATGCCGACATCCCTGGTCTTGACCAACATAGCCTACCAATGACTTTTTGTTTAAAGTTTTTTTGACATCTTTTTCGTTAGATTAAAAAAGAATATTGGGCCGTGTAATGGTCTGCGAGAGGTGTTGCTTGCCTTGCAAGCTACAAGGACTTAAATCTTCTGTGATAATCAGCTGTTTCGTTGTTATTATGGTGAACTTGTTAAATCATTAATTGTAATCGTTAAAAGGATATGACCAATAGCACATTTCTAATAGGTTACATCAGTTCATAACCGCGACGGCTTCATTGCTTCATTTGTTTTTGCTAATGTCATTTTGCTATAAAGTTATTTCAATAACTTAAGTTTTGCAACAAATGTGTAGTGCCCTTATTTTACGTATCTTGATCACGTACTTTACAACCGAAGTAGTATTTGTACGCCATTCGCACACTTTTTGTCAAGTTCTTTTTCGGAGATGCAGGTGTGAATTTTCCACATACGAAGCAAAACCGGTCTGGCTGATTTAAGCATGATCTTTGTTTCATGCTATATTGAAATTGGCGACTTGATGCTAGTTTTTATCCTACCTCTTAGCTGACAAGGTGATAAGTAAGATATGCCATGCAAACTGGCTGCAAATTCTTACGGTCGCTGGCAGCATTGGCGTCTTCAACAACGTTAACGTTCAACGTTTCAACTCTTACAGCTTACTAGCAGTTACGTTGCTGAGATTGTTCCTCAAATGTTAAAATGTTCAACCTTGACTTCTCATCGCTCCTCTTATTTGTGTTACTGCACTACCTCTAAATTAACAACAACTAACTGACGGTATATTCTGACAATATATTCTTATAACCGATCAGATGGCCGAGTGGTATGGAGCGTCTGCTTCTGGATCGGTAGACTTGGGGTTCGATTACGAGTCGGGTCAAACCAATGACTTTAAAATTGGTATTCACAGCTTCCCTGCTTGACGTTCAGCATTACAGGGACAGTGTGGAGAACAAGCCGGCAAGTTTACTTGTTGTGCCGTTGGGAAAGGCATTTAACGGAATTCCCCCATCTTAGTGTGGTAGACAGATGGCCGGCAACTCCTAAGCGAGCTCGTATAGCGCATTGATCGCTTTCTCGTGATAGGAGGATAAATATGCCAATAATAAAAATAATAATAAAGTTTTGAGCGTTCTAGTATCGTATAAACTAAAATCTTTATGCTACCTACAAACTGATAAGGTGATAAGATATGCCATGCAGACTTTTCAACACAAAGGGCTTTTTACTGCTTGAAAGGAAAACGCGAAAGAACTATATTATAGCCAGGGAGTCGAACCGAACCCGAACCGCGAACCGGTAAAAACCGATTGTTTTCGGTGAACCCGAACCGAACCTGAACCGTTTAAATTTGAGATCATTGAACCTGAACCGAACCTTTAATATTTCAAATCTGTGAACCTAAACCGAACCCGAACCTTAATATTTCAAACTGTGAACCTGAACCGAACCTATAACATTTTTTGCTAGTAAACCCGAATCGAACCCGAATTTATAGTATTTTGTGGACATAAACCTGAACAAAAATCGTTTAGTAACAATGTTTGAACCTAAGCTGATTCTTAAAAAATATTAATAAAAATCTCTAGACATGTGCTGCGATGCGTAACATTCTTTCTGCTTACTTGGAATTTTTTCTCGTTCTTTCGATAACTTTACGATAACCTCAACTAAATCTAGTCAGGTTTTTTATTTGCTGACGTTTCGTAAGTAGGCTACTGACGACCAACATCATCAGAACGATAAGGCACTGACCTATTCCAACCTTTGCAACATTCTTTCTGCTTTTCAAAATTTAATAAATTTTTACAATTTATATTTCGTTATTTTGATGATATAAGACCCTAATTTAGTTTTTGACCAAATTAAAGATTTTGAAGTGAACCCGAACCTGAATCGCGAACCGGTAAAAGCCGCTTTTTTCGGTGTACCCGAACCGAACCTGAACCTTTAAAATTTGGATTTAGTGAACGTGAACCAAACCTGAACCTTAAAAACTTGGTTTCAATGAACCCGAACCGAACATGAACCTTTAAATTTTGGTGCAACTGAACCCGAACCGAACCTGAACCTTAAAAACTTGGTTTCAATGAACCCGAACCGAACATGAACCTTTAAATTTTGGTACAACTGAACCCGAACCGAACCTGAACCCAAATTTTTGAAAAGTCTTTAACCTGAACCGGAACTGAACCGTTACGCCTTATCAGCAAAGAAATTAATTCAAAATAACTAAAAATCTAGACGTTACAGAAACAAACGGACTGCATATTCAAAATCAGCGTCCCAAAATTAGCCTGAAACACTTGAAAAACCTCGACAAGCATAATAAAAATTTTTGTTTTTGTTGTCTAGTGTATCGGCGATAAATTACAATATCTCGATGAATGCCCATCTCCGCCCAATATGATGCATTTTGTTCGCACATTTTCGATTATGCGTGCTTAAGGCGTGAGGTTTATTGGTATCGAAAAGGTTCGAAATTATAAAAAATTGTATTTATCAAAAACGTTTTCAAAAATGGGTGGTGGGGGATGTAACTTATAGCATACCTCTAATCCTACCCCCTGGATCTTCCCCTGGTCATAAGCTACCAAAACCATCTGAAAATCTGGCGTATTTCAGTCACTTGGCAATTGGCACCATTAATTTTGTTCCTTTTTACTAAAAGGCAAAGTCAAAAAGGGGTGGGGACATGACACAATGCCCCCTTAAATACGCTCCTGACTAGAAGAAAGAGCAGTATTGTAATGAATTAAAAGTTCCACAAGTTCTTCATGCATAAAAGTCCTATAAAAGGTTCTAAAGCGTTTGCATCAACAGTTAATGAGGGCGGGGCAAGAAGGAACTCTTCCACTTTATCGACATTGCTAAATCTTCGTCGCTTTGATTCTGCGTACAAACAGCCAAAAAAAACTGTCACTTGAGCTTGCACCACGGTCGTTGTCTGTGTCACTACTTGTCGAAGTATTTAAGGCATTATCGGTTGCCTTGTTTAGTACATTGATCATTTTTCTTTTCAATTCGGCCTCAGTTTCAGAGGGCTCGTCAAAGAACCTAGCTCATTATTATGAATGAGGTGAAATGAAATAATTTTTTTCCGTTGTTTTGGCGGACGAAAATGTCCCATAAAAGTAACTGTAACTTTTGAGGTTCTAAAGTGGTAACTATAGTTACAAATTCCGTTACTTTTGCAGAAAAGTAACTTACTTACACTTAGTAAAAAAGTAACTAGTTACTGCCCACCATTGACCAAAAGACGTACAAATAGTATAAATTGACTGTAAAATTCGTACCTGACGATTCATATTTTCATTTAGCGGTCTATTTGTTTTTCTCCAGCATGATTTTATCTTTAGTGTACTTGCTTTTTCTAATAAAACATTGACAAAACGTGATGGTTTATGGAGAGATTTCAACTCAGCGTTTTTGAAGAGATTTCAACTCAACTCAGCGTGAAGAAACGCTGACAGCTAGTAACAACTCAGCGTTTTTTCACAAACCTCCATCACGAACGCTAACCTACTAGAAAATTACGCAACTGCCAACCAATTTGAATCTTCTCAGTACTTGCGATATTACGCCAAAGCGAGTAACAACTAGCGAGGCCCATTTTGGCAGCTTAGCGTGTGGATGACAGTGACACAGCTCCAAAGTCGCAGCGGTGGTGAGCCGTTGGCTACAGCATTGTGTTCGACTTGACCAGCGCGGGAATTGAACCCCAGACCTACCGCAAGATAGCAATGCCACCTCTCCCCCACTCGGGTAACGCAGTTTGAAAATTAGTTGATTTCTAATCATGCAGCTATAAATAGCAGCAGGTTTTTAAGGGCTATACCACAAACGGAACAGAATGTTTTCTGGATGTATTAATATTTACATGAAACGTTTTACTCAAGATACAACAGTCTGATAACGACTAACAACATAAACCTAAATCTCAGAAAAAAAACATCGATCAACAGTATCTACTATTTCACAGCAATCAAGCTAACATGATTATCAAGCTAATCGCACAATGCACACCTTTAAAATTGGTAAAAACTCGATTAAAAAAAATATAACAGATGAGTCAAAAGTAATCACTCATGGTGGTAAATCGAGCAAATCAAATTGCAGCATCATAGACAGAAGAATTAGGTAAAACACCTCACAACGTTAAAATGCATTGGAACACTGATTAAACAAATTTTACAATATTACAACAGTCGCGACAAATCAATCAAAAATTGCACTCAGTGGTTTTGCATAATTATTAGGAAAAAATATAACTTACACTACGAAATAAAACGGAATTGCACAAAAAAGTAGTGAGATAAATTGCGCCATGGAGATGATGTCGAGCAACCAAAATTGCGCCATTGCATAAAATCTAGATTTTACTACACTACATTAATCATAATTAGGGCAATTTTTTGTCATAAAAGTTATATTTTTTCTAGAAGGTCTGTTTTTTATTAAATACCGTACCCAAAATATTAATCAAAACTTTTGTAGGATGTTCAATAACGGAGTTAAAAACTCATATAAAAAGCGTATTTTATACCATACGTCATAAAGTATGTTTACGGTCATAAAAGTCATAACTTGAAACATTGTTCTCAAATTCAGTATGTTCATGGTGCGAAGATGGAAATTAGCCCATCTCTATTATTGTTATTACTCTATGACGCCACAGATATCTTCAGTGCCGTCGCCAGAGCAAACGAAGTGGTGAGGCACAAGCTGAAAGTGAGGGGGCCCTAATATAGACCGCAGTTACGCCGAATTCACGTCAGTATAATTGATATCGCATCACCCGAATCGGTGCTCGATGAAACCAAAAGACGCTCCACTACTTCCAAAGAATGCTCATTAAAAAGGCGAATAACTATGAAAATGTTTTCTACACCAGTTGGGTCCTTGGTGCCATCAACTTTGATTGTATACCAACAATTTCCAATTTCTTGCATAATACCCGAGGTTGCAACTGCGCTCGTAGCAGCAATAAGTTCATTTTGCATATCGGGACTGGTGTACGTTGCATTTCGTGGTATAGTTTTCATGATTTCCCGTAAACGCTGGTCTTTTTCCACAGTGTAATTAAACAGATTTTAAAAGAGTCCAATTCCCCCTTTATCTTCGCTTTCAAATGCGTCGATTTTTCCTCTGAATGCTAATTGAAGAGTAATTGAGTATAGCCCAAAAAGCAATTACTGTCAATTAAGGCAGAAAAATAGCAGCAATTTTTTTCAATTGCTTCTGTGTTGACTAATGAGATAATTTTTTTGCCCATTTTAGACCGTCAGATTTTTTCTTTCCAGGTGCTGTAGCATGTTAAGTGTTCTTTGGAGGCAGCATGCTTGAAAAATCTTCTATTCATTTCAGTAGCATGCTTCCAATTGTGATAGCCATATTGGTTGCAAAAGCTGATTCACAACGCATTCCTCGAAAGTCTCCTCTAGCTTTACGTTTAAAATTGCGGCAAGGATAGCAAAACGCTGCACCAAACTTGACATAATATTCCAACCAATCCCACCTCTGATACCACGTAGCATTGAAGCATCTTTTCTGGCCCCAAACATGCTTACAGGATAAGCACGCAGTGCAACTTGCTTCAGGTCGTCAACTCCCAAAGCATTAGCATCAGCAGACTTTCGTTTGCTCGTGGGCCTACTTGCAGCAGATGTTGCAGGTGCATTGCAGCTAGCAGACGAGCTGAGACCTTGCAAACTATCAGAACTTTCACTCGAATTAGCCCCTTTGCAACCAATCTCCTAAACACATTTTGAGCGTTTCACGTTCTCACCTAATGAGCGAAATTAAAACAACTGCCCTAACACTGTTGACAGTGCCGTAGCAGCTCAACTTTGCCCCCTCCCCCAAAAATCCTTTCAAGGGCCCCTCTACTAAGCTTTTGACATAAATTGTTTTAGGTTTTTCCAGGAGTACAGCTCAGTATCTCACCACGATGCGAATACTGTAGTAAAACATACGCGTTGTCACTGTGAAAAAATAAAAGGTGTAATTTTAAGTTTGTTACACCTATTTATCTCTTTTTTCTTAAAATTGTAAAGCTAGAGCGCACTTTTTCGTTCGCAGATCATAATCTGAAGATAGGGCGCATTAACTTTTGATTGACAACATAGCCAGTAAAGAACCAATCGGATGGCCGAGTGGATAATGTCTGCTTTTAGATCGGTAGACTCAGAGATTGATTCCCAGTCGAGTCAATCCAATGACTTAAAAATTGGCATTTACAACTTCCCTACTAGACAATATACATTCAGCATTAAAGGGATAGTGTGTAGCAAGCCGTCAAGTTCGCTTGTTGTGCCGTAGGGAAAAACACCTAACGGGATTCCCCCATCTAAGTGTGGAAGACCAATGGCCGGTAACTCTTAAGCGAGCTCGTCTACGGCCCCATTGCTTTCTGTGATAGGTGGATAAAAATGCCAACAAACAAAAAGTAAAAAGATAGTGTGCTGTTTGCCATATTAGATCTATTAAACGTTTTAATAAGTTTCAGTTTTCTCAAGCTTTGTTTAACACTGGTGACAGGAACAACGCATTTTGTAAATTGGAGGAGCAAGGCAAGCGAGCACTTATTACTACTGAATTAAAAGTTCAACGATATTGAAGGGAGACTGCCAAATGAACTGGTGTCGTTCTAATCAGCAACCATCCGGTATATATATATCAAAAACAGTGAGCTCCAGCCGTGAATCGAACCCTTCGCAAAGGATCTGAACCTGTGTGCGGTAGGCCTACTGCCAGATCATATTGCTGACAATGGCCTTTTCATGCACGAAGCTGCTGGGAGTAAACAGCTGCAATGAAAAGACAGAAGCGACATCACGCGTCAGCTTAAAACTTTCTAGTATCATCATAATAGCCTGGTCCGCCAATTGCGTAGAAAAGTTTGCTTAGGATCTCTTAGAAGCTATAGGCCTACATGTTTAACATTTGCGTCTTATATAAACATTCTCTTTTTCTATTTTCATTCTCTTTTTCTTTTAATTTCTTGATTGAGGAAGACAGGACCAATGCCCAATTCCTGCGCTATTTCAAAACTAGACGTTATCGAAGTAGCAAAACCTCTTTAAATGAACTTTTGTATTCGGTGTCAGATTATGGTTACTGACGCAGAACTAGGGTAGGATTGAATTCAATTTATCGATCGGATGGCCGAGCGGTAGAGCGTCTGCTTCTGGATTAGTAGACTCCAGACTTCGATTTCGAGTCCGGTCAAACCAATCTCTATTGGTATTCACAGCTTTCTTGCTTCACGTTCAGCATAAAGGGATTGCGTGAAGCAAGCCGGCAAGTTCGCTTGTTGTGTCGTTGGGAAAGACACTAAACGGGATTTCCTCATCTAAGTGTAGTAGACAGAAGGGCGGCAACTCTTAAGCGAGCTTGTATAGCGCCCCGACGCTTTCCTGTGATAGGAAGATAAAAATGCGAATATATAATAAAATAAATATATAAAATTTTGAATCCGCTCACAAGGTGTTATTAAATTTAAATTTAATTTTTTCAAGAGTAATGAATTTGAATTTAATAATTGCGGAGTAGACAATTGGTCAAAAAAGTGCTCAATAACAAAGTTAGAGCGTATTATATTCACTTCAGCACATGAATTTGAATTTAAAAATTAAAAAATGATTGGATCCAGCTCCGCCCCGGCCTCCTTTTTCAAGTCCTACGCACACTCTTACACCAGTATATTCTTTATGACATCATTACGCAGTTTATGACGCTCTTTAAAAGGGAACGATAGCGAAGAATTTCAAAACTGAAATAAACTAGAATCTGAGCGCAAAAAAAATCCCATTCAACGCAATTTGCAAAGCAAAATTTTATTTTTGAATTGATGCAACTTTGGGTTTTTAAGACAATTTGGGGCTCCTTTTGGCGGTGTGGCTACCCCCCAATTGGGGGATCTGGAGGCGGCTTCTACGGCTCTGACTGTTGATAAGACGTTTTTTACGTCACAATCATTGTTTTGGAGCAGTTGATTACGCCACAATTGTGCAACGAATGGACAGCGTCAAACAAGAATTATGTTGAATGGAACGTTATTTTGCATCAAAAATCTAAATTTCAATCACTGTTGTTGTTGTCTTGTCGTTACGTGGTGCTCCAAACAAAGCAAAGAGTTTTAGAGTAACTTAAAATAGGGGGGCACAAGTAGCCGTCAGGGCGGGCAAGGCCCCCCTGCCCACTTCGCAGCGACGGCACTGAATATCTTGCTCCAAAATCTCGAACTAATTTAGTCATGTCATCATTAATTGGACGTGGATGAAAAATCTCGAACTATCCAAATGCGTCTAGCTGCAGGTAGCGACTTTCTTAAACTCACCTCTGGTAGTGCTGCAGATCTATCAAACCACTACCCTGCTGAGGTAGTGCTGCTTCGAAAAGCGTAACCAATTTCGGCTTCTGTGGAACGCTCTTTTTTTCTTCTGAAGAAAATGCCATGTTCTGGATGGAGTATTGACAAAATCAATGTCCGTTCTTGTTTGATCATGCGGTACAACTGTTCAAAATAAATGATAACAAGTTCAATACTCCTACTCGGCTGCATAGTTTTCAAAAACCAGACAGAAAAATTAGGTCATATTTCAAAGTCATATTTTAGGAAATATTAAGTCATATTTTGAAAATAAATAGGTCATAAAAAATTGCCTAAATCATAATCTATAGTGATTTATTCTCGAGGCGAATGCAGAGGGACGATTGACAACCCTACCCCCCAAAAACGTTTACATCAGCAAACATTGTAAGTACCGCAAGCGTAACTCTTAAGAGATGAACATTGAACAATAATCATGTATTACATGCTCCAAAATTATAAAAATAACCTTTCAAAGAAAAAAAAAAAATGCCCTTGATTCATTCAGAGAAACAAAATGATTAGCAATGTACAATAAGCAAGTTATCTTTACGGTACGATAAGCACAAATGGATAGCTTAGACATAAGACAGTTGTTGTGCTTCAAATAGACAATAATTTGTATTTTACCAGCGTCACGTAGGCTACTGAAACTACATTTTCTACACTAAAAACTTTTGCTACGTATTGCTTTAAAATACCATCTCCGGGACATGCCAGATTTTACTCAAAATGATTATATAGTTTGCACTTGGCAGATAGTAACGAGGAAGCATATTGATAAATTAACTTTACCAGCCTACATACAAAAGGTAAAATATTGTGAACATATGAGAACATAACAAATTAGGTTTCTATATAGGCTAATTGGGATTTTCAAACGCATTTCCAGGCAGAGGCGGAACAGATGAGTTAGTGGTTTTCACCTCGTTTTTCATTTGAATTTTGCACCGTTGGAACTTATTTTTTTGAAAATCACTGCCATCCGTGATCTCTATAAAGCACAAAAAAAGGCCACCGCTCAATTCATGGAAGGAGTTTAGGCTTCTGTGAGTGCCGGCGGGCCAGAATAAAAGAACCGGCGGGCCGGATTTGGCCCATGGGCCGTAGTTTTCCCATGTCTGCTATAAATTGATATAAGATGCCCCAGATTTACCGTTCAGATGGCCGAGTGGTATGGAGCGTCTGCTTCTGGATTGGTAGACTTGCGGTTCGATTCCGAGTCGGGTCAAACCAATGACTTTAAAAATTGGTATTCGCAGCTTCCCTGCTTGACGTTCAGCATTACAGGGACAGTGTGGAGGACAAGTCGGCAAGTTTACTTGTTGTGCCGTTGGGAGAGGCACTTAGCGGGATTCCCCCATCTTGGTGGGGTACACAGATGGCTGGCAACTCCTAAGCGAGCTCGTTATAGCGCATTGATCGCTTTCTCGCGATAGGAGGATAAATATGCAACTAAATAAAAAAAAATAAATTAGTGCCGGTATATAAATTGTAGAAAGTGAATCAACAAGCGCTACTCGTACTCATATACCCAGCACAGGAAGGCCTATGCTGATTGTTCACTACATACTGTATTCGGTATATGAACTAACCGTCCATGCCTTCAACGTTCACAGTCTTGGCGATGCTCTCCCACACATTGGCAAGCATGGTGGCGTTCATGTGACTTTCATGTTTTGCATTATATATAAACTCTTGCTCCCTCACCAGCTCTATTAACACCCCAATCGCTTCAGCAGCCATTATTTATGAATACTGTAGACTAGGCCGCTGTAAAATTATAATTTTACCAGTAGGTCTAGCTACAGATTTCTCAAAAATGAAACTTTTCGCGCGCGTCGCGCGATTTTTTGTCTTCACCAAGATTAAGGATCGCGGGCACATTTTGACGCGAGGTCATCGCGCGCGTTTACCGCGTGTTCGGTGAACGGTTACTTGAAAAATAAAAAGAGCGATCAAAAAATATCTCGCGCGCCGTAATCACGACCTAAAAAACGCGTATCCTAAACGCACCTTTAAGCAAAAAAACTTTAAGCAGAAATAGTGAGAAACAAAATCTTGAATTGTCAAACTTTTGCTTTTCTTGATGTAACTTTAAGGTTTTCTCATCATGCTTTGTCTATTTTTTTTATTTATCCGCCGTGCGAGCTTACCGATGCTTACCCTTATTTGGATAGTAAACAATGCAATATAAAAATATTAGGTTATCTTACTATTAGGGCCATTTTTTTTTTTGACCGAAAAAAATATATTTTTGACTTTATTTTAGTAAAATTTTGACTTTATTTTGACTTAACCGCTTCCGCGTATTATTTATGTTTTGTTGCACTTTATTAATTAAATATGTTTTATAATCTGCAATTTACATAAGTTTTTAAAGAAAAAGGTAGCCTACTTCGAACATTTTCTCAATTACTCAGTGCTGAAGCTACTGTAATACAACAAAGCGACGCATGACGTTTAAACCTAGGATAACGAGCCATTGTGTGTACCGGTATCAATTAGTGTGTAATACAAAAATTGCGTTGCTATCGCAACTGTACTGTACACTAAACAGTATGTCTATGATTTTTTTAACGAAAGCCACGCAGTTTAATCACAAGGACGTTTTATTGTAATACAGCGTCATATATTTTTTTACGTTCTTACATTCAAAATTTCTGTTTTTTCTCAGTAATTTATTGAGCATAGAAAACGACCTCTCAACAGCAGCAGAGATTGGCTGGGCTTTTTGCAATAGTGCGTAGCTTGTTGGGTCAATTGTCAAGTTGGTACAGTTTATTATTGTTTCTAAATCAGAGTTGGATGGTCGTTTGTTAATGTAGTCTTTAATTGCGCAAGGATCATCATCGAATTGCATATTCTTTAGCAGTCCGTATGCTTTGGTTATTGTGCAGGCACTTCCTTCTAAGAACTCTACGTTGGCTGCTAGAGTTCGGTATTGATTTATTTCAACCAAGTCCGATACCAAACCTTCCACATTGATAGCGTCTTTTGCTCTGCTGACTTAGAGGCCTGCACCTGTTCAATTGTTGACAATGGTACGAACAGCTGGAAGGTTCTCACTATAATATAAGGCAGTTCTATGCCAAGTTGCCCATCTTGTAATTACAGAGTCAGGAGGAGATGGCAGACCAGCATCATGAAAATCTTTCTTGCAATCTTTGTTTTTGATTGTTGCTGCCTTGATCGTTGCTATTACTTCATCAATATTTTTAAAATGAGCACGCACACGCATAGCGCAGTTATGTAGTAAGTGCGCAACGCAGGTGACATGCATCAAAGAAGGGTATAATTCCTTTAATGTCTTTCCAGCCGAAGACATGTACCGAGCAGCATTAGTCAAGAACAACGAAAAATTCTCGCGTTTTATTTCAAGTTGTCGCAATATGTCATCCACGGTGTGCAGAGTAATACTGCTATTAACATTGCGACCGCTGTTAAGTGGATGGCAATTAACGAGGAATGTCTGATTTGGAGCATCTAAGCTGCCCACAAGCACACTAATATACTTTTGTTTAGCAACCTCTGCTTCATCCACAATCAAAAAATTTTTTTGTCACGAAGTAATACTTGAATTTGTTCCTCTTTTTGGGATGCCAATTTAGCAACACATGCCCGGGCTGCAGTCTCCGAAGGCAATGCTTTTCCCATTCTAGCAAACAGAGACTTTAAAGAAGGATGGTTCAGTTTATGAAGTGGGTATCTGCAGCTAAGAATAAGGAAACAACCTGTTCCTTGAAGTTTACTTGATCGAAATGTAAAAAGGTTTGCTTACTTTGAGATTTGCTCTTCGTCTCCAATTTTCCTTGGTGCTGCTTACTTTTTCGGTGGCTTTCCACAAAAAACTTTTTGTCGCATTTGACTAACACGTCGCAAAGGTTGCATCGCAAGTCGCAGGCAGAAGTTGCCGAAAACTCATCCGGGTATTTCTGGCAAGTTTGCCTAACTTTCGCTACAGAAGATTTGGCTTGTTTTGGCATTCTTTGCTTTGCAAGCTACAACTTAAAAGACCACGTGTAAAGAGCGCAAGGCTTTTATAGGATTAAGTTAATTGTCTAACAATTACGTATTTATGCATCAACAATGATGTTTCATGCATACTAAGTGCTATTTCCTTCTTAATTACCGCACGCATTATTGTAACGATAGTGCAAATATTGCAACTCTTTTAAAAGTTTAAAATCAAGTAAAACTGCGCATAAAATTTTAATAGCAGCTCAAAAATTCAAAAAAATATTTAAAAAATATAAATTTGTTCGTTCCCGATAGCTAGATCTCCGACTAGAAAGATCGCAACTGCGTTGGTATGGACATGTGACACGAATGTCCCACGAAAGAACAGCCAAAAAACTGCTCTGTTCAACACCGATTGGTCGAAGGCCTAGAGGCCGTCCCAGAACTCGATGGCGAGATTACGTAGAAGATCTTAGTTGGTCTCGCCTTGGCATCCCAGCAGAGCATCTATTCTTTGTTGCAGAGGATCGAGATGCTTGGAGGCTCCAACTTGAGCTGCTGCCCCCGCGACCCCCCAAGGATAAGCGGGTCCAGAAAATTGATTGATTGATTGATTGATTAAAATTTGTTCGTTTTTGTAAGGAACTTTTTGATAAAGACAACTTAGACAAATTTTGACTTTATGCAAAATTTTGACTTTATTTTGACTTATAAAATCTACCAAAACAGACTCCTGAACACCTGAAACGAACGTTAGCACACAACTACACATTTGATCATGTAACAAGGTCCTGAAAAAATTTTGACTTTATTGACTTTAGCGGGCCCTACTTATTATCAATGATTTTTTGATCAATAGTTCCATATTATGAAATCAAGTTTGCTACACTTGTCTTATTAATCACAAATATGTAACTGATTTACAGTTGGTAATATTGCTATTCAACTAAGTTCAGCCGAAAATCAAGTTCCTTATTCCTTAAAACCAATTTTTAAAGAAGTATACTGTTGCATTAGCTACACTTTGTAGACAAAAATGTTTTAAAACGTACTCGTATTTTAGCACATTTGCTACTCACATCGTCATTATCAACAAAACCAAACACCCTTCATGGTAAAAGTATTTTATAATTTTTCAGGCATTCTAACATCTCACTGAGCAACCACGTTTCTTTACCTGGCTTGTCAAATCCCGCAAGGTGGCGTTAGTGTTCATCCACCCAGTGCAAGGTGATACCTCCAAGCAGTTCAAATAAGTGTACAAATCTTTGTATCTAATGTCACTGTTTAACGCTCCCAAAGGATGAATCCTGTAAAGTCATATTTTTTTCATTGATTCTCATGTTTATAGGCAGCTAATACACCCAAGATTTTACAAGGATGTTTAAATTTGCTTAATTTTTATTGGTCAGCTCACGCTC
Source organism: Trididemnum miniatum (assembly GCA_964006365.1). NCBI lineage: Eukaryota > Metazoa > Chordata > Ascidiacea > Aplousobranchia > Didemnidae > Trididemnum > Trididemnum miniatum. The sequence goes on along the minus strand of OZ023232.1, from coordinate 23,602,288 downwards.
GGCGGCGAGAAATTAAATTTTGAATAAATTTGACATTGTTTCTTAATTCATGAACTTAGCTCAGATGTTAGACATTGCTACCGGAGTGGGGTTCCAATCCCGGGTTGCTCAAACAGAACACAGTGTCGCCAAAGGCTCGTCACCGCTGCGACGTTTCTTCGGAGCTGTGCTGCCCCGGCGAAATCGGCCCCGCCACTCGTTACAAGCTTTCGCGTAATAGTGCGAGCACAATGAAGGTTTGTTTTTTTATCAATTTTTTACAACAAGCCCTTTAGAAAATGGAATATCCAAACATTAATAACAATGCAAAAACCTATCGTTCAGAGTGTCCCACAAAACTCTTCCATCTGCAAGCCCACTAATGATCACGGTGCTGTTTTGAGTAAGAGCAGAATTGAGCTGCACCAGATTTTTTTCCATATTTTTCCTGTATTCGTCAGAAGTTGCCATATGGTTGACGATGTCGATATGACTAAAAAATTTGAAAAAAATAATCGAGTTAATCAGCGACTTATATAACTACCAAAGCCCATTGGTTTTAAGCATACTTAAAAAATGGTTAATATTTAAAATGGTTAAGGGCTGCAAATGTCAAAATCTTATCCTGTTTAACGAAAACTTATTTATCCACATTAACAGGTGCAGGAAAAGAGGCCAAGGAGGATCAAGCTGCCACCACTGAAGCCTTTGGTTCCATAATACGAACAATGCATTTGTAATTCGTACCGGCCTGCTCCACATACGGCTAGAAAATAATTTTTTCCACTCTTAACTCTCTTTTAAAAAGTTTCTGATCTGCTCCAGAGCCAGCAGTTATTTGTGTCAGTTACAGCTTAAAAGGTATCTGGTAAATTTTTACAAGTAATCCGCATTTTGTAGAAAACTTACAAACTACTGAGCTCAATATTTTTAAAATCTAAAGTCAAAATGGAGATCGTACCCATTGCATACATCGTTTCCAACGAGTGCTAGCACAACAATCATTGGATAATCGAAAGATTGGTTCCTCGCCAGTCCTAGCATTGTGATATCCATATTCCCTGACCGCGCCCCATTTACTGCAATGCTTTGATAATCTCTGTGGTTACAATGATTCATTTGCGACATTTGAAGATAAAGTGAGTCAACTGGACCACAGATGGAATGAGGCCATTGATTTTCAGTATAACCTGAATACGGGTATTCAAAATGTAACCTATTTGTAGGCAATGGAAAAACAAGAAACATAAAACTTTATAGAAGCAGGGGCGGATCCTTGGGGGATGCATTCCTCACCCCACCAGCCATTTTCAACAATGCTTTGGATGAATAAAATTATTTCATGATAACAAACCTTTTTATAACAATATGCCTTAGTCGCCTGAAGCACGCATAGGCTAGTCGAAACTGTGCGAACAAAATGCATCATATTTGGTGAAGTACTAAAAGTTATGGGACAAAAACATGAGCAAACTTTGCCTAAAAATTGTTCAAAAAGCACTAAAATGGCCATTAGGCTACAGTATGCAGATCTTCAAATATTTTCGGGGGGAGCAGGCCCCCTGACACCCCTAAAGTCGTTTCTGTTACTTAAGTTGCTTAAAATTAACTCTGCCGGAAATAAACTACGCTTGAAAAAAATGACGACTTTGGTGCCCCCTCCCTAAAAAATTCCGGATACGCCCCTGACATGAAACACTTTCAAAAGGCTTATTTACGCCCGTTTCCGGGTCTAAACGTCTTTGTATTTAGTTGACATTCAACCTAATTCAAAATTACATTCCCCTACCAAAACTTTCTGTATTATCCGCTCCTGTATAGAGTTCCTTTTTTGAGTACGCGACTTTAGACCAGCTGCTACGATTATAGTCTCATGCGAGTAAATATAGCAGGGATTTGTGTAGTCGGTAAACAGGATAATGAAACAAACAAGGTGCGAAAAAAAATTATCGCCGGAAGCTCATCGCGTTGCCACTTGCCGCGTATCGCTAAACGCGTTTTCAAAACTATTCTGTCAATGTCGCCTTGCAAACCTAAGCAGAAAGCTTTGCGGTGACCAAACTTGAAGCAATTTGGCCAAAATAGGCGAGCAATACGTAAATAATGCAGAGCGTTGCACAATGCACAAGGTTCAAAGACCATTATCTGCATATCCGTAACATACAGTTCATGATTGACCGACTTTACTAAATAAAGTGCATTGACGATGATTCAAACTCATTTTGCCATTAACGGAAAGCTGTTCGTTGGTAACTGATGAGTCAGTCGTAAATGGTAAACTTTTTGCAAAGATATACGACAAGTATTGCAGTCGAATGACGAGGTAAACCAGAACAATCATCTACAATGTTAGCTGAGCTGCACATAAATGAACATCGGGTTATTAACTTCCTTCCTTTCGCTTGATACGAAAATATGCTGACGAAACTAGTTCCATTGTTCATGAACATAGCAGAGCAAACGCAATAGGTCACGGGACGTTCCAAATAAAAATGAAAAAAATCAACTCATGCCAAACTCGTAGTGAAGTGAAGCCACCTTACCAAAACGCCACAGACGCCTGGCACTTGGGCGAATTCACGAGAGTTACGTAATGGGGTTGAAACCACCTCTGCGTTTTTAAGCATGCGTAAAAATATATTGATAGCTGCTACTCCTAGACTCGCCTCCTCCCTCCCCCCCCCCCACGCGCACACCAAAGAGATTTTAGAGCTGCTCTGCAGCAACATTCGCATCCCGTTGGTTTTGTTTTTATGTTTGTAAACTCGCGAAACTCTCCCACGATTACTTGCATTATGACCACGTGTCGCTTGACGGGTGTGACGCGTCGCGTTACCCAATATTTAATTTTAACTCTGCTGAAAGTATACAGTGTTCTGCAAAAATTCTTGGAATCAAACTTGTACAACACTATAACTCATGAATTGTAACAATAAACTTCAAATTTAACTCACTTCAGGTAATTTTGTCTCACTGTAGGAAAAAATAAATAAGCAAGTTTTCATGAAAGAATTTGAATAATTATGTAAAAATAACTATAATAAAAAGCAGCTTTTTGGGTTTGAATCTCCTAAAATGAGCTCCAGTATTGCCACACGCTTATAGTAGTTTACTTGGAGCAAGAACACGATTCACCTACCTGTCACAGACGACAGTTGAGGTCAATCAAATTCATGACTGAGGACCATGAGAATGTCTTTAAAAGTATCCTGAACAATAAACAGCGTATGGAGTGGGGCAGAATTACCTCTTACATGTTATACAATGCCGCTATAACAGAGTTGTAGCTGTTGCCCATATTACTGAAGTGAATTAAGTCATAAATGAAATGTCTTTTTATTTCTATTAGAGTGGGGTTTAAATAATGAACGATATTTTAATTTTCTTTTCAAAAATTGTATAGTCCGGAAAAGTCTAAACAGGCTCGCAAGTCGCAATGAGATTTTATTGCGGTAAAAATTTGGCTTTTTACCTAGCGATTATTTAAAGCCTGCTCTAGACTCTAGGTATTACCAGGTTGTGTACAGTGTTGGTCAGCAATTTTGATGCACTGAAAGCTGCGATTCACCAATGAGAAAACGAAACTCCATTTATAATTGCCATCAGGGCGCTTTCACAAGAAGACATCTTAGTGACATAGTAAATAAAACTTCTAGCGCTGAAGCTAGTTGATTCGTGGTTCGATTTCAAGTCGAGTTGGTTAAACTGACCACGTACTAAAAATGCTGCTAAGGTTATATCGCAGAAAAAAGTAGCTGGAGGGCACTGCCATCAGGATGTTTTTTCCAGACATAGTGTATAGGGCTTACGGTCATGCAAACTTGCAAGCATAAAACGTGGTACTGTAGGTATGATAGAAAATTAATCAGCAAAGAAAGTTTTCAAAGTCAGTTTTTTAAAACACAAGTGCGGGTACTTTCTTTGTCCACTCTTTACTTCTTAAAATATCATTGCTATAAAATTGGCAGTCTGCGTGATTTTGTCTTGCCCTTCTAAAGGTATAAACCTTGACCGATTTTATAACACAAACCAAGCTTATATCTGAAAAATATTCAAGTTATATTGTCACTAAAGCACTATGAAGAACTATTTGATAGCACAAAAAATAGTTCCAAGTTACCAGCAGCTAGATTTAGAAAGCTTTAGTTTACAGTTGAGAGTGTGGATTCGATATTCAGTCAAAAGTGAAGACTCACAAAAGACTTGTAAAGTTGTATCGACAGCTGCCCAGCTTGATGATTAGCATTACGTGATTGCAAATAGCGTGGAGAATAAAATGGGTAGCAGCAAAAAAATCAGCTAACGTCAGTCGCACCAATAGTTTAGTCGCTCTAGCGTTAGCATTATAGGCTCCTCAAGTTGCAACATGGCCCCTAAAACTTTCATCTTTTTTGCAAAATAATAGAAAAAAAAAACAATTTGAATTAAATCTTATCATTCAATTACATCATTATACTGGCCAGCCATAAAATATTGCGCTGGAATGTGGAAGTGAGCTCCCGCCGAATCTCCGAAGATCGCAATCCCTTTGTGTGGAACGTACAATTCTTCGTATGGATTGTTGCTTTGCTAGTCCACTCCCTAAAGTAACCGATCTTCGTAAGATTTTCAAATTACATGAAACCACTTCTTTGGACGATCTAACTAAAGTTTTGAAAAAATATTTCCAAGTCAAAATAGAAGTAGGAGAATGAAGGGGAGTAGAGCCAGGTCTTGTTTTAGTTCCAACCTTGTTTTAATCTGCTTGTGAAAGTCGATTTCTGACGGTGCGGTTACCACAACAACTATTTTAAGCGACTATCGCTACAAGATCATTGTACTTACTACGCAAAGCAGTAAAAAGACATAGGCCTACAGTTTTTACATAAGCAAAGTCATAAAGTATAATGTTTTTTTGTTACTTTCAGCATACGTGACATTACTAATTTATGTTCAACTTACATAAATTCCGTTGCAATTCGAATCAAACTTAATGTCATTGTTGATTGGTTTTCTTCCGGCGTATACGTCACTTTTAGTGTCGTCACAGTCTTTTTCTCTTCAGTAAGTTCCCCGGAAAGTGGGGTAAGTGCTGAATCTGTCCCCATCTTCGTCTTGAAGAGGATAAAGGTCGGCGGCGAACCTAAAACAACCCGCAAATTAAATATTTCCATTGTTGAAGTTGATTTACTGTAATTATTGATTAACTGGTGGAACATTTTTTTATGATGCTCGTGTTGATCTTTCGAACGGCCGACCAGGGTTCGAATTCAAGTCAAACAAAACCAAACGACCCCAGGTTATTTGCCTGAAATGGCGCGTACAGTCTTTTGAGTCCGATCACAGTCAGATCAATACGGTCAGCTAATGAAACACGGTCGATTTCGAAGCAGTTAACACACTCAAGTACGAATGAAAATGCAGTAGAAATTTAAAACAAAATGAATCTAAGAGATCAACTGAGTGTTCAGCAACCAGACAAACTACACACAACATAACTACGATACAAAGTTAAGGTCAAAATTTAAATTACAAACGTAGTCCTTCTTTATAGCTATTTTTGTGACGACTTACTGCTCAATCTTTTCACAAATTTCTTTAATTCCTGGGACGGAACAAGTGAGATAATCCTCAATGCCTTTTTCGTAAATATACTGAATGGTTCGATGTGAAGACAAGAGAGAAGATTTGCGACGTTCGTACGGGGTAACAGTTGTGTCTCCTTTTCGTAAAGGATGCAAATGACAGAAATCTTTTCCTGGGTCTTGCTTGCACAGGCCGATCTATGATAAAACATAATGAAATCTCGGTTACAGGCTACAGCAATGGTTCACGTTCACACATTCATTCATTTGTGAATACGCACAATTCTTGCCTGATCCATTTTCTAAATAAATTAAATAAGGAAAAGCTGCACTCATGCAACATATCAACATTATTCAATAATAATATAAGTCACACTTTCAATAAAAACTGCTTGAACTGAGCTTAAACTCGATAAAAATTGCTGAACTCGGAACGTGAACTCGATATTAAAAATGAGATCGAACGCGGCTTGCAATTTTTTTGGGAACGAGAACTCGATGAAAATATTGCGAGTTCGCAGCCTCGATTACTTGTCTCTAGTCAAAAAAAGAATGTAGCTTATATCGTGGTTCTTCATCAGTCCCTGCGGGTGGCATTGAATAAGTTTTTTGTGCTATTTTTTGCCCAATTTTCTTATGTTTATTTTTTCTTGCTACAATTGGAATGGATTTACAAGTTGCATAATGCATCAAGGTGGTTATACTGTATACCAGTGGTTCTCAACCTGGGGGTCCTCAGACATTTTTCTAGGGGTCGCGAGAGTATTTGTTAAAAACCCCTTTGTTGCAGACTTAGACGTTGTTAACGTGTTCAACAGATGTCCTTTTATTGCTATTCACTTGATTTTGAGCGGAAATTTACTTCTGCGGTGGTGATGACCTTTTTTTTGCTCTTTACTTAATTTTGGGCGAAAATTTGGACATCTGCGGACGAGATGACCTTTTGTTTTGCTCTTCGCTCGATACGCAACTGCATTTTCGTGTGTTTAATGACTCATAATTTTGGAAGAGGGTAGTTTCGCAATGTCGGATTGCAAAGGGGGTCACTGAATAAAAAGGGTTGAGAACCACTGCAGTATACTAAACAAAAAACCCTACATCTTCCAGTAATGCAATGGCATCTTTGCGATGTCAACACTTTGAATTTTAAAACGCTTTGTTAAACTATTTCATTGATTAGTTTTCGCTCTGAAGATTAGACTAAGTGAAAAGCGAATGGACTGGTGCTTATGAGATTCCAATCTTTATGACGTGTAGTGGCTTGTAAATCATAGTATCGTATCTACCAAAACTCAAATAGCTTTCACAGCCTACGGTAGTAAGCACTTAATTTTAAAATTTTCTCGGATTTAAATGAGGGATTTATTTTATTATTCAGTAAAAAAGCAGCGGTACTTTAACGCCTGGAGTCTCCTATACCAACTTTTGTCGATTCAAAACCGAAGGGTTAAAGTGAACATCGTTGGTGAGTCTAGTTGGAATACTGGTTTTCAACAATGATTGAAGAAAATAAAGTTATTGCAGGCAAGCCTTGATCAAATTTATCAGAATTAACTTGGCTAATTCTGCAATTTTTTTAGCTAGAAAACATATCAGCGGTAATTCATATCAGCAAAAAGTGTTCTAAAATGAGTGTTTTTACGGGAAAATCGTAAAACTCCATTGGCTGGTAGGAGTGGGGCACTAATTAAGCCCCGTAGACTTCGGCGGCCCACCGGTTTTGGCCAATTTTTTTGCCAAATCTTGGGTGCGCCGCTGGTATGGAACAACTGTGATTGCATTGCTTGAGTTTTTTGAAAAAATGATGTGATGATGAATGATTATTACTAAAATGAGTCGTCAAGAAGTTGCTCCTGCTGTATATGGCTTGCGTCAAAAATGCCAACCAACAAAAGCTGCAGTAGAAGGCACTTTTTCCATGCCGATTAAGCTACTTGCCAAAGACAGAAACTTTTTACCGAAGAATGTTAAGCACAATACTGTATGTGCGTGCACTATCTAATTTAAGCACTAATTGAGATTATTTTATTGCTTTTTAGTATAGAGTACTGTTAATTTTCATTTTGTGCTGTTCTTTAAATTAAGTCACTTTTTGGTTACTTTTTTGCAAAAAGAAAGTCACGTTTTTAAGTTTTTTAGGTTACAAAAAATTGCCCAAGTGATTATATAAAAAGTAATGACTGTATAAACTAGGCAAATAAATCGATCCGTTGCCCCATTTTGCCTTTGTCCCAAAAGTGAAACAGAAGTATCGTTTTCCATATTACGGCAGTGCTGCTATTTTAAAAATGAATAAGTAAACTTGAACTGAAACGAACCAATTGAGCTCATAAAACTACATGCTTGATGACGTAAAAAATAATTTTCCCACTACTGTATTAAAAATCTTAGTGCTGCGTCACAATTACGTTGCATTATTGCACACAATGTTACTTGCACTAGCACGCGGCTGAAGTCACGTTTGTACAAGTGTTCAACAAAACTGAACAAAATTTCTATTGCGCAAAATGTTTCTTGCACTAGCACGCGGCTAAGTGACGTATACACAAGTGTTAAAGAAAACTTCCATTGGATTCTCGAATACAGTATATCATAGTCAACTTGCAGTGCCTATTGCCGTTTGGTTTAAAAGTTACTACTCCAATTGAGGAGCCAGCGGTTTTCGCAACAAGGCATGACGTTTATTTTTGTTGTTAAAACGTAAAAGCAGTTTTTCAAAATTTTACAACTAATGTGGACCGGCCGTTAGCTCAGTCGCTAAGCGCACGCTATCGGTGCGGGAGGTATGGGGTTCGATTCCCGGGCCGGTCAAATTGGCACAGTGTCGCCAACGACTCGCCACCGCTGCGACGTTTCTTCGGAGCTGTGCTGCTCAGGCGCTAAGCCGCGGAGATGGACCCCGCAACTCGTTACACGCTTCGGCGTAATACGGCGAGTATAATGAAGATTTGATTTTGATTTGATATAACTGATGTAAGGGTTTCAAAAAAAAAACTACCACGGCTTTTGAGTTGCTGAAACAAATATTGAAAGTATTGAAAGTTAAAAATTGCGTTCTTGATAACGAAACTTTTGCCAATTAACTGTAGCTGCAAACTTCGGCCTGTGTGAACTTGCCTATGTAAGAGCTGTAGGCTAAACTGGCAATATTCATTGATAAATAAGAAAGTTTTTGGAGCGAGTTTGATATCTCATATGACATCAAACCAATTTCGGTTTGAAAAACTAACTGAAAATTCAACAGTAATTGAGGGAGACTGCGAAGTGAGCTAGCGCTCTTCGAGTCAGCAGCCACCCATTATATACATGTCAAATGCGATCGGCTCCAGCCGCGAATCGAACCCATCACGTAGGATCTGTCACCTGCGCGCGGTACCGCTGGGCCATGGGAACAAGGGCGTAAAACTTCATTAGACCAAAGGCGTATTTAGGAGGGAGGCATTGTGCCATGCCCCCCTTTTGATTCAGCATTTCAATAATGCTGCTGTGTGACTCAAATATACCAGACTTACAATGTTTTTGCAGTTTATGATCCCCCTTGTAAAATTTTTTGCTACGCCACTGAGCAAGAAATCCTTTCTCTAAATAACTTGCTCACACAGAAAAAAAAAAGAAAAAAATTATTTTCACTTTGTTTCCGCTTTGTCTCTTCATAAAAAAAAAAAAAAAAATTAAAAGCAAAAGGAGTTATTTAACTCCATACTTAATGTTTTGAAAATTGGTAATAAATTTTATTTCGTTCAGAACATCGGTTGGCTGAAGTACATAAGTTTCCTTTTAATACCAACAAATTTATGAAACGATTGCGACAGTAATACGGAAATCAGTCTCCACACTGAGGTTTACCGAAAGTAAAAAAACTATTAATTGAAGAAGCGGAAAAACTTTACAAGAAGTTAACGGAAAAATACACAAACCGGAAATGCTCTATGACAGCGCATATAAAACCGCGGATTTTTTTAAAATGCTGCACAACTTGTGGAACGACCACCAGCAAATATGATTATTAGACTACTGTAACTGCCAGAAGGAAGAAATAAATTTAGAGCAAAAAAAGTTGATGGCGCAGTTTTGGTGTGTGTAAAATTTTTTTCCGTGATCAAATTTGATGCTAAATTTATGTACAAAGATTTATAAAAAAATTAAAAAAATCGTGAAAACTTTGCAAAAAGCTTCTTTGCCTTGCAAAATTCAAAAAGTGTAAAAAATCTTTCAAATGAATGAATAAGCCTACGCTATTTACTTTTTTTAGTTTTGTTTGATAAAGCAGAGATTATGATATTTCACATATCGTCAAAAAGTAGCTGACTTTAAAATGAGAGAAATAATTCATCAGAAAAAATGAGAGAGGAAAAGGTTTTGGAAAGACTTATTACTTTTGTGGCAAAAAGATAAGATTAAGCTTTGTCAATAATTCCCCAATGAAAATATTCACTTTGCTACCGAGAAGTCAACCGACATAGCTTGGAACATACTGGGTTTTTGAGCAACGTTTTCAATAACAAGCAGATTGATTCGTCAGTGTTAAGAATTAGGTTTATACTGTAAGATCAAAAGTTGCATAAAAACGAAGGGAGGACGGATTTTTAGCTTTTGGTCGTTCTCTAGATCTATGTGTTTTAAACTATCTATTAAGAACTTTCTTTCCCACTAAAAACTGCTTTTAATAACTTCAATCAATGTAATTGAGAGAAAATTTGTTTCCCTGAAATAAATAAAATTTGTTTCGCATTGCTATTTCACGGTATGTGATCGGAACCTTAGGCTATGTAGGCTACATTTTTTTGTCTTATCCTAAACTTTTGAGTTTATTTCGTAAATTGTTAAAATTAATGATTATCTTGTGTGTTTTCGACAGAAGACATTTTGTCACTTCTCGGCTTCTAGTCGCAGCATCCTTTGGAAATTTATTCATTTTCGTTTTGTTATAATGGCAGGCTATATGCATTGCGACAAATCAATTTGCTACTTGAAAATTTTGCAAGGGACAAATTAATGTTTCGACTATAACAAAAGTCTCGTCAGCCTTGCTACGCACAGCCAATTCAGGCTAAACTCATTCCAGACTGTGAAGACTCTGTTTTTACATTGCTTTACCTGTACATCTCGACTTCATCTCTTTTACCTGGCACAATCTAGAAAAGAGATAAAGTCGAGATGTCCAGGTAAAGCAATGCAAAAAAGAGTCTTTACAGTCTGGAATGAGTTTAGCCTGAATTGGCTGTGCGTAGCAAGGCTGACGAAACATCAATTTGCTATTGTTGTTGTTTTCCGTTTTGTCAATGTAATTTTGAAATTAAGATAAAATTGTATAGGGTGTCCAAAAAGTTTCGCTCGATTTTATATTAATAACAATTGTAGGTTTAAATAAATTTTATTGTATGATAAATGAGAACTACAAGCACAGAAAGAACTATAAATATACAAACAAACCTGGGAATATTACTTATTTATCTGTTTACAGGTTAAGTGTGTGTAAAGGTTATTTTTAATTTTTTGTCGAAGCTTTTTGGACACCCTGTATTTGCAGAACTATTTTGTGGTGAAGCTATTTCGAGTTTTTAGTGTAAATTAATCATGTATCAGCTTATATTTTTTTCGAGTGTATCTGCCCTTGCACTGATAATGGAATTTGTTGCATATCTCACACCATCATGGCTGCATCAGGTTTGTTGAAATCTAACGAAAAACTTTTATCCAAAATGCTTTTAATTTCGTTTGTTTTTACGACCTGCGACCTTGATCTGTGTAAAGAAAATAGCTCTTTAGGTCCCACACTTCGATAAATCGTTTTTATCAGTTTTTAAACTTTTTTAAAAAAAGAAAGATGAGAATTGCTGGCATGGTCTTTTAAAAGTTTTATCCAATGAAGGTTTTAGGCTGCACTTTTGAACATTTTGCGCATTTTATTAATAACTTAATAGGTCATTGAAGATGACCTATAATAAATTCAAGTTATTTCCTTTTCAATTTTTTTTTGCAATAAACATTCCTAAAAGTCGGCAGGGTGGCGCAGGGGTTTGGAACGTCGTTTTTACGACGACATTGATCGCAAGGTTAATGGTTCAACTCCCAACTTAGCCTCGTTGTTGCGTCCTTGGACAAGATGCTTCACGATGATTATCTCTGCTTGGTGGAATCTGGCAAGCAGCAAATTAAAGAAGTCAGAAGAAAATTCAACCGGAAAACTTGGAAACAAAGGCAACTCCTAAGCGAGTCTGGATTCGTTCTATGCATAGTGCCTCCGCCGCTTTTTCGTGATAGGAGGATAAAGATGAAGAAATCAATCAATCAAAAAAAAATTGCGGTTAAACAAGTATCAAGGAGTAATAGCCTAGATGTTCCATTCCTTGATAGGCTACTCATTTTTCATCACTTTAGTTTTTGTTTTTTTTTTCACGTACCATGGCCATGCGTGTGCTGTCTTTTTCTTTCCTGTCTTTTTCCTTCTTTTCGCATGTTATAAAGTTTTTTTCCGTCGTGGTATGTCTTCCTTTTCTTGGTTTTCCTTTCACTCGGACGATGTCGTTTTGTGGTATATTCGCATTTCCAAGAATGAAAGCATTGATTGGCTGATGACTAGTAGTAGGCCTAGGCACTAAGTACTTGTAGAAGATCAGCTTTTGCTATAACTGTTAACCTATTTTGGGGCTTTGGGCTATAGCTTTTTTTAAGCTTGGTCATTTTAGATTGAACCACCAAGGACGACAATAGACGTTGGCTTAATCTACGGCTTCGCAACAACTGGAAGACTAACGGGAGGTTCAGTGACGCATGGGATAACATGTAAGTATAATTAATTTTAGCACAGCTCTCATTATCAGTGTGAGTGGGTACAAGTGAGCTAGGGGAAATAGTCATACTGCCAATCATATATAGGCCTACACAAGTTACTTACAAACGTAAACTCAGCGATATTTTTTGTTATAACTAAGTTACGAATAGGGCTTTACACAAATTTTTTAAAAACCAACGAACGTCATGAAGTTTTTTGCTCATAAAAAAACTTGAACTAGAGCTTTCCGGTCTGGTTTTCGCGAGGTGACCTTCACTGAAATATTTTTTAAAGCGACTGTTTGTTTTAGATGTGCGAGATATCTTACCTCTAGAATTCACCGTTGGTCAAGCGATGATCCCAATTTCTTTCGTCTTTCTTTTCATCGGCATGTTTCGGTATATTCAAGCGCAACAATATTTCAACGATGATGCTACCAGCTCTCCGTATGCTCGCTGCTTGCACAAACAAAGTTTGATTTTTCTTGTTGCGTCGGGTATGTAACTATAGGTTGGAAACAGGCTTAATATAAAATCTGAATTAAGTTCTGGTAATTACAGCAGTGACCACACCTAGAACTGTAAAAAAAACGTTTAAGCCGTAGATTTCCTATTGCGTATGCGAGCAGTTGCTGATTTGGGTCTAAGAATTAACCGAGGATAAGAAAGTATTGGCCTACTTGCAAATGAAACAGAAGGTGCAGACTATAGAGTTGCAAAAGTAGGAGTACCCCAAAACAGGGAGTGCAAGATCATGTAGACCAATCAAATGGGCTTTTTAACTTTTTGAAAACGTAAAATGCTTCTAGTAGTCGCAATAGCTGCCGGAAATTTACTGTCGCTGAATGTAACTGTTCTGAACACTCTGCTCTTGCTATGCAATGCATTAATTAGTTAGACAACATGCGGGTCAGAAGTTCAGAACTAATAGGCTATAAAAGCCCTAAAATTCTCTATTTTTGATTTGTGACTGTTAAGTGCTTAATGACCACAGTAATAAATTCTGCTAAACTTGCTTGCTCAAGGAATAGCACCGAAAACGACAGCTACTTTTTTAAGAGAAGCTGTTTACTATTCAGCGTTGGTTTTGGTGTGAGGAATTCCTACGGCTAAAGGCTAGGTTTTAGAATTTAGAGCGTTAATCTCTGGAGCGGTAGATTACAGCTTCCTTACTTAACGATCAGCATTGCAGAGCGGTGTGGAGAACAGTGACAAAGTTCTTGTGCTGTTGAAAAAGACACTTAATGGCCCATGGGATGTGGCATGCAGGTGGTCGACAAGATATAAGGGCAACTCTTGAGCAAGCTCGTTTAGTCCGTCGCTTTCCGCGATACGAGGATAAAATGCTATCTGAACGCTATGCTATGTTCGTAGGCTAATACGCACCGTTAATCACGCAAAAAAAAGCCTAACACAACGACTGAAACTCAATGTTTTATGTCACAGGTTTCTTTTTGCTCGTTCATTTACTCGTATTCACCATCACGTTTGCTCTTCTGCTGCACCGATTGAATCTCACTCGAAGTACTTCATCAAGTTTTAGAGTACTGGTCATTTCTGTCGAACCTGATTTGTTTGGTCAACCCAGCAATATTAATGCTGTATCTTTTGGCTATTCTTGGTACCTAGGTTGGCTAACGTTTGGTCTGATACTCACTTCTGTACTGACAAACGGTATTTTTTACATAAAAGTTTTTAAAGATACACCGGTACCGAAATCAAAAGACGTACGAATAGTATAAATTGACAGAAAAATTTGTACTTAGCGATTCATATTTTCTACTTAGCGGTGTGTTTGTTTTTCTCGAGCATGTTTTCATCTGCTTTTTACAATAAAACATTGACGAAACGTGATGGTTTATGGAGAGATTTCAACACAGCGTCTTTTCACAATCCTCCGTCACTTGAACGCTAACCTATTAGCAAATCACCCAACTGCAAACCAATTTGAATCTTCTCAGTACCGGCGATATTACGCCAAAGCGTGTAACAACTGGCGAGGCCCATTTTGGGAGCTTAGCGTGTGGGTGACAGTGACACAGCTCCAAAGTCGCAGCGGTGGTGAGCCGTTGGCTACAGCATTGTACTCGACTTGACTGGCACGGGAATTGAACCCCAGACCTACCGCAAGATAGCAATGTCACCACTACGCCACTCGTGCAATGCAGTTTGAAAATTAGGTTATTTCTAATCAGCTATAAACAGCAGCAGGTTTTTACGGGCTACACCATAAACGGAATAGAAGGTTTTCTGGATGAAACGTTTTACTCAAGATATCAACACTGAACAACAGTCTAATAACGACTAACAAAATAAGCCTAATTCTCAACAAATAAAAGCATCAATCAATCAGTGTCTACTATTTCACAGCAATCAGGCTAACATTAATAATTACACCATGCACACCTTTAAAATTGGTAGAAACTTCATTATAAAAAATACAAATGAATCAAAAGTAATCACTCATGATGGTAAATCGAGCAAATCAAATTGCAGCTTCATAGATAGAAGAATTTGGTTAAAGCACCACACAACGTTAAAACGCATTAGAACACTGATAAAACAAATTTTACAATATTGCAACTGTAGCGACAAATTAATCAAAAATGGCACTTGGTGGTTTTGCATATTAGAAAAAAATAAAACTTACACCATAAAATAAAACAGAATTGCACAAGTAAAAAGATGACGTCAAGCAACTAAAATAGCACCATTGCATAAATGACGTCAAGCCATGGAGATGACGTCAAGCAACTAAAATAGCACCATTGCATAAAATCTAAGTTTTTCTACACTACATTAATCATAATCTACAGTGATGTATTCTCGAGGCGAATGCAGAAGGGCGATCGACATCCCACCCCAAAAAAAAAACGTTTCCATCAGCAAACATTGTAAGCACCGCAAGCGTTAACTCAACAACAATCATGTATCAAAGAAAAATGAACCGTCCTTGATTCATTCACAGAAACAAAATGATTAGCAATGTACAATAAGCAAGTTATCGTTACAGTATGATATGCACAAATGGGTAGCTAAGGCCTAAAACAGTTGTTGTGCTTCAAATAGACAATAATTTGTATTTACCAGCGTCTCCTGGACTGAAACTACGTTTTCCACAGTAGAAACTTACTTGCTACGTATTACTTCAAAATACCATCCAGGACATGTCAGATTTTACTCAAAATAATTATATATACATAGGTTGCACTTGGCAGAGGGAAATGAGGAAGCATATTGATAAATCAACTTTACAAGCGTATACAGAAAAGGTAAAATACTGTAATTATAGATTAGGTTTCTTTGTAATTAGGATTTTCAAACGCATTTCCAGGCAGAGGCGAAACAGATGAGCTGGTGGTTTGCTTTGCAGTGCGACTATTATCTGCTCTTGAGCGAACGGAAATATTTCTTCGATAATGCAGAAAAGTTAAGATGGATAGTAGTAGCCATTCAAATACGCAGAACCAGGAAGCAGACTGAAAAAAAAGTTTTTAAGCAAGTGATGCTTGCTTAATTACAGAGTTTTGAAGGTTTTGACAAAACCGCGATTCATATTAATTTGGGACTCTTTGTCAATGGAAATTTTTAAAGCTAAATGGGATCTTTTGAAGATTCAAAAACTATAGCCTATGTTACCAAAATAATGCAATCACTATCATATAGTTATACTAGGATATGATGTTGATAAATATAACAGGTAGGGTGTCCCGTTTTTTCACTTTTTTTCTTATCCCTTGGTTTATACGATTTCTAGAGCGGAAATCGTCGAATAACAACAACCCAACAAATGTAAAACTAATAAAATGTAAAACAAAAAATCTCTTTGTACCTGAGCAGTCGCAAGGTAGGAATAGTAGTTATGTCCATTGTAATTTGCTGTTGGATCAAGGTAAGGATACAAATCGTTCAGCATATACCAATCGTATGCCTGGCCATCTTGGCAAGACCTGACGAACCGTAAAATAAAATTTTAGAACAAGCATCCATTCCACAGAAACATTTAACATGCAACGTGAATTTTATGCATATCCATTCTCCATATTATTTTTTTTTGTGTGAACTGAAAGCATGCAGACACACCGAAGAATCAACTGTTCGCAAAAAATGCACTGAGGAGCACTCATTAACTATTTGCAAGATTTGCAAACGCCTTACATACATTACTGCTTGTTTACAAGTTTTCTCAGTCATCACCAGGGCAATCAAAAGTCAATAAAGTCAAATATTATTACCTGGCTCAGAAAGCCATTAAACTTCTACTAAGCATGTTTTAGCTTCAAACTAGGAGTAGTTTAAAGTTATCAGGTCAAAATGTTGCGTTGGGTCAAAATCTGCTTTTTAAGTCGAGATGCCAAATCTGCGTCGTTTATATTGTTTAATAAATAGATGAAACAAATTACGTCGTAATCATTGGTTGCCAGCTTGTGTAAAGCAAACTGGTAGTCCCTTTTTCAACATAAGCGCATTAAAACACCATTCGAGTATAAACGTAGTACACTGTGTTTATGACGAGACAATCGTTTTCGAATAATTACAGAATTTCATTGTTATATCGCAGTAGTCGGAGATCGAGTTTTGAGAATTAGCTAAATTTTAACAGTGAAGGAAAGCATGGTTGCCAGATTGGACTATCTTGGGTTCAAATTCGCGAAATTTGGACTTCTTTTAACTTGTTTGGACCGAAAAAAAGTTATTTTGTACATTTGGACTAATTTTGATTGAAACAATTCTAGTGCTATTTTGTTCGTTGTTTATGTTGGTTTCGTTGTACTTCGTTCATAAAAAACTATTCAGCATTATTTTTACTTGCTTAAACATGTTGTCGCTTTTTTTGTGATAAAATTTTTATATCCAAAACAACGTCAAAATTTTAAATATTTTGGGTCAAAATTTTAAAATGTTTAGGTCAAAATCTGGTTGCCCTAGTCATCACTAAAAAACTGGCAAAAGTTTTACCATTGTGTAAAAGATAGTTAGATATATTTAGTTCAAACATAATTAGAGCGCAACAATTATGTCTACTTCAGATACAGGGCATGTAATGGAATGGAATGGAATGGAAGATGGAATGGAAGAGGAATTTTGGTATGGAATATGGAAGACTTCAGGTATGGAAAGGAATGGAAGATTTTAAGAATGGAATGGAATGCCATCTTCCATACTTTCCATACCTGGATTAGTTTAACAGAATAATAAATTTTGATCTATAAGTAAAAAAAGGAAAAAAAAACAATTAAGCAACAACAATAGCGTTACTTGCAGAGTTGCAGTGGCACTGCGTCACAGTATTGCTAAATGGTGGAAGGTGACGCAGCCTGGAAACTACGCGGTAAGCCGGTAAGTGCCGTGTGCACAAACGGTGACAGAGTTCGCACTACATTCTATTGCTTCGCGGAAAACTTCAAAGTGTTCACAATCACAACTTCAAATTTATTCAAAATTATTAAAAACAAGATGTCACTCAATTGGACGAATGCTTTCACCTGGCGTTGTGCTGGCGCAAGTCTGCGACTTTTACCAAAAAAGCTTTTCTCTTTTGATGTTATTAGAGCAACGCAAGTACAAAAACAAGCTGTCAATCAAACAACTTGTAAAATCTGGCGGGGTCCTGCAGCGGCTGCAGCTTCTCGCAAAACAATTTTCGCAAAAGCAAACTTTGTTTCATTTCGACGATAATTTTCAGTTTACACCTTAGATATTGCATTGATTTTAATTGTTTATTTTGAAGTTTGAGATGCAATATGCGAACTCACCCAGCGCGAAGCGAACAGGTAGTGGTAAACAAAATGTCGGCAGAGATAATAATCACAGTTTTTTGATTTTTTCAATGATACAGATTTTCAGTACTTAGGTCTTACTAAAAGCAAAATTAAATAAATCCAATTCAAAGTAATTAAATTAAATTAATTAAATAAATAAATTCACTTGCATGTGGACTGAGCTTGAGGTACAGCATGGCAGTACGAAGTTTTTTATCATGAGAACATTAAGAAGTTATTCTGGCCAGGCTCAGGGTGATTGTTTCAAGTACCAGTAAAGACTGTAGATTCAGAATGATAAACTTCAACATATGCTTTCCTTGAAAATCATAACTTTCTTATAAAACGTTTAAGAGTAATAATTATAGGGCCAGTGAAGATTGGAATAGCTTAAAGTACGACCAGTGAAGCAAATAATTGTGGCCTAATCTCGATTTTTAGTAAACATTCTATTGCAGTTGCAAGTTTGCTTCAGTTTTAAAATGTGGAAGTCATCATTAGTTTAAAATGTGGAAGTCGAAATGAGTGCATGAACGAATGCCCCCTGAATACGCAATTCTGACTATAAAACCTTCTCATACCGCAATAGGCTAATTGCTTTTGCGCCGCAACCAAGCAATGATTCATTACCAAACAGGCAATCTGTAATTAAATATCATAAATTATGATCAGAAAAACTACATCGCAAGCAAAGTCAGCCCATATAAGCCTACTTCCGAAACTCTAAGAATAGCATTAATGTTTTGTTTGTATGGAATGGAATATGGAAGAAATTTTTTGTATGGAATGGAATATGGAAGAAATATTTAGGTATGGAATGGAAGATGGAATGGAAAAAAATTGTCGGTATGGAATATGGAAAAATCGTCTTCCATTCCATTCCATTACATGCCCTGTTCAGATATGAATGTAGCAGGCTCAGTGGTTCTGTAATTATTAAACAGTATGTTGCACCATTCAACTAAAAAGCCCTGGTTTACATTGAATCAAGTCATTGACATTTGATTTTTGCTACGCAACGTCCTAATCTAATCCTGCTAGCTTAGTCACTAGCCAAATATTTGCTTCAACCTCTATTAAGAAAATCAACTTGAAAAGTGAGACAAATTTAGAAAATATTGAACACAACGTTTGCATTGACTGTTAAAAGTTAAATTGCAGTATGGTAGAGTGAACAATATACTAACTTTATGTCGGCAGATGATTTTGTAACAGATGAACACAGTTGGGAAACACCAACACTAAGGATACATGAACTTATAAATTTTAGAACAAACAGAAGAGCATTTATCATCAAAGCTGGAAGGACCCACATCAAAGAGCTGAAAAAAACAGCTGATTATCCAGGTAAAACAGCTACAAACAAACTAGGCATTAGTTATCACAATTAACCAAACTTTACGAGCAATTCCGAAATTAAGAGAATCAAATTAACAATCCTTTTGCAATGGCACAAATGAGCTAGCACCAGTGTTCCCTCAAGGATTTTGACTAGTGCGAATTTGCCCAAATGATAAATTCATTGAAATTTTTGTCCAAAGATTTCACTACTTTGAGGACTTCTTTTACAAATTTTTTGCATTAAATTTGCTTTTCCAAGTTACAAGCTACAGTCTTGCATGAAAGTATTCAAGTTTTTTGTTAAAGTTTTTCAGTTTTGCATTTTACATATAATATTAATTTCTGGTTCAAAATCAGTAAAATTTGCCCATAAATTTCGCATTTTTCTCGAATTTCTCACTCTAGAGGGAACACTGGCAAGCACACTTGTACTCGACACTGCTCTGTCAGTGCTGAACGTCAAGCAGGAAAGTTTGCTGAACGTCAGGCAGGAAAGTTTTTCTTTTTGAAAGTTTGGTTTGACCGAAAAAAGAATGTAACCCTGAGTTTACCATTCCAAATATAACCCTTCCATAAACTTCACAATATAATCTGCAACAGTCAATAACAACTAGCTTAACTCAGAAAATTGCAACAAAAAGTAATCTAAAATATACCAAAACATTGCCAGACAATCAAACTGATAGAAAGTTAAAAATAAATATGAGATTACATTTAATCACTCACAATAAACTTACAAAGCAAAAAAACACTTACGCATTGTCAACAGATTTACAGATTGCATATGAAGAATAGCTCCCATATAGCAGAGTATACAAGATAGTGATAATAGTTAAATAAGCACAAAATTCACAGGAGCTGGTGCTTCCAAAAGAATTGACAGCTATTCCTTGATGATAATCTTCATCATAGGATACTTTTGCAGACAACACACAGTAACCAGTGAAATCAGCCTAAGAAAACAAAAAGCCATAATTAACAAATAAATCACACTTCCAAATCAATTTAGCACTTGGTACAACAACAGTGGTAAAAGGAGAACAATAAAAAAAAACCTGTGTTTATTAAAGTTAAAAACAATACCATGTTAAGTGCAATAAGCATGAAAAAGCTAGGCCTACTAGTATTGGTAGTCAGTAACAACTTAATTATGAAATACACATACCCGGACACCCTTACAAGTGAAGCAAAACCATTGACAGGAAAGAAAAAATATTATAATAATAATAAATAACAAACTTTATTAACAAAATCATGAAAAATAGTATAATAGTGCCGATATATATATTTGAAAATAGTATAATAGTGTTATGAAAAATAGCATCGGTATAATATATTTAAAAATTTATTATCAAGTTGCTAACTGCTACATTAACTGTCAAGGCTGATCTACCGGTAATATATAGCACTAATCATTTACAATGTGCAATAATAATTTTTCATTTTTGTAAAACACAGCCCGACTGAGCAGTTACTGGTGTGACTAAAACTGCGCACAAATATGCTAGTCTAAATCTGCACACAAAGCTTCATCGGATTTACAATCAGACAATATGATGTACCAGTACAATGGTATGGTACTGTGGTTGGCATTTCTTTCTAAAACTTCACATCTAGCAATAACTCATTAAGTATTCAGCATTATGGTTGACTAACCAAATGAAATATCAGCTGGTGTACAGTAAAAAGCCAAACCATTGAAATTAATACGAAAGAGCTACCGGCAGACCAGTAACCTACAGTATCGTACTATCCTTATAATGATGAATTACTAGGTTTAAATTTTCATTCACCTTCAGCTGTTCAGTACTTAGGGTTGGGCATTCTAGAATTTCAAATTCTTTGAATCCGAATCCTTAAAGATCTGAATCCAAAAAGTCAATTTATTTTGAATAGTTGCAACCAAAATGATATTTTAATTCTGTTTAACTAAAACTTGCAAACGAATCAGCTTAATCTCTTTTTTTCTCATTTTTTTTTATGTAAATGTAAAAGTCGCTCTTTTTTGACTCGCACTGCGCCTAGGTTTTTATTTTTTTCGCTGAGAAATTTCGACCATTTGTCCAAAATGACTAGAAAAATTTCGGACATTTTAAAATAAATTTATCAGCTTTAAGAAACGATTGGTTTTTTAAATCAATAAGCGTTTTTTGTGCTTTTCTTGTTGACGTTATTGCGCTTTCCACCCTTTTTGCTTGCTTTCAGTAAGGACCAATGATCGTATAGAAAAAAATAAGATAAACTTCTCAATTGGAAAAGACTGTCAAATTAACAGCGTGTCAGCGTGAAATTTTAAACGCTTGCAAATTAAAGCAAAACCTTCAAATCTTAATTGAGTGCATTCTTCACCTTTAAAAACGAGTTTCTGTTTGTTTTCAACTGTCGACTATTAATCAGGACAATCAACTTTTGGGATGACAATCATATCGAATAGGTTCTGCGATACGATGTGAAGCATGTTGCGGATGCGATTTTCGTTGCGATTATCTAATATATTTTTTTCCGATGCGATTTTTGTGTGTGCTTTTAAGATTATTTGTGCGGTTTCTTTTTTGAGCAATTTTAACTCTCACATTGCACTAAATTATTTACAGATGATCAGTATCATTGAGCAAGATAACAGCTCAGATGGCCGAGTGGTAAGAGCATCCGCCTCGAGAGTTGTAGACTTGGGTTTGATTCCGAGTTGGGTCAAACCAATGACTTTAAAATTGGTATTCACAGCTTCCCTGCTTGATGCTCAGCATTACAAGAAAAGTGCGAAGAACAAGCCGGCAAGTTCACTAGTTGTGCTGTTGGGAGAGGCACTTAGTGGGATTTCCCCATCTTGGTGTGGTAGACAAGTGGTCAGCAACTCCTAAGCGAGCTCATATAGCGCATTGATTGCTTTCACGTGGCAGGATAAATATGCAACTAAAACTAAAAACTAATTTAACAGCGTAAAGCCCAAAAAGTGCTTGCAAAAACACAACTAATTACTCATTAGCACGAAGAACCAGAATGGTGTGAATGGTATTATCTTCTAAAACACTTTTACTATTATTTTTTCATCTACAAAAATTGCTTATTTTTTCATCATATACCAGTACCCGATGCAATTTTTGATGTAACTCTTTCAGCGAGTTTCAATGTGATTCTTGGATGCGATATTATTGGTAAAAAATGTTAGATTTCATGCGATTGCAATTTCTGATCAACATAAACAACTGGCGTTTACACACCTGCTAACATGCAGTATTACGTGTGTTATATACATTTTAAACGCTAGCACAACAAAAACTCTGAAAGAGTTGACTCAAATACGATAAAAATGCAAAAATGATTTTCTCTTCTTCGGGGAAACTGAAACACAACAGATGTTATAGCAAGCGATGGTAATTGATTGTTACAAGACTAGACTGATGCTTATCGAGTGGAAATTTTATAGCTGCACAAACGATAAAAAGTAGAAAAACTTCTGCTCTTGGCCAGATAAAATTTTTCGGACATCCGAAATATTTTAGATTATTTCGAACATCAAAGAAAAAAATTGAACAATGTACGAAAAAAAACCTAGCACTGCCACTGTGCACACGCAGTGCTTTTATCCTTCTTTCTATCTTTTTTATAGTGATGTGCTAGGTTTTTCAATTTGCCTAACTGCTAACTGTGTTGCTTTGTCTCCTTTTTGATCATGCATACAGCAGTACAGCCAAGCAGAAAAGTCACGTGCATAATTCAGGCATTAAAATCATATATCGGTACCAGTATATAACCGGTAAACTGATAAAAAATCAGAACCGGTATAGCTTTACTCCAACATTTTGAAAAATTATTCTAGAATAGGATTCGAAATTGTACATTTGATTTTATTATTCTAGAATACCAACTATTTCTGAAATGCCCATCCTTATCAATACACTTACCAAAACCAATCCAATAGGAACAGAAGAAACAAGTTCTGTTACAGCAGTAGCAAAATACACAATTATCGAAGTGCCAACAATCCAATCAACTCTGGGACAGGCCATTTGCACAGATTGGGGCAACAGATAGGCCTACTAAAATATATTGTTATATCAACCTGTCCAGTGTCAAAAGGTTAGATTTAAATCAGGTAGGCCTACTGCAGTTTAATGGATAGAAAAAAGAAAAGGCTGGATAGAAAAAAGGTAGAGACTAAGGTTACTGGATAACAGAATTAAGACCTTAAAAGCTATTTCTTTGGTTCATTTTATGATGGCAGTGCCCAGAGCACCAGCCCAGTTTCATAATTAAAACACTGCTGCATCGAACTGCTTTGTTTGTTTCCATACAATACTGTACCGGTATGATGTCGCGGTCATTAGGTCATGGGCAGGTTTTCATTATCAAAACGCTGCTGCACTAGACTGCTTGTTCGTTCCTACATTCCGGCCTGTTTCATTCAGCAGTTTCTCATAGCAGAGGCCATCGTTTCAAATTATTCAAAAACCAGGTCAAACATGATTTTAGAAAGCATTACTTCTCCAACCGAGTAATTGATATTTGGAACAATTTGCCTAGTGATGTCGTGGGGTCAATTTCTGTTGCCCAGTTTTAATTGCAGAAAAGCATGAGCCTTAGTTGCTAATATTATTCATATTATGATTATTCTGTTATTATTATTTTTTTGGGTGTTTAACTCCATTTGCGTTCTTTCAAATGTTGTGCTAGCTATTTTTTGCTTGTACTTTCGGAAAATGCAATCTCTGTAGGCCTACTTTTGTTTATAAGATATAAGTGCTTTGTGTTTCTTGATTTCTTCACTCTGTAAATCGTTGTGCAGTATTATACGAAGCTATTATCTGATTATAGGTGAGGTTTTTCTCCAAGTTTCAATCTTGCTTACTGTTTGTTTGTTTATTATGTGCGTGAATAAAAACAATAAAGGCGCATTAACAGCATAGGTTTTTTTGCGCCTGGACTCATAGTAGTAAGGAAATGTTAGTACAGTAGTAATCAGTGTTGCCACTGGGGAAAATGCAAATAACATCAGATTTTGTACACCTTCAACATCAGATTTTTTACGCTACAGTTTTGTAACCAACTAAACACATTTCGCCTTAATATTCCTATAAGAACAGTAAAAAATAGATGATTCCATAACCCTGCAGGAGTTATATTTCAAGCAACAATTGGCATGTTCAATATAACTTGTGGGCATACAACACCTTAGCAATTCAATGACACACGACTAAAACAGGATTGCTTACCGTATAAGTTATGACTCTACAGCTTGGCTATCACATAAAAAGACAGAGTGACCGCTGGTGAAATTAGCTTGCTGTATTCTACAAATTTACAGCACTTAATCTTTAAACTCTATTAATGACTAACCCACATATTTTCTGCTCCATTCTGACCCTACAGGATTCAACAAGCAACATTGAAGTATTGGCTGATGCACATCTAAACAATTCGAAGTAACACCTCATTAAATGAGCCAGATATTATATACCTTGCTATCATTGAAATTTGCAAATTACGCTCACAATAAAAGGCGATTAACTTCAACAGCAAAATGCTCTCAGTGTAGCTGCAAATCTTTGCAGTAATTTGGTCATATTATAGAAATAACACTTTTTAATATTACAAGGCTTACAACAGTAAAAATTTCAATTAGAAAAGTGACATGGGCTAAATATACAGCCTGTAGTTAAAATCAATAGTCCAGCCGTTTAACAGCAGATAAAGGAAAACTTCACCAAAAATGAAAAGGTAGTCAGTTAGTCACCACCCACAACCTCACAACTATATACATACAAACCTGAGTGAAAAAGCTACCAAGTTATGCTTTCACTATAACTTCGTGCATTGTTGTGTAGGCTACACCAGTACACCGCTATTATTTGGCCAACTAATGCTAGCTAAGTGTTTTGTGGCTCTGTCAGTCTGTGGCGCAAAAGATTGCCTATTTTAGGCTGGTTAAATGTAACTTTGCAGTACTTACACAGTGTCTTATAGAGATCATCTGACTTAGAAATCCAATCTTTCAACTGATCACCTTCCAACCACAACTCACTAAAGCCTGGCTATATTCTATCTTTTGCCTTTTTTTTTGGGCTATCAACCATTTTAACCCTTAACTTAGCTGAAAAAGTAAATGCTCAAGTTGACTTTTACTATTATGCTGGTAGGCTACCAGCAGTGCTGTTCTAGTATACGAACTGCCAAAATATAACATTAAGATGGTGCTGAAGACAAGTTATTTTGTGATGGGCAATTTCCTTTTCAACCCAGAACTCAGGTTGTGAATCATTATGGGCATTGGGGAATTTTTGGTTTTTCTACCTATAACTCAGTTATGCATGAAGCGTTTTTTTTTTTTTTCGTTCCAGGAAAGGGAGCTTGATTAAGGAATTTGGTTGGAAAAACAGTCAGTGGCACTACACACACTTTCGAAAGCAGAAAACCGGTGTATTTACGAAATTTTTCCTTCATCTCCATGAAACCTACTGTTTCTACTTTAAACTTTTCGAAGGAACAACGAATGCGGTTCGCTGGAAACGGTGAGCTGCATTACTTGTTATTCTCAATCTTTTACTTTTTCTCAATCCCTTCACTTCGGTGCCATTTTTGCACCATTTTCCAGCTATATTCACCTGATGAGCACAAAATGAGAGCGAAACCGGTCGTGGATTGCTACTCCATCCCCTGCATTGCTATTTTTTGCGATGCTTTCTTGTCATCTACATTGAAATTTCGATCTCACAACAAAATCAGGAAGCATCTAGACTAGAAAACCTTACGGTTCTTCGATGCTTCCTGGTCTTGCTAAATTTCATTGTTTTATTCTGTGAGTGCTTATTAAGTTTACGTCAAGGCGAATCAACAATAAATTCTGTTCTGTTCTGTTCTGTTCATCTACCCTCTCCTAATATTTAAGTCTTATATCCCGTTACTTTCGAAACTGCGTTGCTTCATGCATAGGCGCGGGAAGTAGGGGGCCAGGGGGGGCTCAAGCCCCCCCTGGATTTTTTTAGCCCCCCCTGGACCATTTGAGCCCCCCCTGGCAATTAGACTCATTATGCACTGAATGCGACAGGATTAAATCTCGCAACGAACGTACATAATGAGGCAAGTACCGGTATTTTTTTAGCGCTTTTAACCAAACAAGAATCACTATTTTTCTAAAAATCACTCAGTTATTTCACTACCGGTCAACGTAAAATTTAATACAAATTTGCAATGTTTGAAATTCATTTTAAGCAGTGTTTCGTATCAGCGCTCGCGAACCTTTACAAGGTCATGGACAACTTAAAGTAAAATTGATTATTTGACGGACGACCAAAATGATTTTTAGAAAGAAGGTGTTGTAGTATGTGTACAAAGAACAATCAAAAAAGTATCGTACAGGTTTTGCCACTAACGAAAATCGTTAAGACAAATTACAAATAAGATTGTGCATTGTTGCGTCATAACTCATTATTATTAACAAACTTCCTTTCTTTCGCGTCGAACAGAGTTGAAATGGATCTCGATGTCATTTCCTAATTCTGTAAGCGCCGAGAAGAGTTGTTATATTGTAATCGTAGATACCGTATAGCATATGGATAAGTTTGTGGTCCGAAAGCGAAAGCGAGTTGAGGAAGGGGAAGTCACGGATAGTGAAGTCGTTACGTCGGAGAAAAATAGCTTAACACAAAAAGAAGTCATTCATGTGGATGCGACAGGCGTCGACAATGAGGCCTGTTCTTCCACTTCCAGCACCAGAGTAGCAAAAGTGCATCAACGTCAGAAAAGGAGCTTCCAGAACACATGGACAAAGCGTTGGGCATGGGTTAAATATGTACCAGAAAAAGATTCTGTGTTGTGTAATGTGTGCACTAAAGCAATAGAAGATAATTTAATCCATGACTATGAACGTTTATCAAAAGATAGTCCGTTTGTTTATGAGGGTTTCTCTAATTGGAAAAAAGCAGTAGAAAAATTTTCCAAGCACGAATTATCTAGTTTGCATTATGAATCAACACGTGGATTAGCTAGTGTTGCCAAGAATCCGATTACATCCATGTTATCTGAATCAGCAGTTCAAAATCAAGCAATTGCGAAGTCGGTATTGGGGCTTTTTTTTCGTTCCATTAGATACTTAGGAAGGCAAGGACTCCCTCTCAGAGGTCACCGTCATCACGATGGTAATCTTTGGCAATTAATGATGGAAAGAACGGAATCGTTACCGAAAGCCAGAGAATGGATGCTGCGACGAGACAACTGGATGTCTGATACCATTCAGAATGAAATATTACAAATGTTTGGGCTTGAAATTCAACGACACATTATTTCCAAAGTGGTTGAAAGTAATTTTTTTGGTCTTACTGCAGATGGCACAACAGACACAAGCGGTGCGGAACAGTTTTCTTGCTGTTTGCAATTTGCTGATAGTAACTTACAAACACAAAACGTGTTTCTCGGGTTCTATAATCCGCCAGATGCAACTTCACAGTCTCTTTTTTTATGTATTAAAGATATTTTTACCCGTTTTAACTTGCCTCTCAAAAATCTTCAAGGATATTGCTTTGACGGAGCTGCCAATATGTCTGGCCGTCTGAATGGAGTCCAAGCTAAACTGAAAGCAGAGTGCCCCGAGTCCCTTTACGTTCACTGCAGCAACCATGCGTTGGATCTTGTGTTGCAAGAGCTAGCAAAAGAGGTTGATCTTATAGCAGATGCGTTATCTTTTGTTAAAGATGTTTCCGTGTTGATAAATGAATCACACAAACGAAAGAGCTTGTTTCAATCTTTGTTTGGCTCAAATGAAGTTGTGCGTAATCTTCTAGGTCTTTGTCCAACACGCTGGTGCATTCGTGCTGCTGCTCTTTCCAGAGTTTTACTCGCGTATCCTACTTTGCTAGAGACATTGAGCCAGTTAGAAAATGATAAGTCGTTGAGAGGCGAAACCAGAGCCAAAATATCCGGATTATACAGACAAAGTAAGCAACAGCGGTTATATTTTGGACTTTTGTGCAGTGAAGCTATTTTTCAACCTTGTGAGAGTGTAGCGCAAAGCTTGCAATCCAAAGACTCTACTGCTCGTGGTACGTTGCAGTGTGTTCAAATTCTTCAAGAAAGACTTCAAGGATTACGGGCGGAAAGCTCAGTGCAGCGCCTCATGACAAAAGTTGAAAGTTGTGTATCTGCTGATTTGCTACAGCCACTTTCAAGTTCAAGAGCTGCTAAAACGCCTGCACGCTTGCGTGACACTTTAGTACCAGAAAGCTCACCACCTCATGAACACGTGAAATGGAGACGTCAATTTTTCGAAGCATTGGACTTAGTTGAAGAAGAGCTAAAGAGAAGATTCAACCAATCCGATATGCAGAAAGCCGCTGACAGGGAAAATGTTATTATTGATTCTGCCAACTGCAACTTTTCTAGTACTGAGATGGAGGCTCTGGAGATTCCTTCTATTATTGATATGTCACGTCTTACCTTGCAGTTGGCCTTGCTTGGTGATTTGACAACTAGAAATCGTTTTACATCTGTGCAGGCAGTGGCGGAATTTTTATTGACATTAGAGGTACAAACTAGAAGTTTATTTAGAGAAGTTGAAAAATTGGTTGAATTATGTTTGTGCTTACCAATTTCTGCTGCCTCTGCCGAAAGGTCTTTCTCCGCTCTCAAGCGCTTGAAAACATGGCTGCGTTGCAACATGAGTCAAGGAAGATTGACACACACTGCTTTAATGCACGTCCATTCGACTGTCTTGGATGAAATTGATCTATCAAATCTTCTACAAAAATTTATCAGTAAAACTGCGGAAAGGAAAGCTACGTTCGGTGTTTAGTTTTAACTGTATTGTTTAAAGCGATAAGCCAAACCAACAGCTACAGCATAAAAGCCAAAATTTGCTTTCATGCTAAGGATAGTCATCTAGTTCTAGCTGTTGTAAGCTTATGCAAGTTCTTTTTCCTGGTAGAGTTTTTAAGTGGTTTTTAAAGTTTTTTCTGCCTACCAGATAAAGCAGCTAAATCACTTTGCAGTGTTACTGTAGACCAAGATGAAGTCTAGATGTAGCTTCACAAATAAGCGAAAGCCAGTTTGTAATTCAGTGAAATAAATGATTGTAATAAAGTGGGTCTACCTATATCTACGCATTCATTAGGTTAGAAATGGTGAAGTGCTTTATTTTGGTCGCGTGTTTTTCGTTATTTTGATACCTCTATCAGTGCCATCGTTATGTGTAATTTTGATCCGTGAAACAAAAAGTTAGATCGGAAAAATTTCGTTTACTTGTTTTTTGGTTTTGTCATTGAGGTATGTGCATTTTGCAAATATATTTATTCAAAAATGTTTAATTCGTGCATGAAGCATAGATAGAATAGCCTAAACCAGGGGTTCCCAATCGGGTGCCGATGGCCCCCTCGGGGGGGCTACGGGACGTTATCCGGGGGCCACAAGTAGGCTACCAGAACTAACCCACTTTGAATTTTTGCTAAGCAGGGGGTCACGAGTATTGAGAGTTTTGAAAGGAGATTACAAACAATAAAGGTTGGAAACCACTGACCTAAACCAAATTATACTGAAAATATTCCGGTCACTTGAGCAGGCATCCAATTAATGTATTTCAATTTTCAAGGCAAATCTGCTGTGCTACTGAAAAAGTAAATTTGAAAAAAGAGGGGTCTGGGGGGCGAAGTCCCCCAGACGTTAATACGATCTTATCATTTTGAGCCCCCATATCGAAAAAACGTTCCCGCGCCACTGCTGCCGTGAGTCCTGAAAACGTAAGTTCGAAAAAAGGGGGGTCTGGGGGGCGAAGCCCCCCAGACGTTAACACGATCTTACTATTTTGAGCCCCCCCTGGCCAAAAAACGTTCCCGCGCCACTGGCTTCATGCACTGACTGTAAATCTAATTGTGCATCGTGGGAAGGCAAGATATTCTCGCTTCGAGGATTTAAGTGACGTATCATTATCACGGAATCGATGCAGAAGAGTCTTTCTTGACCAAAAGCCTACCAAACTTGGGAACCTGGGCGCTCCCTAATTTGCTCTTTATAATTAAAACAAGGGTAACCGAAGTTAGCCTACCAAAGTGGTCATTGGGCAGTCCACACTCTGATTTTTTATAAGAAATTTAAAAATTTTTCTTTTTAACTAACCTGTTTAAAAAAATATTTCAACATCAGATCGGTAGGTCAAAACATCAGACATCAGAAATTTTGCCCAAAACATCAGATCTGATGTAAAAACATCAGGAGTGGCAACTACGGTAGTAATACGAGACGTCAGGAGTAATAAATAATTGAGAGGAAAACTCAAACTTTAAAAATGAAAAAAAGGAGTATCTGCAGCGACATTAGGCGCCTGGTATCGCTGCAGAGACTCGCCAAAAGGAAAAATTAGCAAAAATATTTTGAAGTCTCGCATTAAAAACGGAAATTGTCGATATCTACATTATAACGACATAGTGCAACGTATTTAAAGTAAACTGTTGTAAAAAGAATCTTAAAGGGGCAATTAAGTCTGAATCATTGTTTATTTTATAAAGCAAATCGTTAGGGAAAAATTTTTGAAATTTTTTCGCGTTGACCCGATGCATGTTAATTGCGTAATTCCGAAGATATTGAATTTTAAAAATTTGCGAGTCCTCTGAGAATATGACGTCATCCATTTCCGCAACACACTAAAAGTCACGTGATATCAACTAAGAGCAGATTGCAAGAAGCAGCTGCTTATGGCCGAAAATGAGTGAATGATGTAGGCAGATAAAACGCTGGCGTTAGCCTTTGGGCTGACCCTTAGCAGCGTTTGAGCTGGAGCCTATGTATCTGGAATCTGCCAACGTAGCCACACAATTTTTGGAGACCTAGGCTGCCAACATATTCCGCGAATAGAACGTTAATGAATCTGCGACACAAACTTTCATGAAGCATTCGAGTTTGAGTTTTTTTTATTCCACGACCAAAAACACAAAACTAAATCAAGAAAGAACAATAGCCTAATTGAAAGCAATAATTTTATTTGAAGAAGTCTTCAACGAATGTGAGTATTGTAAATGCTCTTCCAAATCATCAAACGTGCATTCCTTCTTGTGAGCCAGCTGCAAATTTACACAGCATCCCTGAATGATGCAATCATTGTTTCCACATCCTATAGCTGCATGCTTTGCAATGGGTTACCTCAGACTCTTGACACAAGCATCAGCGGCTGCAGTTCTGTCCTCTTCTTTATAAAGTGGTTTTAATAAAGTGTTGTTTGGAATAAATATCTAATTTGAGCATGGTTGTATCATTTTGTCCCGCAAAGACTCCTTGGGTTTTAGAGTTTGAAAATGGAAGTTTCAAATAAAAGTGAAATTTATAGAAAAATTTTATTAGCAAACCTCCATGAAAGCTGAAAAATAATATATGAATAAATGTGTACCGTAATTAATTAAGAGATCATCATGAATATTGCTTACCGGTACACTAGTAGGCTATAGGAAGCAGTAGACTATGATGTCTCTGTGATAAACTAATAAATTAAAAAACAACATTTTGCAAATTTAGCCAGGACTTAAAACAGCATAGGCCTAGGCTTATCAATAATAGCAACAAAAAATCAACCATAACAAAATGTAGACTAGGCTAGCCCATTTATCTATTTATGCCCAACATATCAGCAGCTCAGATGGCCGAGTGGTATGGAGCGTCTGTATCTTGAGCTGTAGACTCGGGTTGATTCCGAGTCGGGTCAAACCAATGACTATAAAAATTGGTATTCACAGCTTCCCTGCTTGATGTTCAGCATTAAAGGGACAGTGTGGAGGAAAAGCCGGCAAGTTTACTTGTTGTGCCGTTGGGAAAAGCACTTAGCTGGATTCCCCCCATTTTGGTGTGGTAGACAGATGGCTGGCAACTCCTAAGCGAGCTCGTATAGCGCATTGATAGCTTTCTCGTGATAGGAGGATAAATATGCACCTTAAAAAAAAAATATCCAACTCAAACAGAAATAAATTCCCTCCTAAAAATATGCTTTTCTGGCTAAATGGATAAAGTTTTGTCTAGTCTAAGGTCCAATCAAAATTTTGCATTCAAAATAAATTATCTGCAAACCCAGTCACTGTTTGAGAAAACTCCCCTCAGGCAGGGTGTACCAGTGTACTTTGATCAGGGTAGAAAAGAAGGATGGTGCTATTGTCCAAAACATGTAAATATGGACCAAAAGTCCTTTTTAAACTTTGCAGTTTGGAAGTTTCAGTCTTAATTAGTCTATCAACCAAGAGGTATTGGTTGAGAGAGCCTACGCCAGTCAGGGTGTGCTGGAAGTACAGTAATAGTCTATCCTGTAGTACGGTACTTCAGTGCTTTACTTGATAAGGCTAGCTAGCTAGACCAAACGACCATGGTTACCTTAGTGATGAAAAACAAAATGGCCGCTGAAACTAACTCCTCAGAGGACTACCCATTCCATGGAGGTTGGAAAGCTGCAATAACTTTTGAAAGAAGGCGTTTCTGGATGTAAATCAAACACCATGCCAAAACATAATTTTTTTAAAGTTTTTTAAGCCAAAGTGAAAATTTGGGGTTTATTGCTCCTTTAAGAATAGCTTTTTACCAAAAAGAAAAAAAACTTTCGTTTTTAAACCCGTTGCACTGAAGACATAATCTTTCGTGAACAAAAAGCGTTTGCGAAATCATTAGGACAATTTAAATAACCTTCTTGCAAGATTTTATGAAAAGGCAAACACAATCAAAAGCATTCTTATTAGAGAGAAGAGTTTGGAGATCAAATTTTAAGCCTATACTTTCTACATAATTTTTCATAACAGTTCGGTAGAGAGAGTAAATTGGACATTGAAACAAAAAATGTGGAACAGATTCCGGGACTTGACAAACAGTGCATGAACCAGTTTGGTGACTTCCAATTCGATGTAAGTGATGTTTTAGCCGACAATGACCAGTTTGGAGCCGAAAAATGAGATTATTTTGATGGTTTGATTTTGTATGAATGCGAGGAAATAGCCATTTATATTGACCGCCCGTAGTAGAATGTATTTCTGGTTCCATTTTTCCAAACAGTGATCACGAATAGTTGATTTGACTTCCGAATGAGATAATTTGTTCGCGATTTCTGTTGTTTGAACACCAGTTTCAGCCACAAGGTTGTTGGATCTAAAAAGAGATTCTGTTAAGCAATCAGCGGTTTCATTCCCTAAGATTCCACTGTGACTAGGGACCCAGAGGAAGTGAATTGTCCCACTGTGACTAGGGACCCAAAGGAAGTGAATTGTCAAATTAGAAACAGTTAAATAATGATGTAAAAGCAAAATTTTTGATAGTATATAGTGCTTACCAAAAGTCCTGGATTGGATCGCCTGTAAAACAGAACAAGAATCCGTTACAATTAAATTATTTTGGTGTCTGTTTATCGCTATCCACCGCATTGCCGTCAGAACAGCGTAAAGCTCAGCAGTAAAGAAGATGATTTATTGATGGCTACTGATTTTTGGTGTCGGTTTCTGGGACGAAAAGAGCTGAGCTTGTCCCAAGATGGCTTTTAGATCCATCAGTAAACAGTGGAGTAAAATTATAATAATCAGTGTTTACAATTTCTAAGAAAACAGCTTTAATTAATGATGAAATATCGTTTTTTCTGTAATTAAATAAAATATCATAATTAACAATTGGTTTATTGATCAACCAGGGAGGTATATCTGGAACAAAATGCTTATCAGTTATAATCTCGGAGCTTTTAAAGAAATTCTTAGTTTGCATATTAAAATAATTGAAGTTTGTGCGGTTTTCTGGCCATCTTTCCTGCCAACTGTCAAGTATAACAGGTGAGGTGGGGTGGTCTGTAAAAGTAGAAAGGTGGGCTCTATAATATAAGCATAGTTAATAAAACCTAATTTCAGGGGCATTTCGTTGCAGTGGTGTTGTAAGCAATCGATTGGTGTGCTTCGCAGAGCACCAGCACGTATTCGCAGACATTCGTGTTGAATAGTTTCGATTTGTTTTAAGGTGGAATCTGAGCAATTGAAATATATTTCCATTCGATATTCAATTATTGGTCGGATCAACGCCCTGTAAAGAGATAGGAGGGTGTCCTTCGACATCCTCCAGTTTGATCCCTTTTGATTTCCCCGACAGATTTCGTGAATAGTGTGTGTGCCGCAACGTGCCATTTCTCTGTTGTGATGTCATTGAATAGTGTGTGTGCCGCAACGTGCCATTTTTCTCTGCTGTGATGTCATAATGTGGTTGCTTGGGCTTTTTGTGTTTTGCTTGCCTGGGGGGTGATTACAGGATTTTATGAGTTAGCGAGCGATTTCTCTCGCTAATTCTCCTCGGAGGAGAAATTCTCCGAGCGGCAGCCGAGATAACGTGCTCGCAAAGTTGGGATTACAGGTTGCGCTCGCAGAAAGAGCAGCTACTCGGTAAAGCCTAGTGTCTCGCTAACACTGCTCGGTATGTATAAGCTTGTTGTGAGGTGCTAGACTGGCAGCTGCTGTTTGCTGGCTAGCGCCTAGTTTAGTGCTAAAACTGTGCTTGTATTACAAAGTTGGGATGGTTTTGACTTGGTTATAGGCGAAGAGTGTATGCAGTAATGGTGTCTACTGATGCATAGGCTTGTTGTGAGGTGCTAGACTAGCAGTTGCTGGCCATGGCCTCACACAGTTAATGGTAGAAGATACCATCACTACATATTCTCTAACTAAGCCTGCAGCCAACGCATGTTTGCAATAGGCGTAATAGCACAGTTTTAGCACCAGACTAGGTGCCAGCCAGCAAAGAGCAGCTGCTAGTCTAGCACCTCACAGCAAGCCTGTACCGCTACATCTGTAGACACCATTACTACATACACTCTTACCTGTAATCAAGTTGAAACCTTCCCAACTTTGCAATAAGTCACCCTAGAACAGTTTTAGCACTAGACTAGGCGCTAGCTAGTACCAGTGATCAGCAGCTGGCCTACTAGTCTTAGTTTGATGTGTATCACTGTATGTATTTATATGTTGACTGTGCTTTGCATTTTTCTTTTTTGTTTTGTTTTTTATTTTTGAAAATCTGATTTTTTTCTGTTGACATGTGTCATATTTGAGATAGAGTGCCTCTTTCGCACGAATGAGTAAACTTGAACTTGAGTCTACCATTTCACAACAAGCCTGAGAGTTGTGTAAAGCTCTAGTTGTGTCATACACTAGGTACTAGCTATTGTGCGTAAACTATGACCTAAAAAAATGCGCTCTGCCATGGCTGGTTGTGTATGAAATTGTCGCTCGGTAACTTAACGTGCTTATTTTTTTTCTCGCTACTTGCCGAGCGAGTTCGCCAGCTCGGAAAATCCTGTAATCCCGCAAAGCGCGTTAGCGAGGAAAATTTTTTTACCGAGCAGTTTGCGAGCTCGTAAACCGCTTAACGAGCATCCTGTAATAACCCCCCTGTTCGTGTCACATGTACGAATGTTTGGTTTGAGTGAAGTTAAGTTTGGTAAAACTGGAAAGGTACCCGGTGCTGGTTTTGTCCTACTGCAACGGACTTGTTTGCCGTTTTCTTGTTTTTTCTGTAGCCACCATTTGGCGTGTTTGTTTGGTCAAAGAAATTTTGGTAAGTCGTTCTACTAACCATACGTTCACGAATAGTCTGTTGAAATTGTAAATAACCTAGTTCGCTTAAAGCTGCTTCTTAGTGTAGGCCTAGATATCGTTAATGCATGTGAAAATTTTCTGAGTTTCTGCATAAGTTACCGGTTGTGTTTGTTACGCAGAAACCGTCGTCGAGTTCGTGACTTCGTGGTTTACGTTTTTTCGCCGTCGCGTATTCAAATTTCCAATACATTTTTTTTCCAAATGCTGTTACCCAGAAGCGTCCTGACCGAACAACGCTGATTCTGCGGCTAACACCTTTAGCATGCGCAGAATGTTTATGCGTTGGAACACTTCTCTTGAATATATCTTGTATGAGCAGAATAAAGCCCTTGAATATATCTTGTATGAGCAGAATATATATCTTGTATGAGCAGAATTTTCCTGAAAGACGATATCTAGATATTTAAATTGTTTTTCCGGGGCCAAAGCTTGATCGTAAATTACAAGTGATATATTTTTGTTTTTTCGTGAAAAGTATTGCAGCCGACTTTTTGACTGATATCTTAAATCCATTTGTCTCACACCAGGCCTCAACCTTGCTTAATGATGCTTGGGTGAGTTTATTAAGATGTATGTCAGTGCCCACTTCCCACTAGCATAAGTCATCAACGAACAAAGCAGCTGACGAGTTGAAGCAGGTAGGCAAATCGTTGATCATGATCGCGAATAACACAGGACTCAACACGCTACCTTGAGGTACGCCATTTTGTAAAACTTTGACTTGTGATGGCGTTGAGGAAACTCGTACCTGAAAGGTGCGATTTGATAAGAAAACTTTCAAGAAGTTAAACATAAAGCTTTGAACTCCACATTTTAGCAGTTTTAGTAGTAATGTATTTGTATGTACCATGTCAAAAGCCTTTTCGATGTCAAGGAACACTGCAAGCACCGATCTTTGATTAGCTAATGCTTTGTATACTGTATCGTGTAAATGTAAAAGGTAATCAGTTGGTCTCCTGCGTTCGCGAAACCCAGACTGATGCTTATTTAAAATATTGTTTTTTTCCAGATACCACCGGAGTCGTGTTGCAACCATTCTTTCCATTAACTTGCATATATGACTAGTAAGAGATATTGGTCTGTTGGATTGTGGCGAGTTGACGGGTTTATTAGGTTTGTGCAGTGGTATAACAGTAGAGTGAGTCCACTCCGGTGGAATTTCACCTGTAAACCATATTCTGTTAAATAAAAGTAATAGAATTTACAAACAGTAAACAGGCATGTGTGTTCAGCATTTCGCAATGTAGTTTGTCTCGGGTAACTGCGCAATTGTTAGAATTTGCTAAAGCATCTTCCAGCTCAGTCATGTTAAAAGGAGCGTTAAACTCCATTTTTTGATAAGTAG
Organism: Trididemnum miniatum; assembly: GCA_964006365.1. Classification (NCBI taxonomy): domain Eukaryota; kingdom Metazoa; phylum Chordata; class Ascidiacea; order Aplousobranchia; family Didemnidae; genus Trididemnum; species Trididemnum miniatum. The sequence continues at coordinate 23,564,952 of OZ023232.1, read as the reverse complement.
TTTATTATTTGTTGGTGTAACTGAGAAGAAACTGATTGAAAGTTTCTTTTGAGACCGTTTGAAAAGTTTTCATTGCTACTGATTTCCTGAAACTGATTTGCCAACATATTTGCTTTATGTCGGTCACTGGTACTTGTAATACCGTTTTGTTGCAGAGATGGAAAATGCGATGAGTTTTGTTGCCTGCTGAATCTTCGAACGGTCAACCACACCTGGCCGGGTTTAGTATTCGAAGAAATAGAGAAACAGTAATTTTGCCAGCAAGATTTTTTTCTCTCATTTAAGATTTTCTTTGCTCTAGCTCTTACTCGCTTAAAAATCAAAATATCAGTAGGATTTCGTGTCTTTAGCATGCGTTTTAATGCATGTTTTTTGTTGTTAATTGCAACTTGACATGCTTTATTCCACCACGGAACAGATAACTTACTATGTGGTTTGGTAGTGGGAATAGTTCTTTCTGCAATAGAAAATATGGTCGAGGTAAACCTGTAATAAAAAAGTTGAGTATCTGTCGAAAATAAATTCATAGTTATTTCAGCATTGCATAAGTGATAGAAAGATATCCAGTCAGCTCGATTTAAAGACCAGCGTGGAGACCAATGTGATGGTAGTGGGTCTGCAACTGAGTTTATTTTAACTAAAATCAGACAGTGATCGCTGTTTAAAAAATCACCAGTAACCTCTACGTAACACTTGTGAGAAATCGCTGGAGAACACAGAGTTAGGTCAATTAGAGAGTAATTGATGCCTGCTGGACTTAAAGACATATGAGTTGGTTGATCGGTGTTCATGACAGAGTAATCAGTTTGTTCAATAAAATCAAGCAGTCCATAACCATTTTGGTTTGCAGATCCTGCATCCCACATTTTGTGGTGAGCGTTGAAGTCACCGCAAATAATGACATGGCGAAATTTTGCAATAAACTGCAGAACGTTATTGTCAATAAGGTTAGCTCGAGGGTTGTATACATTTAAAATAACAATACCCTTACTTTAGTAGCCATGGATTTCATGTCGTTATAAGAATTTGGGACAGCTATTTCAGAGAAAAGTATGTTTTGCGTAATGCATATGCAAATACCACCTCCTCTTTTACCATTTGATCGATCTTTTCTAATGCATTTGTAACCTGGTAAAAAAAGAACGATCTTTTTGTTCAAGTAAGTTTCCTGCAAACATAAAATATCTGGTAAGTTGGCCAAATAGGATTTCAGCTCTGGAATTTTGTTCTGAATAGATCTACAATTCCACTGTAAAATCTGAAGGGCAGCCATTAAATCATTGATTTATGCTGCTCCATGTCAATGGGAATCCCCATTCGTTTTCCTGCCGATTCTGTAATGATTTCATAAATGTTAACATCTTTGTCGGCTTTTGTAGCCATGATTGTTCTATTAATAACCTCAGTTAAGAATGCAATAAAATAAATTGGATTACCGAACATAAAGTTATTGCAAAAGTCAATATCATCGATTGACTGTGTTTGTATTTCACAATTTTGTTGAGCAATTTCAACGGATTTGTTCACACTTTGTGACTGGTTGTTACTTGCACCGAATTTTGGAGCAATGTCATTTAATGACAAAGGTGCGTTGTTATTGCGAACAGAGTTGTAACGATAAACGCTCCTGTTAGAATATTGTATGCTGTCACCGCTGCCTCGCGCTTTGTACTGCTTAGCAGCTTCAGCATACGTGAGCTTTTTATCTGTTTGAATTTTAAGAACTTGAACCTCTTTTTGATATCTAGGACATTCTTTGCTGGCGGCACTATGGTTGCCGTTGCAGTTCACGCATTTCGCAATGGTGATTTGGCAATTTTCGATTTTGTGATCGCCGCCACACTTTGAGCAGCGTTCTTTGCCCCTGCAGTTTGTCGAAGTGTGGCGGCGATCACAAAATCGAAAATTGCCAAATCACCATTGCGAAATGCGTGAACTGCAACGGCAACCACAGTGCCGCCAGCAAAGAATGTCCTAGATATCAAAAAGAGGTTCAAGTTCTTAAAATTCAAACAGATAAAAAGCTCACGTATGCTGAAGCTGCTAAGCAGTACAAAGCGCGAGGCAGCGGTGACAGCATACAATATTCTAACAGGAGCGTTTATCGTTACAACTCTGTTCGCAATAACAACGCACCTTCGTCACAGTTTGTCGAAGTGTGGCCAAAGCGATTGCACTTGAGGCATCGCAATGGCTTTGGAACATACTGTTTTACTGGGAAGTTTAAATAATCAATGCGAACAAATGGCGGTAAAACATTGTTATCGAATTGCAATAATACAGTTTTGGTGTCATTGAAGACCGACTTGCCGTTAAGAACGGATTTTATTTGAAATCGTTTGACATTCTTGGCATGGTGTTCTTTCAAGCATATTAGCAGTTCGTTGTTCGGAATGTCCAAAGGAACATTATATATCACTCCTTTGGCACAAGGGGGTGTTACTAAAGAAGATTTTATCGGAAACGAGATATTGTTATCTGAGAGGCAATCAAGGTTAAGTAAAGTTTTGACTTGATTGCTGGTTTTACAGTTAATGATTAAATTACCTTTACGAATAGGTTTACATGATTCGTATTGGCCAATTGATTTTCGCAAACACCTATCGATAGTGATAGGGTTGATAGAAGATAGAGGCCTATCATTCGAACTAGCCAACACTATCGGTTGTAGCTGTGTTGCAGCAGCTTTTTTCACCGACTTGGCATTAGATTGATCGTCACTGGAGCTGTTGCTGGTATTTTTACGCGATTTTCGCTTTAAATTTTTCTTATTAGTAACCGGTGTAAAACTCTCATCACCTGTTTGCTCGCTCGATGACGAAGACATCGCTGAATGGGGTTTAGCACCCAGCGAAGATATACCGGCACCGGTATATCAAAGAAGCAATGAAAATCAGCTTCTCTTTCCTTAGTAACACTTACTACCTGCAAATTAATTTAGAAATTCCTATGTCTTAACTTCAAAAAGTAGATAGTCTCAAAAATTCACTTTGTCAGAAACGAGTTCTTTCAAAGCTACTCGGAGCTCGAAAAACACGTCTACTCTTTCAAATAGCTAAGAACTTCCAAGAACTGACAACGCCCAACAATTGGTACGTGCCGCTTACTGATGATTCCACAATTAATTTTTTGGAAGCGTCTATTTCACCGGAAATTCCGGTTACCGAAGTCACAGTATACTTATCTTTACAGAAGGCTCGCTCCTGCAAAAACCATTGTGACGTGGTCCACAAAAAAAACTCTCTCGAATTTATGGAGCTCTTGGTAAGCGCAGACGCTACAACGATTTCGAAAATAAATAGTTTTTTTTTAACTTTTTGCAAGGAGTTGAAAAAAAGCTCTAAAGGAATAATAAAAGCTGATAAAGAAAGAAAAGCATCAAAAACCTTTCAGATCATGACATTTTTTCTTAATTACGCGCTATTTCTTATCCTGCGCTAAAGCGATGCGTGAAACAGTCATTTTAAACATTCCTGTAACTTTTCACTCTTTCAGTCTGCTTCAACGTGTAATTCATCCACGATTCAATTAGGAATTTAAAGTTAGGTAATTAAAAGCAAACAAACAAGATTTTCGCATGTGAACCAATAAACTAGCCGTTAAATGCTCAGCGTTGACACAACCAGTTCCAGTAGTCTAGTCTAGCATGTCCCGGTAGTCTAGCATGTCCCAGTAGTCTAGCATGTCCCATCAGTCAACCTGCGCGAACTTCACCTTAAAGGCCAACTAAACTGAATTTAAATGAATTTTTAAATGTTAGAAAAAAATTCAAGGTATGCGGAATCAAAAACGCGATTTCAAAATTCGGGCCCTGGGCCGCGAAAATGCAAAAAATTCGTTTAGTATCCACGCGACTCCGGGCAACTCCGAATTGGCGGTTCAAAGTAGTGACGTCACTGGACCTAACGCAGATTCCGCAGCTAATGGAAAATGCAATGGTATAAAATTATACCCGGTACTCAATATACTGGGGTAAGAAACGGTGGTTGGTGAAGAGATGCGTCGCTGTTTAAGTTATTTTCAAGCTTCGTAAGTACTAGACATGACATATCAAGGTGATGCAATTGCAATGTTGGGCCAGCTACGCAGTTAGGCAATGGATATTTGACATCATGATGCCACAACTGCTGGCTGTCTCTGCTGCTCTGTTAGTCTGTGCAATAGTGCAATACGCTTTAGGCTACGGGTATATATACTCGGTAACACTACTGGTACACTGCACCTGTGTAATAGGCTTGCCTACCTGCTATGATATAAATTACAGCCGTTTTTCTTATTATGGTTCTGGTAGCTGTGCCAAACCATACCGGTAGCTGTTTGGAGAAAGATTCCTTGTGCATCATCACATCATGAGGGCAGATTGTTGGCTAATAAAACTACCTATAAATGAAGTTGTTTCCAATTGTAGGAGCTAGAAAATATTAGAAACTGGTAGCCTATCTTATGGTGACTGAGTCAGTAACTAGACTAGCCCACTAAGCCCACCTAGACTACCTAACCTAGACTAGCCCAGTAAGCCCTAAGCCACAGCAGTAAGCACTAAGCCCACCTAACCTAGACTAGCCCAGTAAGCCCACCCAATCCACCCATACCGGTACTTCATAAGCTTTTGCTGGTACCGTATCGTACTAGCACAGGCGCATCCAGCAAAGCGTGAAGTTTCTAAGCCCACTTAGCATCAATCAGAATTTAAAATGTACCGTAGCCTATTTACTGCGTATTTAGTCGTTGAGCGACCTGGGCCGTTGGAATGACAATGCAGTTTCAGAAGTCAGTTACCTGGTTACCGTAGCCTACCATCTTCTACCTGTAATTTCAGTTTCTTAACTGCATAGCTGACACAATATTGCAATTGCATTACCTTGATATGTCATGTCTAGTACTTACAAAGCTTAAAAATAACTTAAACAGCGACGCATCTCTTCACCAACCACCGTTTCTTACCCCAGTATATTGAGTACCGGGTATAATTTTATACCATTGCATTTTCCATTAGCTGCCGAATCTGCGTTAGGTCCAGTGACGTCACTACTTTGAACCGCCAATTCGGAGTTGCCCGGAGTCGCGTGGATACTAAACGAATTTTTTGCATTTTCGCGGCCCAGGGCCCGAATTTTGAAATCGCGTTTTTGATTCCGCATACCTTGAATTTTTTTCTAACATTTAAAAATTCATTTAAATTCAGTTTAGTTGGCCTTTAAACTGAGACCTTGACTCTTTTTGTGCGTGTAGGCCTACTGCTTCAATTTAGCTTTACATTTTAAAGACACTGACTACTGACTATAGTGACCAGCAACTAAACAGGCTTCACTTCTTCGTTGATTCGAACAGTTTAATCACAGTTCTGAGTCTCTGACCCTGCTTTAATAGTAATATATGGATTGTGACGTTTACTCGATATGGCTCAATAAGCTTCGGATGGCAGATGCTTTCCCGTAGCCCGGAGCGTTACTCTGTCTACGCTATTTAATCTGGCTGACAGAAACCGAATCTGCCTTAACGGCGGGACACCTAACGATGTTCAAGCTGGGCAGTGGCAAACGTCCTTTTCAGGACGGGGCGATGCGCATCTTCGGCGCACCGTCAACAAGTTCCAAAGGCCCAGCATTCTCCAACTGAACATCGAAGGCCTCACTGCAAGCAAGATGAGCATGTTGCATCATCTTGCGTTACAGTGTGAGGCACTCGTCATCCTCTTACAGGAAACCCATTGCACCTCGGTAGAAAGGTTAGATCTTCCGAGCTACCCTCTAGCTGGGTTTTCCTTGAGCAGGAAGCATGGTCTTGCTACGTTTGTCCATGAGCGTCTGAAGTGGATCCTAATCGACCAGTCCCCACCAACATCGGAGATCGAGTGGATGTGCGTGGATGTTGATAACTATAAAATAGTCAACGTCTACAAACCCCCTCCAACACGGATGCAAGCATCTGATCTTCCAGCATTCCCCCATCCCTGCCTCTATGCTGGCGACTTCAACTGCCACCATGTTGACTGGGGCTATAATAATAACAATCCAGATGGTGAATGCCTGGCTGGTTGGGCCAGTGCCAACAACTTCACCCTGCTATGTAGCCCCAAGGAGGCCGCCAGTTTCCACTCTGGCCGCTGGAAAACAGACACCAACCCAGATCTTGCATTTGCCAGTGTCGATTTGGACAGTCGCTTACCTGACAGACGTATCTTAGGAAAGTTCCCAAGGTCACAACACCGACCCTCGCTTATAAGTCCACCCAAACTTGCTCATCCAAAACCGAGCAAGCCTGTAAAGCGATGGAACTTCCGCAAGGCCAACTGGGACCACTATTCTAACCTAACCAACGAACTGGCCAAGAGTATACCGCCACCTGAATCTCAAAACATCGATCAGGTTTACCAGTGCTTTTGCAAGGTAATAAGCACTGCGGCGAAGAAATGCATCCCTCGTGGTCGACGATCAAACCACATACCTTGCTGGGATGCGGAGTGTGAAGACCTCTATCAGCATTTCCTGCAGTCACCTGGGGGCCCTGATTCGGATAGGGCTGCCACAGCCGTACTTACAAGGCTCGACGTGAAGCGGAGAAATCGCTGGTCAGAGGCGGTCCACAACATTGACTTTTCGCACTCCAGCCGGCTGGCATGGAATACTATAAACAACTTGACTGGTAGGTCACGACAATCCCCTCGTCAATGTCCCGTTTCAGCTGATGCTATTGCTTCTCAGCTGGTTAAAAACGGGAAATACAAAGGTGTGAATCGACGCTCATCTCGGCTCGTTTTACAGGAAGTGTCTGACCTTTGGAGGGCTGAGCCATTACATCCTGCGAATGTCTCCGGGAGTTTTTCCCATCGGGAGTTCGCTGCTGCCCTCCAACATTTAATACCAGGCAAAGCTCCTGGACCTGATTCCATTTGTCCGGAGCTAATAATCCATGCTGGAGCCAGCTTAAAATCTTGGCTACGTGGCTTCCTATCTTCCTGCCTGCACCACCTCAAAATTCCTAAGATCTGGAGAAGAGCGCTAGTAGTAGCGGTCCTAAAGCCTTCGAAACCGGTAGAGGACCCAAGGAGCTATCGTCCGATCTCCTTGCTCTGTGTTCCCTACAAGATTCTCGAGCGACTTATCTACGCCCGCGTCAAACCTCTTATTGACCCTCTGCTCCCACGGGAACAGGCGGGTTTTCGACGCGGAAGATCCACCGTGGATCAAGTCACTTTGCTCACGCAAAGCATTGAGAATGCATTCGAAGCGAAAAAGAAGGCCGGTGCCGTCTTTATCGACCTGACAGCTGCCTATGACACTGTCTGGCACCGTGGCCTCACCTGCAAGCTGTTGCGGCTTCTGCCGGACAAGCACATGGTTCGTATGATTATGGAGCTGATCCGCAACAGAAGCTTCACCCTTACAACTGGCGACAGCAAGCCTAGCAGGTTACGACGCCTGAGAAATGCCGTCCCCCAGGGATCGGTCCTGGCCCCCCTCCTTTTCAACATCTATACATATGATATCCCCTCCATAACCTCCAAGAAGTTCGCCTATGCCGACGACCTGGCGATACTTTATACATCTGGAGAATGGAAGGAGTTGGAAAGGACTCTAAGCCAGGACATGACTACACTCTCGGAATATCTCCAGACCTGGCGATTGAAGCTTAGCCACACTAAAACGGTGACGGCGGCCTTTCACCTCCACAATCGAGAGGCTAAGCGTGAGCTTAAGGTCTGTAACATCGGTAAGACCTTACCTTTCTGTCCAGTTCCCACTTATCTTGGGGTCAAACTGGACAGATCGCTCACATATCGTCCTCATCTGGAAGCATTGCGCAAGAAGTTATATGTGCTCGCGTCTCACTGTTGAGGCGACTTGCTGGAACAGGTTGGGGTGCTAGCGCTAAGACATTACGCACAGCTGCCCTGTCTCTGGTCTACTCGACTGCCGAGTACTGCGCACCAGTCTGGTGCCGCAGCGTGCACATACGGCTTATCGACAGTGTAATAAATGACGCCTTGCGCATTGTCACTGGGTGCCTGCGTCCCACTCCATCGGTCTACCTTCCGGTTCTTTCAGGCATCCAGCCAGCTGAGCTTCGCCACCAAGGAGCGACACTCTCCCTAGCCAACCGCAGCTCCCTGGACCCTGACCACATTTTACATGGCCAGTTTCATGAGTCACAGGACATGTGTAAGGAGAGATTGAAATCTAGACGCTCATTTGTACCTGCTGCTCGGAAATTACTAGACAGTCTTTCTGAGATGGACGTCCGTGCAGCCGAGTGGACGAACACGAAATGGGACATGGAGTACTCTGCCAACGCATTGTCACTCCACGCTTTCATTCCCAAGGCTAGCTCCAGACCCTTGGGTATGGGTCTGCCCAGGGCAGCCTGGGTCAAGCTCAACCGTCTGCGTTCTGGTGTTGGACGTTTCTGTTCGTCCATGTACAAATGGGGTCTCGCTCCTCTAGCGAATTGTGAGTGTGGTGCCAGTGAACAAACCGCAGATCACATCATCTCACAGTGTCCCATACATCGAGCACCCCGAGGTATGTTTGGTCTAATGGTTTTGGATGACGAAACAAGATGCTGGCTGAAGTCCCTTACAGTCAGCATCTGACCCAAGCAGTTTGGTGGCCAGGGTGGTAAAAGGATAAACCCTCGGCCTTGGTCCTTCCATCTGTCTTGGAAGAGATGCCCCGCCAAACGACGACGACGACGAATAAGCTTCATCTACTCAATAATGCGAATAGCCATAATGATTGTGACGTTTACACGATATGGTTTATTGTAATTGCACCGAGAGAAAAAACAAAAAAATGCGATAATTCATGCTTGAATTCTTTGCCTAAATGCAGTTTTGTGCAACACGTACCGTTAATTTCATTTATTTAGTGCGCAACCGAAAGTTGAGCAGAAAAATATCAAACAGAAAGAACACCAGTAATAAATAAAGTGATTACTTCATTTATTTAGTGCGCAACCGAAAGCTGAGCAGATCCTGTCTTTCTGATTGATGTAGATTGATGATTGATGTAGATTGATGATTGATGTAGGTTGATGATTGATGTAGATTGATGATTGATGTAGATTGATGATTGATGCAGATTGATGATTGATGTAGATTGATGTAGATTGATGATTGATTTAGATTGATTTAGATTGATGTAGATTGATGATTGATGTAGATTGATGATTGATGTAGATTTAAACACTCTAAACGTTTAGAGTGTGAGCTTGTTATTTCTGAAGAAGCCTTCCGAATGGAAGGCGAAACGTCAAAAATAAAGAAACTTGCATCGGTAGAACGTTTGAATCTGAATATGTCAGACCCGATGAACGCAAACTTGTCTTCTATTTTCAGATCCAGTCTTTCTGATTAATGTAGATTGATGATGTAGATTGATGAAGAAGATTCCAGTGTATTTTAATGCTTTTGGCGTACGGGAATAAAAGTTGAATTGATTGATTGATTTTTTGATCCAGAGCCTTGACCTGAAAAATTATACAATATGATTCTCCAAAGGAATAACTAATGCAAACTGTAATATTGCCTGCATTAGCTCAACCTAATTTAATATGGTTCAACTCTAACAAGCAATTGAGTTATCGCACTTTTTCTTTTTTCTCTCAGTGCTATTACAATATTGTGCCTATCGAGCCATATCGTGTAAACGTCACAATCCATACATAACTATTCGAAACAATGAAGAAGTGAAGCCTATTACGTCAGTGGTCAATCAGCGTCCTTATAACATAAAGCTAGTTTGAAGCAGTAGGCCTACCCGCAGAAAAAAAGTCAAGGTCTAAGCAAAGACTTGAAGAAATATCACCAATTTTCGGAGCATAAAATATAATACCCGAAAATGATTGAATCGACTCTGCAATAAAGAACATAAATAAATAACTGAACTAACGAAACTACGCTGCCACACAATAACTAATACAGCAGGTTACTCTTAACCGCTGAGCTCAACTGAGCACGCAGTGCGATAACAGAATATAACGGTAGGGCAGCGATAGTGATGTCATAAGTACGACACAAAGATGGTACAAACTCTAGGCATAATCCTACAAGACTGGTCTAAGTTTAAGGTGAAGTTCGAACAGGATAGCTCAGGCTTGGCAGGTCAGAATCAAGAAGGAGAAAAGCAGTTGAATTGTGAAGGCCTCGATAAAAAGTGACGCTTGTTTATTCTATACCAATTCGAAAAATAAGTAGGCCTATACAGATAGCAGTGTATGCCAAGTGCTACCGGTAAGCTAGCCTACTAGGCTACCGGGAATGGTTGCGTCAACGCTGAGCGATTTGCAGCTGGTTTCGATTCATGTTTATTAGTGGGTATGAGAACACGGATAGCTTTCAATCCTTTCATGGCTTTGTCCACCACTAGCTTCCCACCAGTGCCGTAGCAGCTCAACTTTGGGCCCCCCCCAAAAACCCTTTCAAGTCCCCAATACTTAGCTTTCGATATGAATTGTTTCAGGTTTTTCCAGGGGTAACAACTCAGTTTCTCACCACAATGCGAATACTGTGGTAAAATTAAAACATATAACGCGTTATCACTGTGTAAAAATAAAAGGTGTAATTTTAAGACAAGTTTGTTACACCCAATTCATTTTCCATTAAAATCGTTTAGCTCAGGGTTTTTCTACCTTTTTCTGCTCATGGCCCACTAAAATGATAAAATATGATGGTGGCCCAATAACTTTTGCTAAAAGGTACAAAGTCAACGTGATGGCATGATTAGGGAATGCTGATGTCGCTCTCTAGTCAAGCTCTGTGGCCCACTGTTGGGCCATGGCCAATAGGTTGAAAACCTCCGGTCTAGCTAGAGCGCACTTTTTCGTACACAGATGTTCTTTTGACAGCATCATAATCTGGAGATCGGGCGCATTAACTTTCGATTGACAACATGGCCAGCGAAGAACCAATCCGATGGCCGAGTGGATAGAGCGTGTGCTTCTGAGCCTGAAGGAGTGAATAGACTGAGGCTTTGATCACTAGTCAAGTCAAACCAATGACTTAAAAATTGGTATTCACAGCTTTCCAACTAGACATTCAGCATTAAAGGGATAGTGTTAAGAAAGCCGTCAAGTTTGCTTGTGCCGTTGGGAAAAACACTTAACGAGATTCCCCCATCTAAGTGCGTTAGGTAGACAGATGGCCGGCAACTCCTAAGGGAGCTCGTGTAGCGCCCCATTGCTTTCTGTGATAGGTGGATAAAAATGCCAACAAATGGAAAGAAAAAAGATAGTCTGCTGTTTGCCATATTAGATGTAATAAACGTTTTAATAAATTTCAGTTTTCTGAAGCTTTGTTTAGCACTGGTAACAGTAACAACGCATTTTGTAAACTCGAGAAGCAAGGCAAGCGAGCACTTACAGGTATTACTATTGAATTAAAAGTTCAACGGTGTTGAAGGGAGACTGCCAAACGAGCTTGTGTCGTTTTAATCAGCAACCATCTGATATAAATATCAAATGCAATAAACTCCAGCCGTCAATCGAACCCGTCGCAAAGAATCTGAACCTGCGTGCGGTATTGCCAGATCATATTGCTGACAATGGCTGTTCATGCACGAAGCTGCTGGGTGTAAACAACAATGCAAAGACAGAAGCGACATCACATGTCAGCTTAAAACTTTCTAGTATCGACATAATAGCCTGGTCCACCAGTTGTTTTAAAAAGTTTGCTTTGAATCTCTTCCTCAGAAGCTGTACGATATAGATTTGCATCGTAACTAAACATTCTCTTTTTCTATTTTCATTCTCTTTTTTTTTTACTTTTTGATTGAGGAAGACCGGACCAATGTCCAATTCCTGCGCTATTTCAAAAGCACACGTTTTCAAACTAGCAAATCCTTTTTCAATGGACTTTTGTATTCGATGTCAGATTATGGTTGCTGACACAGAAATAGGGTAGGATTGAATTTAATTTACCGATCGGATGGCCGAGTGGATAGAGCATCTGCTTCTAGATTGGTGGACTCCGGGATTCAATTCCGGGTCCGGTCAAACCAATGACTTGAAAATTGGTATTCACAGCTTTTTTGGTTGACGTTCAGCATAATGGATAGCGCGAAACAAGCGGCAAGTTCGCTTGTTGTGCTGTTGGGAAAGGCACTAAACGGGATTACCCCATCTAGGTGTGGTAGACCGTTGGTCGGCAACTCCTAAGCGAGCTCGTATAGCGCCCCGTCGCTTTTTCATGATAGGAGAATAAAATTGCGAATAAATAAATAGATAAAATTTTAAATCTGCTCACAAGGTGTTAATGAATTTGAATTTAATTTTTTCAAGAGGAATGAATTTGAATTTAAGCTTTGAAAAATGATTGCATCCAACTCTGCACCGGCCTCCTTTTTCAAGTCCTACGCGTACTCTTACACACAGTGTATTGTTTATGATATCATCATGCAGTTTATGACGCTATTTGAAAGTAAACGATAGCGAAAAATTTTAAAACTGAAATATATAGAATCTGAGCGCAAAAAATCCCATTCAACGTGATTCGCCAAGCAAAACTTTGTTTTTGAATTGATGCAACTTCGGGTCCTTCAAGACAATTTGGGGCCCCTTTTGGCAGTGTGGGCCCCCCCCCCCAATTGGGGAGTTTGGGGGGCGGCTGCTACGGCTCTGCTTCCCACCGTTTTTTATCTTTTGGAAACCGAAAGAAGCTTAATGAAGGGTTTTTATCTCTGGAGCTTGAGCAGTTGAATGCCGAACAGCACGAGAATGGACTGTTTTTTTTTTTCGTGGCACACTATCTGGATCCATAGATTTTTTCCTGGTTTCTAAAAATGCTCAGCCAACTCGGTTAGTGATTATCTCCGCAACAACTAAAAAGCAATGTCCTTCCTGGCCTACCGGACGGGAAGTCATGACGAATTCCTCTTGTTGGGTCAGAGGCTATAACAGCACTCCATCACCAACAGTGCAAAGCACTCCAGTAATTTTATTTTACAGTAATTCTTTAAGAAATATTTATCCGAAGGGATGAGTGATCCTGACAAGATCATTCGTCCTGGAAGATGAATGTTTCTTACCTGAGGGCGGCTGATGAAGGCTAATAGCCATAAACAGCGCTGTCTCGCTCTACGATTATCTCCGCGTAGCAATTCATTTTCAAGCAGTCTAAAATGTGGTATACCTAGCTTAATTGTTTCAATGTTAAGATTTGGAGTTTGACGCCAGGTAAAGTTGCTTCGCCAGCTAGTGGTTCAATTAGACTCAAAGCCGACCTAGAGAGTGAAGAGAAAGTCACAGGAATACTTAAAATGCCTATTTCAAGCTTTACCTAGCATAGCATAAGAACTGTTGCGTAAATAAGAAGAAAGGTTCAGAATTTCAAAGATTTGGAGACGCTTTTTTTCTGTTTTAGCTTTTATTTTGCTGCTAAACCCTTTTTTAACTCCTTACAAAAAGTTTTAAAAAATAATTTTTTTCGAAATCGCTGTAGCGTCTGCGCTTACCAAGAGCTTCAGCAGATTCAACAACAACAACAACAACAATAAGTTTATTTGTCAAGCACCATCACATTTTATGCATAAACAAATTAATGAAGTCATTGACTTGACAAGGTGTTAGTGAAAAGACCATAAGGTCATCTAAGTCAACCACCACCTTCGCAACATCTTTGAAATTTGGTTTAACTCAAAACAAATTGTTTGACTAGATACACACAAAAGAAACTAAAAAAAAAAACTAAAATAAATAAATAAATAAATAACACACATACTCAGTATATATGGGAATCACCTGTTGAGGAAGCTGCAATAAATTGGAAATTTAAAATTTTTTGCCTTTCGCAGAACAGGAATTTGAATTTAGTACTGCGTGATTATGTGTTCTTTGTACAGTTTTGCAAATGTTCGTAAGGAGTAATTTTTCAGATTACTTGGGACACTTGTCCAGTATTTTGGTCCAAGTATTTCAATATTTGTTCTGCCAAATTTAGATTTAGTTCTCTTTGAAAAGTAATTTTCATTTACTCGTTTTCTTGTGTTGTAGGAATGCATTGATTTTAATGGAATGTATGCAGATGGATTTATCCCTGCATATTGTTTTGAATTTACTTGATACATATGTTTGCAAACTTCGAGTTTATGGATGTCATCTATTTTTAATAAATTCAAGGATTTGAACAAAGGTGTTGAATGTGCATTGTACCTACTATTAGTGATTAATCGAACAGCTCGTTTTTGTAATTTTATTAAGGGATTTAATGTAGTTTTGGAAGCAGCGCCCCATGTTAATATGCAATATTGTATATGGCTTTGGATCATTGCATAATATACATTAAGCAGGGTTTTCTGATTGACATAGTTTTTTAACCTCGCCAAGGCCCAGCAACCGCGTGCTATTTTAGAACATACACTGCTTACTTGTTTTTTCCACGTCAATTTATCATCTATGTAGATACCTAGATATTTTGAACAACTGTTTTGTTTAATGATGTGATTATTTATCTTTATTTCAAATGAACTTTTAGTTTTTGTTCTTGTGATTAGTAGATATTCAGTTTTAGAAAAGTTTATTGATAATTTGTTACATCTCATCCAATCACAAATATTTTCTAATTCATTATTCACATTATTTTGTAGCTCTTTATCTTTATAATGAGACATAGTTAAGTTTGTGTCATCTGCAAATAATTTTACGTTGAATTTTGTTACAGATGGTAGATCATTGACATATAATGTGAACAAAAGAGGACCTAATGTAGATCCTTGTGGGATTCCACATGTCACGTCATTCATCCTTGATGATATACCATTAACAAGCGTAAACATTTTTCGATTGCTCAAATAACTATTAAACAACTGAAGTGTTATTCCACGAATTCCATACAATTGCATTTTTTTAATCAAAATTTCATGATCAACGGTGTCAAATGCCTTGGCAAGGTCAAGAAATACTGAACAAGTTATTTTCCTATCATCTATACTTTTTATAATTTCACTACTAATTTTGGATACAGCCATAGAGCACGAGTATTTTGACCTGAAACCATACTGACTACTTGTTATTAGATTTTTTTTATTTAGATAATTGATAAGTTGGCTGTATAGACATTTCTCAAAAATTTTGCTAAAAGGTGAAAGCAAGGAAATTGGACGATAATTGCAACACATATTCTTCGGCCCCTTTTTGTAGATTGGAGTTATTTGAGAAATTTTTAAGATATCTGGGAAAATCCCTTTAGATATGCAATCGTTGTATAAATTAGTTAATATAAGTGTGATAACAACTGAGGCAATTTTAATAAACTTTATTGGAATGTTATTTATACCGGTACATTTTCTACTGTTTAAGTTTCTTATATGATAATGAATTTCTTCTTCTGTAATTGGGCTTAAGTAAAAAGAGTATGTTGTACTTGTGATATTATTAATGTAATTGCTTTTTGCAGGAGGGATGTCTTTAGCCATGGATGGTCCTACTTCTGCAAAATAATTATTAAATGTGTTGCTAATTGCAGGTGGATCTGTATGTATCACACCCTTGTCAAGAATTTGGTGTATACGTAAGTTATTCCTTTTAGATACTTTGTTCAGGATTTCATTAATTGTTTTCCAGACTTTTTGGGAATTATGCATGTTTTCTTGTATTAACTGATTGTAATATAGCCTTTTAGCATGCTCTTTAACATGAGTTAACTTGTTTCTGTATATTTTGTAATCTCGAGCAAATGCGGCATTGTTTGGATTTTTTAATTTAAGCCGATAGAGCTTATTTTTTGTTTTTATAGATTTTTTTATTGCACTGGTTATCCAAGGCTTTTGCCTAAAGTGCTTCTCTTTGCGACTTAAATTTTTCATTGGTGCATTTTTATTTATGACATTGTGAAATATTTGAATAAAATCTTTAAAGGCTGCTTGTGGTGATCCATTGTTAGAGGTGTTAGTTAAAGATTCAAATGTTGCATAAGCATGAGCTAGATCAGTTTGAAAAACCTCTTTATCAAAATACTTCATTCGATTTTTTAAAATATGTTGCATTCCGGATCTTCACGTAGGATAAATTGTTCTAACTTTATCATGGCGCTTAATTTTTGTGTCTGTAATTTGCAGCAGTACTAAAGTCGAGGGGGGATGCGAGGGATGCCATCCCCCCGAAAAACAACACCATCCCCCCATAAAACATTTTAGCGTAAACCATTCCCTTACAAGTAGGCCTATAATGATCATTCCTCCTAACGTCAGCGTAAAAAGTTGTAGGCCTACCATCCCCCCATAAGTGTTTTTACAACATAACTCGAGCACTGATTATCATCAGAAAGCACTCGAAAAGCTCTAAGTTAGATTCATGTGATCATATTAATAGACAAACACTGCATAGTGGGGAAGATTTTGTTGGACTTGTACACCGGGCATCATAGTCTAGGCTAGCTACGCTAACTCAAGTTCTGCGCTGTTTGTTCTTCCGGTACGGGAAAAAACGGAGACAGAAAAAATCTACTCTCCAATTTCATTTTTGACGTTTCGCTTGGCAATGAACGCCAAGCTTCATCACAAAATACAGTGACCTGGGAAGGAAATCAACCCAGGTTGAGAACAGTAAAACGTAGTAGCACTGATTTAACTGAACTGATTAAAAAAATACGAAGTGTAAATTGGATCAACCCGATTAACTATTGCGTCACAAAAATGCGAAATGCATGTATGTTTATATTGGTCAAACCAAACGTGGCCTTAAGTCACGACTGGCCGATCATAGGCGAGACACAAGCCAGCTGAGACCGGAACTTTCTGCACTTTGCGAACATGCTATGGACTTTTACCATACCATCGATTGGGAGAAATCGGAAATCTTGAAAGTGGAGAACAATTATTCTAAACGACTCATTTCGTAAGCTTAGTTCATCAATGCCCATCCTAAGGTTATGAACTGGACGTCTGATGGCGACAGTCTCCCAAATGTTTATCGTTCATTGGCTAAATGATTTTAATGCAATTTAATATCAGTAGTTTATATACTGGTTTTTACCTATTGCAGATACCAATTTGATGATTATTCACGCATTTCGCATTTTTGTGACGCAATAGTAATCGGGTTGATCCAATTTACACTTCGTAATTGTTTAATCAGTTCAGTTAAATCAGTGCTACTACGTTTTACTGTTCTCAACCTGGGTTGATTTCCTTCCCAGGTCACTGTATTTTGTGATGAAGCTTGGCGTTCATTGCCAAGCGAAACGTCAAAAATGAAATTGGAGAGTAGATTTTTTCTGTCTCCGTTTTTTCCCGTACCGGAAGAACAAACAGCGCAGAACTTGAGTTAGCCTAGACTGCGATGCCCGGTATACTAGTCCAACAAAATCTTCCCCACTATGCAGTGTTTAACTTGATTAGAGCAGATTATGGACAAGAAAAACTAGTAGAATCCCGGAAGTTGGCCAAGTTAACTCTAAAAATTGATAAAGCCTATGTGGATCTAAAATTCAATCGTATTTGCAAAACTGAAGAATTGACCCCCAACAGTTTAAAGTTTTCTCCCCCAGCAAAAAACAATCAAGGTTTCAAGTCAGCCAAAAGATTGAGTTTATAATTTTTGAAGTTGCGCATTACCGAATTGCACTTGAAAATTCGAGACTTAATATCGGAGAAGGATAGGTTACTGACCAAAATGTAGGCTGCATTGACAGATGAGCTGGTTCAGTTGTTAATCAAAACAGTTTTGGGGTTGGCAATTCTGCTGGTATTTGGAGGTTGAGTTTCGCAAATGTTTTTTGACAAATTGTTTTTACTATTGATGTGTAACAATAATATCGACTCAGACCCGGGGGGTCGATATTGAAAATCTATTGGCGAGGGGCCTAACTATGTATACTTAATAACGGGATTTTTGCGAAAAATAGCAGTTTTGGGTTTGGCAATTCTGCTGATATTTGAAGGTTGAGTTTTGCAAATGTTTTTTGACATTTGTTTGTTGCAGAGGTGGGCACAATTTCAGTAATCGTTAATTCGTTAATAATGAAGCTAACTTTTTCATTAGCTACCGCACTGAGTATAGCCTAGTTACCAGTAATTCGTTAAATTTCTTTTTATTAGTAACGGTTTACCGGTAAATTAACTTTCATTAGTGCTTGATCTGTTGATAACTTCCGTTGCATTTTTGTAAATGCTTACCGGTATTTCCTTTATTGCTGGCTAAGTTTGACATCAATAAACTAGCAAAATATGACTAATGAGGTCAAAAAGCAAGATAAAAGCAACAAAGCAAATTGCTTGTGAACAGAAAAACTGCTGAAATGCTTACGCAAACAATAATATTAACCAATTTTAAGCTTTTTTTATAAAAGAAACGCCACTTTAAATCAAAATTAAGGATTTAACAAATTTGTTGCATTCAGAGTCAAGGGGTTCCACTCTGTCTGCAGCTTTAACGACTATTGCTTCAACGCCCAACGCTACTCGTACCTGAGTCTGCACCTCAACCACAATCTTACAACCTCGACGTTTTATTGCGGCCCCGAGTCAGTCAGGCACAGCGCGTCAGTTAACTTAAATTCGCACGGAACCAAAGAACTACCACAAAAACGTTCGAACTTAAGAAACGTTAAAATACAACTCGTGCGTTATCCTGCAAAAGATAAGCAAGGAGAAATATGAAAACACAATTTTAAGCCTAAGTAAATACTACAGTACCGGACCCAAACCAGTTATGCCAGTCTGGTCAAATCTGAAAATGTAGCTAACTAGCTAGACTAACAGGTTAAGGCAACAACAATTGCTACAGAATCGCTCGGCATCAATGCAACATAAAATGAGCGCCTCCTACTCACGAAACTGCGTAGCCTACTCTGCATGCTCAACGATCAATGTTACAACAACGCTCACACTAACAGCCCATTAACACAGTACAAAAGGCTTTAAGACTAGCTGCCAGCCTGCCATCTGAATTAACTAAAATGCAACGCAGAAAGATTTTCAACACACAATGCTACCGGTGTTGCGTCACAAAGGCTAGTACGTCAAAGCGGCGTCATAAAGGCTAGTACGTCAAAGCGAAGCAGCTACGAAGACAAAGTGAAGGCAATAAGCAATATCTCACCGTAACAAAATTTTATTAACTTCTGTTAATTGGAGCTGAAATTATATAATGAATTAACGCTAAGGCAGTGTCTATTTTGCTGTAAGTTAACCACAGGTCACACGAAGCCGAGCCCAACTCGATTGTTTACCCCAGGTCACTTCGAAGCGATCCGAGTTGAAGTCACCAAGGCAAAACAAATCGAAGCAGGACAAGAATCGAACCCCAAACTAGTGCAACGCTTCCCTTCATTTGAGGTGATCTATCCACTAAGCTATTGAGAAGTCACGACAATCTAGCACAAAATTGTGCTTAAAAACCCATGACGTCACTTACGGCAAAGTAGACCTAGAAGCTATTTTGCCGTCAACAGCAAAATGCCCTCAATGGCAAAATAGACACTTTCTAATGTTAATGGAGGGTCTACACAGCTACACAACTGTGTTAACCTGTTAACGAAGTAGTCATTCTGTGGTTAACAGAGCTAACGTTTTGCATTAACTTGCCCATCTATGTTTTTTTGTAGGTTGCTCTTATGGGACTAGTAAGTAGTACAGTAAGTAAATATTTGTTGTTTTCTTTTTCTCAATATTAAAGGGTTGTGTCTATAAAAAAGCAGAATTGTGTATGTACCAGTACCTGAAAAGAGCAGAATTGTGTATCATACCTGGAAAGAGCAGAATATCGTATAGGTACTGAGGTATCATATTTGTTTGTTTATCGTATCTTGAGTGCCTTTATTTCTCTCATTAATTCATTAAAATGATGCGAAAAAGTAAAAAGCTAGTGGAAGGGGATCAAACAAATGAATGGAGAAAGTCAGGAAGCTTTGTGAACAAGCCTCAAAGAGGATGGTTGCATCCTGATAATGCTGTAATGGGACCTGGTGTTGTGTATTCTGTTCAGGTATGGTGCAGTAATGATTTTGTTGAGACATAGTTTGCTGTCATCCGCTTCCTTGAAGTGATGATTTTGTGTTATATAATATTTGTAATGTGGTACTAGGTGCTATTGCAATTTAATCATGTTCATTGTAAGCTAAACTAAATTCCTTCTGAGCTTGCATCCTGCCAACTGCCAAGTCATAGTTGAAAAATGGTGTTGTACATATTTGATTGCTTGTGGTGTTGTACCGGGTACATATTTGATCAAATCAAAAATAAAATCTTCATTATACTCACGGTACTGTGCCAAAATATGTTAGAAGTGGCGAGGCCCATCTCAGATCTCCACGGCTTAGTGCCTGGGCTACACAGCTCCAAAGGAATGTTGCAGCGATGGCAAGTCATTGGCGACATTGTGCCGATTTGACCAACTCGGGATTTCAACTCCAGTTCTCTCACACCGATAGCGTGTGCACTAAGCAGCTGAGCTAACGGCTGGTATATTACATATTTGATTGGTTTTGAAAATAGAGTGGTGTATAACGTTTTAGTTTTTCAAGTTTTGGGTTTTAGTTGAATGTGTTGATGCATACTGCTTCTTTGAAATTATTATGTTGTTTTGAGATTATTTTTGCTCAAATTGACCTGCAAATTTTACTGAATAATTTTACAGATTATTTTGAAACAGGTGTGATTCAATTTTTTATCTCTTGTTTAAGTTATTTAGTGAGGACACTTATAATATTAGAACAGAAATATATAATCAATCTTTTCAAGCAAGCATTTTCAGAAATCATCAAATCAAAAATCAAATCTTCATTATACTCGCCGTATTACACCGCAGCGTGTAACGAGTTGCGGGGCCCATCTCCGCGGCTTACCACCTGGGCAACACAGCTCCGAAGAAACGTTGCAACGGTGGCGAGTCGTTGGCGACACTGTGTCGATTTGACCAGCCCGGGAATTGAACCCCAGACCTTCCGCACCGCTAGCGTGCACTTAGCAACTGAACTAACGGCCGGTTTTTCAGAAATCATTACAATCATAAATCAGTTTCTACTTTGTTGCAAAAAATTTTGTACATTTACACTATTTTTCAGCACGATTTATGAACAAACGACTTTACAAGTTTGCTAAATCAAATGTTAATAATTACTGCATTTCACAAAAACACGTGACTAGTTTTCAGAGCAAGCGCCAGAGCAGTCGTCTTAGGTGGGCCAAGCGTTTATCAAGGGGGGAGAAGGGGCAAAGTTTGAAATTAAGCACAAAAGCCGAGCTGTCTTCAAAAAAGTAAGCTTCAGTGATGCAAATCTTCCGCTTTTTGGCGAATTTCTCCGATTTTGTTGCCAAACAAGTCATTTTTGTGAAGCATCTAAATCTGTTGAGACAATTTATGGGGTGTGGGAGGGGGTTGGGGTGCACAATGCATATTCAAATTGTTTATATGAAACTAATTAATAAGTTGTGATGGCTTTTGTTATTTTAATCTAATGCTGTAATCAGAGTTTGATGGCATTTTTTTTCTTTGGTGTCATGCTTTTGATACCGATGAGGAAAATGGTTTGTTTGACTCATTAATTAGATCTAGCGCGCACATTGGTTTTTGCCTCTTAGGCAGAAAACCGTTGGCATGGTGTTTGCATGACCCAAACACGCGATGTAAAATCCCTGCCCAGAATTTTCTCATATTGCAAAAATTGAATTATTTTCTGACTTCTGGAAATAAAGTAGTAGCAGTAGTAGTGTTTAAATTTAGTCCATTTCGAAACTTTTGGAATACTAGGGTACTCTTGATGATTTTTTTTCAGCATGGGGACTGCAGTCCTTGGCGTTTTCGTACAATTGTTAGTTGAAATCTGGGAAATTGAAAAATTGGAGTTTTAACTGCTTGCTGACTTGATCACAAACTGCACATAGCTATTCATTGTGCATCGCCGTTTACTAGGCTGATTTTTAGAAAATCGCTTTGCTAAAAAATAAGATCAAAATTAAATAAATTAATGGTATCCTACATGGTTTGCAATCATAGGCATATGGTTGATCGTTCCTAAGCCCGCTTCTCAATATGACTGTGACACAAACTTAATAGTCTGTTATGCAGCAATAGTATTGGTTTAAACATATTCTCAGCTGCTTTCCCCATGGCAACCTCAATTGCAGTGTGGTAGCAGCATAGACGCACGCAGGGTGGTGCCATTGCCCCCCTCTTGGCCCTGTAATAACCTGCTGAAACTTGTCTGTCAGTCTACAATTACTTAAACTGATAGCTTTCATCCTCCTCTCTTATTTTAGCCCAGCTCCTGCTTTTGGACATGGACTATTAAAATATTTTTGCGTAACTGCAGTTGAGTTCTGATAGGTCCAAGAAACACGCACACCAGTTTACTGCTGCAAACGCAATATTCAAACAGTGTTACGTCTCGTCATCAACACATCAAACAGAATACACAAGTTGATAAGCAATGAGGCGTAGCGGTTTTCTAAAACAATTAACAACAATGTTACGCAATCGAATTTAGCAAATTAAATTACCGAAAAAATAAAAGTAAACTCACCAACTGTTTTAGCGACCTAACAGAACTTGCAGCTTACTAAACAAGATGGAATAAAACAGTAAACACATGCGGTCGACTGTTTCCAACAGTTAAGTCCAAAAGATCATAAAACAGTTGTTGTTAACCAAAGGGTATTTAAAGCGAGCGAAAAGTTGAGAAAAAAAAAACACATTACAAAACTAGTTCCAACGAAAGCAGCGGGGGGAGACTTGTTGTCGATAATAATTTCCCAAAACTACCCAAGACTAATACCAGGATATCACTAATACACTCGAAAAATGTTACACATAAAAGGAATAAAATAAATACATAAAAGAAACAATTTAATCGTCGATGATACAAAAACAAAATTATTTTGAAAATTGACAGGCATCTAATTTACCATGTACTAAAGAGAATTTGACTTCGAGAAAAAAAGCAACTTATTTATACTCAAAAGTTACTATGTTTTAACTTGCCATAATATTTTGCATTTTCTCTAGTGACTGCACTCACCGCAGGTACCGGTATGTCCTTTTTCCATAAAAAAAGTATGCTCAATTGAGTGTTTTTGTATGTGAAAGTCGTAAAAATTCGTTGGTAACTGGGAGCTCAGCCCCCAGACCCCCGGTTGCGGTCGTACACATCGAGGATGATAGCTACAGTATGATAACATTTAGTAGACTGGAGTACTTTCAAAAGAGCAGCTGTGTAAACATTTTTAATGCAGAAAAGTTATGCTATGGGCACATGCACTCATACAGCTTTTCACTCGAATCCCGTTTTCATGCGAAAAAGGTTTGTAAGCGAAGTGGTCTTAAAAGACAGTTATTTTGACTCTCCAGTCTCCACCCACTGAATTTTGCAAGACATTTCGATTTTCTTGTTTCCATAAAATTAAGACCCTGGACATACAAAAACAAAGCACTCTTGGGGAGGTCTGGGGGGCTTCGCGTTTTTTTTTTTTTTTTAATCCTCGCCGATTTTTACTCCAGCCGTTTGCATCACTGATGCTTACTAATTGGGGGGCCAAGCATGTTGATTGCTGTCCTCCTGGCCCCCTTGGCGCCGGCCCTGCTGGTTTTTAAAAACAAAACTTTAATCACACCAAAGCCATGCAAAAACACAGAGTGCTTGCAATCCGTGGCTGCTCTTCTCGTTCCATGTTGAATTTTTAATACTGAGTGTCGGCTCAATTGACAATACTGATTTTATACGAAAATGATCTTTTTGAATTACTTTCTTGATGCAATAATTACCCTCATCTTTCCAAAATCTATTTTAGCTTCAAAGTCAATATTTCACAACTTCACTCAAAATATCAAAAGCAACTTTTGATTGTTTCAATGAAGTTGTCATTAAAGTCTTAAGGGAGTCCAAATCACAAAGCCCGTGCGCGATATCGCAGTAGCCACAATCGTTTTAAACGTTTGGACATTATTCCCAAGTATGGTAATATGCAAAAGAAGAATGTTTCAAAAAGTACGGTACGCATGTTGCAAAAAACTCATCAGACGTTGCAGTGGCAACAGTTAAGTTGCGAAAAGGAACTTGCCACATTTTAGTTAAGCTAGTGAGCATGGAGCCGCCACAAGCGTATTGTTATGTTATAAGCAAAAGTTTTTCGGACAATTTTGTCCGAAATGGCTCCACATATTTCGAACATTGAGCAAAAAAATTCGGACAATGTCCGAAAAAAATCCCCAAAAAAAAGCACAACTGGAAACTAACTTTTTTCAAACTTTGTACCTTCAAGATTGCACGGGTTGCTGTTAGGTAGTAACTGATAGCAATGCATGTAAAGTTAAGTATTGCATTATATTGCAGCTTTTTCATGGTTGATATGCTGGCTTAGCTATTGCAGTATTGCAATCATAACTCTAATTCTGGATTGCAATAATTTGTTAATTGCCTCACAATATCACATAAACAAATGTACCAGTACTTCAGCAATCACTCATTAATTTCTGTAAAATTGTTCTTTTTATGACCCAACTTAGTATCTAACAAAAAACAACTACTTAATCTTATATGCCGATACTTCGTCGATTTAGTTTCACATTTTTATTTTGCATGCTCTGCTTTTTGTCTGTGCTTGCTTTAAGTGGTTAAATGCCCTGCACTGTGCTTTTTACATCACACTCTTTCCTGTTGTTTTCTGTTAAACCGCTCTGAGATCCTAAGGTAATTTCTTGCTCCTAGATGTAGAGTGTTATATAAATGCTGTGTTATTATTATTATTATTTCTTGCTTTATTTTGTATTTAAAATTTATATTTTTTAGTATCTTGGTTGTATCGAAGTTCGGCAAAGTATGAGAAGTCTTAATTTTGACATGAGAACACTTGCTACAAAGTATGAACTTATGGTGTTTATGGTTCTTATTTTAAGTTCATGGGTCTCTGAAAGGTTGATAAATAAATACCTACATCATTGCTTCATAGGCAGCGAGTTCTTCTGCATTGGTCTAAAAGGCTGTGTTGGGCAGACTGAGAAAGTGATCATTTCCATACGCTTTTTGTGGTGATGGTATTTATACAAGATTTTTGTTGTAATAAGAGGGCAGTTTATCTAAAAATTAATGTTATTAATTTAAGGCAGTGTCTGGAGCACTGGCAGCCTTTTTCTTTTGAAATTGCTTTTTGTGCTCTCCAACCCCTAAGTTACATTAACTTTAGTTCTCTAACCCTATCCCCCCCTAACTGCATTCTAATTCCGCTTATTCAATGTTTGAAGTTACTGCTCATGATGTCATACCAGCGTGACACATATAATGTCATGTAAAGAAGCAAAGAAGCAGTCCGTTGCTGCAGCGTTTTGATAATGGAAATCGGGCCGGTGCTCTAGACACTACCTTAATTTAATGAACAACATTACAAACTTTACTTTACTTCATATAACACGCTTACTTGTTCAGAGAGGCGATATGGCGAGTGTTAACTGCTACTGGGGAATCGCCACTGCCTGCTGCAGCTGTGAGAAGTGGAAGGAAGAAGCCCCCAAAAGATGTAGCTAGAATTTTAGGAGATCGACCCAATTTGAAATTTACTCAGTCTTTAATCAACTTAACCATATCCACTGCCAGTCTCACCTTGGTAGTTACCAATACAGGACAGGTAAAGTTCATTTCATTTTTCCCTAGTTCTTGTTTAAATAAGAATTAACTTTTTCTTGTTTAAATAAGCCTCCGCTACAAGTTTATGAGTAGAAAACTAGCATTTGGATAGCAATGTACCATGTTGATAATTGGGGTTAAAATCTAAATTTTCCATAGCAGCTACTATTGCTAGTTTAGTTGTGAAAAAATTATAATTTTACATACATTTCATGTTTCGTTTTAGCGTTTTTTCCTTATTTTTCCTTGAGCAATTTTTATGGTTTTGGTTAGGCAGTTGCTATATTTCACAAACGTTCATGTGCAAACTCTTAGTTTTATTTCCTATCTCTACTCCTAATTTGTTACCTGTTGTAATAGCTTTGTGAAAGTAATTATTTTAGTCCCAAACGGCTACATGTGCTCTTCTATGTCTTCGTGATAAGATTTCTCTGGGTTCTATAAAAAAGAAAAGTTATGCATTCGCAACTTCCGACACTCGCCCAGTAACTTGCATGCAATGTATTGGGCAATAACAGCAATAGTTGGTATAGCACAAATCACGCGACTGCACATTTTGGTAAAGTAGCAAGAGTGAAAAGTGGCATTGCATATCGACAAGGTTAAATTGCTGAGTATTCATATTATGTTCTCCTATTAACCATACGCTTAAATCCCTGACTTCTATCACTAGTGTAGCAAATTAAAATCATTTTAAATTGATTTTAGACACGAATTCATGTTACTTTGATTAAAGTCTTGAAATATTAGTCGTATTTGCTTTTTTTTATCAGTAGTGTTAGAATTTTGGCTTACTCAGCTTTAACTTAAGATATTTATTACTGATTTGTATGTATACTAGGCGCATGACTTCGGTTAGCAGAATTGAAAGAACTATATATAGAGGAAATGCGCTGTATTGTGTTCTAGGAAATACAGCAACACTAGTGCTTGTTACATTTTGTATCAGACGCTTCGTCTCTCAGCGTTAGAAATCAATGCTTTAAACATAACATCTATGCACAGCTATTTCGAAAAGAAACCCGGAATGAAATGTTGTTATATTTACTTCCGTTAGACAAGTATTCTGTTGTTTCAGTTAGACTTTTGGTGTATTATACTTGGTATGTTTTATTGAAACGGCTTTCGATTTGTGAACTCAATTGAAACAACTAGTGTGACATTTAATTCTGCTCTTTTAATTTCGTACGGCGGTGTTGAAACTATGGTCGGGTTTTCTCAACTTTTGATAACTTTAAAAAACCTACCGTATCATACTTAAAAATCAATTGTTGATGATTAATTTCACATTGGTTTGAACCAAACGAAGTCGTTTCGTTTTGTTTACTGTTAGGCAAGCTATGTTTGCTCTATTTCATTACTAAATTCTTTCGTTAAGTAATTAATATCCGCAATTTTTAGATGTTGTGTGCTTTAAATTGCTTTAATGGTTAGTACCTGCCAGTTGGAACGTGCTCGCACTGTTTTCGGTACAAAAAATAACCTCATCTTAATCGGATTTTAAATAGTAACGTTTCATAATGCGTCGAGGCTATGAGCATGATGCTTACGCTTTTTTTAGTTCTTGTCCTATTGTTACTTACCGGTATATACTTTGTCGATTTAGTTACACATTTAGTGATAAAATTATAGCTAAGAGGTTTTTATTATTCTAATGACCTGTGAATGATTGCCATATTCTTTTGACAAAATGCTTATCGAGTACAAAAAGTGGCATTTTATCGCTATATTTCCCGTTAGCATTTTTGAATGGTGATTTTAGTTGAAATGAGTAACATTATTTTATTTGATTGAACCTGAGTTTGAAAGTTGCGAACATACATAGAATTAACAAACTTACTATATACAGTATTTTTTTTTAGTTTATAGCCAATCATCAAATGCAATCGATTTCATTTGCTTCTGGAGGTGACCCTGATACAATCGATTATGTTGCTTACGTAGCGAAAGATCCAAGGAACAATAGAGGTTGGTGTTGTGACAGCAGTTTGTTAACGTGCAACCTGTTTCTTAAATCAATATTCATTATACTGTCAAAACTGGACATCGGTGTTTTTGCTTAGTGAACGAAAGTAGTCATTTCAAGCTTCCGCGAAAAGCAGATAATGCATAGTCCAAGATCTATGCATTTTTGGAGTTTTTTTTTTTTTTTTTTGAAGTTGTAACAGATCTTCATGTGGTTCTAGCATGTTTTTAAATAAACTGTTTTTGTAAATACATATTCTAATTACCTGAAGTGTGCATCATTACGACCTTGTTATTTTTGGTGAGCTCTAAGCTCGTTATCTCAAGCCAACAAAAATCCTGCACGCAAAAGTTGTCCATTGTAGATGATAAGGCGCTTGTTCAAAGAACTCGAAACTCCTGAAGCTTTTTCTCTGTATTGCATATTATGTGTCATATCCTTTGAAGTAGGGGGACGGAAAGGATTGATACAAGCGTTTCAATACCAATTCGCTAGCGTTTCACGTAATTTCAACGTAGTAAGATGTTGCTGTAAAGTTTTCATGGCTGCTTGATGTTGATTTGCTCTTCAAAAATCCAATCAAATTTTCATTATACTCGTGGTTTACGCCGAAAGTGTAACGAATGGCGGAGCCCTTCTCTTCGGCTTAGCGCGTTGGAAAAAACATTGCTGACGATGGTGACACTGTTTCTGATTTGACCGGTCATAATTTGAACTCCTGACCTCCCACCCTGATAGCACCATTATGCCAACAGGCCAGTTTGTTTTGCTCTTAGCAATGTAAATAATCCGAAATTAACGAACTTGTTCATAGCAGATAATGTACTGCGCACAAATTGTCGATTTTTGCTGAAATATTTTCTGCAACTTCGTATGGTAGTGAGAATGTGAGACTCGCTTATTTGGTCATGAAGTTTTCTCCCATTACGTCATGTCAAGTGGGCCTGTTAGCTTTTATTGCGATCGAGTAGTTTTGAATGTATGTACCACGCGCTTTAGTTTTAGGTTGCGATTTGCTTTAAGCTGTGTAGAACTATAGGAAAAATACAACCAGCAGTGTATGTATTAAGGCAGTAGATCCATATCTGTATTTTTTATGAATGACTCATTTATTTGTTCCCGATTTACTGAGTTGGATATTGAAAGAGTGTGATAAACTACTTCCATACAGCAAATACTGATATTTTGTCTCAGTTTGAAGTAACTTGTTAATATTACGTCACGAAGCTTGGCCGTTGCCGGAAAAAAACGTCCGCGTTAAGGCAAAACATAAGCTCGTCTAGAAATGACATTTTTGTTTGTCATCAGTATTTGATTGACGTTTGTTTTTAGTTGGTATTCAAGTATTCAAGAGGCAGATTTTTTCGTAGATAAGACATTTTGAGAATATTGATGACGTTATGATTGTGGCACATGTTTTGCCTTCACTTAAAGTGTGCCTGTAGTCATTTGTATTATATTTCCTTGTTTCCTGTATCTTACATTATCTGACCTGTGCGTAATATGCTGCTTGCTTGTTTAAATTTTGCGAATAGAAAGTGTTACTGTAACCATTTCGCATCAGCCATGTCTGACATGCGCCGTGCTTCCTTGCTTAACGAACTTGATTACTTGCTGGGTTTTGAGAGCGTAGAAATGATTAGTCGACATATCTCAGCGCATACTTATTACAACGTAACCTAATGAATTGGTTATGACCTTAACCACACCGTACGTAAGTAAGATGTCTCGCGTGCTTGGTCGATTCTCGGCTTGTGCCTATCATTATTTGTTACATGTCGTATGGCTGCCGATTTGTAAGATCAAAATGAAGCTTAGCAGTCGCCCTAACTGACTGCTCTTATTGGGCTTGCTATTGTAATGTTACGCCTAACGTCTTCACACTTAAGCTTGAAATGCAAATTAGGCTTTAATCAACTACAAAGCACAAGTACTCTAAAACAAATAGAATTATGGCTTATGGTATAGTAGTATGTGCGTATAAACCAAGTATACTGTTAACATAACGCTCACTGCTCTAACAGCTTACATTAAACTGGCAAACGCAAAACATTCAGCAAAGCGCGGTTGGAGTGGCGTGCAAACCCACTGTAGATATACGTCACAGGAAAACAATTTGTGGGTTGAGAATTAGCTCATTTTGTAGCCCTGAGTTCGATTACACAAGAAACAGTTAATCGCATTAAAATTTCAAAAATCATATATATATTTGACAATATACAAAAGCATGCAGTCAATGCGATTGTGCTTTTCCGTTGCTTTAGTGGCGATGCATTGCTGATTATATAAATAATAAATGAGATAAGATTGCTTTTTTCTTGCATTGCAAACGCAGTAAAACCTGCTGCAACCGGTAATGAGGATTTCTTTCAACAAGCTGTTATAGCTCGTAACGTCAGTGCACGATTATGGACAAAGATTATGTTATTCCTTCGTTCATTTATCAAGACAGTTGATGATTTAAGCGCTGACGTAAGCATCTTAAATCGGAAACGAATAATTTACGGAGGTGCTCAATTGCTTGCTTCTTAAGATGGTGTTTAATACAATTGTGTGAATTAATCATCCAAATATTAACCTTGGTGCTTACTGCTTATGGGTATAAGTTTGTTGCTGAAGATGAAATTCTTATTTTCATGCTTAGCGTTATAGTAAGGTTGAAGTACTGAGAAGTCGACCAAACTTTGTCTATAATGACGTTTTTTACAAAAATGCCAGTGTTAATAATTTAGAAATTGTTTCTTTTGTTTTGTTTGTTTTTGTTTTACTCCTCGAGATTGAAAGTTTTGTAAATTATTCTTGTACGCAAGCAATACCGGCCTGGTCAAATGCCGACCTGCCTACGCCCAACGTCACTTAGAATAGATACAGCAAAAAATAGATTTTTTGGTGTGGTTGTAACAGTCTTAGCTGGGTGATGATTCAATTTCAGACAAATTTGTTGAAAGAATATGCTCTATGCGTTATTAAATCTGTGTATGCTGTTGCAATTACCCATTTCTGATAAAAAATAATACATAAATATAAAACCCACCAATCCGATTCTTGCGGTTGAGTTTTCGTTGGCATTTTTATGGATTCTATTTGAAAGTCTATATGTAACTAATAGAATTATCAACCAAAGAGGAACAGGTTGTTGTAAGGTTTATATTTTTCGAAGAATTTTATTGTAACATGCTGATTACTTTTAGCTTGTAGATATCTGCTTTATATTTGTAAGCGATGTAGTTGATTAACAAATTTTATTGCTGCATTTGCTTATCCGTAAGTTCCTGCTTCTGGTGATGGATATGCTAATTATTTTGCTTACAGCATGCCATGTTTTGAAATGCTCTGGTGGACTGGCTCAGGACGTGATCAATACGATAGGACAAGCATTTGAACTTCGATTTAAAGAATATCTCAGAAATCCTCCAGTAGTTGTCACTCCACCTGATCGATCCGAACCTATATTTCCTGACGGAAAATCGAAGTACTTTTGAATTTTATGGTTATATTGCTCGTTAGGTTTGTCCGTTTCGATTTTGGGACTAAGTTTGCCAACAAAAAATTAACTTCAAATTAAAATTGTTGCGGGATTTGAACTTAATTTACAAAGTTTAGGTTGTGTTTTGTCTTTTGTCTTCAAACTGGTCACATCAACCAAGAATGTTTGCTGGTATTGAGAGTTATAAGATATAATTATAATACGTACGATTGTTTGTTCGTTGCAGATGGGGAGATGACGAACCGGAATATTACAACCAGCTTCCCGATAAACAAGCTCCGGATGCTGGTTTGAAAAGGTTGGATGATGCATCAACGACCCCTGCCTCCACAAGCTATGTGAAAACTCAAGAATACGTCAATAATGGAATTCAGGTTGTTTGAATGGTTTGCCAAGTTTTCTCCTGCAAGTCAACTTTATAAGTAACTTTCGCTAGCAAAAGATACTATAAACTGCTATTGCAATCGAGATTGACTTTTTAGCATGTTCTGCTTGACGTTAGGACAAGGTTTTGGGTTAAGGTTTAGGGCTCGGGTTAGGTTTAATGTTGGAGCCTAGGTTAGCGTCTCAACGCCGACCTGCCTACGCCGAAATGTAGCGAGATTCACGACACTAAAAATTGACTGTTTTAGATTTAAGAAACCGATATTTGTCTTGACTGATTAGCAAGTTTGTGCGCGAAAAATTAGCATTACTGACAGCGAAGGTGTGAAGTTAGTAACGAATAGTGTATCCAAAGATTGCTTTGCAAACACATGCAAGATTGACTATGGAGCAAATAAACAAACAAAACAATTATCCTTTGACTTGTGAAAATCATATTTGTAATGGTCTTAGATGTAGCTTACAAGAAAGTACTTCAGCGTTTTCCGACAAGAAAAGTTGCTTTCAGAACTCGCTTATGGAAGCGTTGCATGTTTAATTAGTTGTAGTCGAAACTTTTATATTCTGTGATGAAATATTTTTTAAGGGCGTGGAAACTCCAGTTCCCAGTCTTCCAGTTCCAAGAAGAACAGCGCGAAATTTTGAAGATCATAATTACGTAAATACTAGCATTGCTCAATCAGAAGTAAGTATAAGTTTTAAATTCAGTCTACGCCTGGTTGATAATTTCAGCTGTTTGTAGCTTGCAAACGCCGCCCAATCTCGACCGTTGCAACCAAACTCATCTCTTACCAAAGCAGATAAACCCGTTGCAGATCTAAACACCCCACCCACATCGCCTAATAAACGTAAGTTAAAATCAACTTAAAAATATCGAAAAAGCTTTTGTATATTGTATATGAGGCCCGATATTTTACCAAATTTTGCTTGATTCAATTTTTCAGAAAGCAATTCTGGAATGGGTGGCGCTCTTGCTGTTGCCGCTGCAATAGGTGTGTCACGTGATCCTCAGCCAATTGAAACAAAGAGACCAGCAGTGGATGCTTTTGATATGAGTGAGTAAAGTTACGCAGCTCTTCGCCATATAGTAGGTTGTACGTAACGGTATTGGTAAATACATTATCTGTTCAATCTTAGCACAGTAGTAACTGTATTCCGTATAAAAACCGGAGCATTAGCTATATTTTTTTCTGAGAGCGGTGAAGTTTCTGCTCATTAAGATGCTATGTCAAGAAACTAAAAACCTAGGCAGTGCTGCACATTTTCAGAAAATGTATATCATTCCCAACCATGTATTAGGAGTTTAATTTTTTGCTAAAAACTGTTCTGTATTTTTTTGATTGACATACTCTACGTGAAATTATCGAGTAAGTCATTTTTCGTTCGTTTCCTAACGTGTTTAAATTATCTGTCTATCTTTGCCTTTTTCTGTGGATCTGTTGTAGGGTTTCCCTTTTTTCCGTATTTTCAACTTCCCGGGAAACGGAAAATTTTTCATAAATTTTCCGGGATCGCAAAAATTCTCGGGATTCCCGGGATTCGGGAAATTTTTCCGGAAAATTTTCTCGAGCTTGATCATTTTGACATTTGTTATGATTTTTAGCATTTCACATCTAATTTCAGCATTTTGTTATATTGTTTTGACAAACTTAGTTCGAATTTTTCAATTTTTTCGACAAATTGAGAAAAAACTTTTGATCTTACTAGCATTTCGTCTTAAAAAATTTTGAGAATTTTGAAAAAAAATTTTTAGTAAGCAAAAAAAACTTTAAATTTGCAATAAAGCATTTTTTATGTCGGAATGATAGATATCAGTACCACTGAAAGCCTTATTAATGTAAAAAAAATTCCCGGGATCCCGACATAAATTTCACGGGAAACGGGAAATTTACAAACAGCAATGCAAATTGTTTTGTGGTGGGTATTTATAAAAGCAGAAAGAATGAGTTAAAGATTGGAAAGCCCGTCCCGAAATCTCGAAAGGGAAACCCTAATGCAAACCACCATTAAGCAATCAAATTAATTTTTTTAAGTTTGCTCTTAATGATTTTCAAGTCGCAATCACAAGAGTGGCGTAATAATAATTCGTGCTAAAAAGCTGCGTTGTTGTTAGATCTCAGCTGAGATCGAACATCTAAACGTAGCTCTGAAATAGGGAAAATTAAATTAAAAACATACTACTTTCTTGCCTATTCAATTTGCTCAGCTCAAAAATTTACCGGGATCCCGGGAAAGTTTCAAATTTCCCGGAATCCCGATCCGTAAACGGGAAATTTAATTTCCCGGGATTCCGAGCCAATTTTCCCGGTAACGGGAAATTTACAAACAGCAATGCAAATTGTTTTGTGGGTATTTATCAATGCAGAGAGAAAGAATGAGTAAAAGATTGAAAAGTTTTAAATTTCCGGTCCCGAAATCTCGAAAGGGAAACCCTAATCTGGAGAGCGCTAACAGAATTCTTAAGCGATTAATTCACGTAAGGAAGGAACCATTCTCATGCTAGCGATAGGCTATGTGCTGGATTTTCGCAGGACCGTTTGCTCATGCCATGAGCTCCTCCGGTGCACCATCGTCTGGCACCTCTGTTCCTCCTCCAACTCCAACCACCGCTCTTCATGTTGAACCCTGGTTTCATGGAAGTATGTCCAGGAAGGAATCGGAGCAACTGCTTACTCAGGATGGAGATTTCTTGGTGCGAGAATCGTCATCAACTAAAGGCCAGTTTGTTCTAAGTGGATTACAAGACGGACAGTTTAAACATCTTTTATTGGTTGATCCAAACGGTGTTGTAAGTATTAAATTGTATTGTGATCATAGAACTGAATTGCAAATCATACTTGGAGTGTGTTTGATGCTTTGAAATCTAGCACGTTCTTAAATGTATTCCGTTACTTTAATAGTTTTTAACAACTGTGCTTTGTGCAGTATGTTAGAACTTTCGGAGATTTTTTTTCTATTTTGATGGAAAACATGTTGGTAACATTAGCTAAGTCATATTTTGAAATTATATGAACGATGCTGTTTGCCTTGATAACCTTGAAATTTGGTCATGATCTTGCAGAGTTCCTCACGTTCTTTTTTGTCGTGGAAGTGCTCTACCCCTCCAAAAGTTGACAAATAACATTTTTATGGGAGTGATGTTCATTTTTTCTGATCACACCTGTATTATATTCATATATTGTAACATTTTTTCAGGTTCGCACCAAAGACCGGAAATTTGACAGCGTCAGTCACTTGATCTCTTATCACCAGGATAATAACCTCCCCATCGTGTCCTTTGGATCAGTTCTCCTCCTTCGACAGCCAGTGACTCGTCAGATTGAAAGATAAGGATCACGCAAACGCATTTCATCATGCTTGCTACTTGCCAATTCAAAACAAGGTTATTGTGTTAGCTTTCAAACAAGACTCGTACATCCCATGCTTGTCAGTCGTGCCAACGTCGAGGCAAGATTCTTGTATCGAACAAGCTTTCATACACCGTGCCTCATCCCTAAGTCGCGGTGCTGAATCGCGCACAGTTAGAAAAGATTTTGACAGCATTACATTCAAAAATATGAATTTGTAACACGACACTCTAATGGATCAAACTTTAGTTTCTTTTACTTTGATTCTATTTACTTTCACTCTCCTCCAAGCGAAAGAAATGGCCTTTGGTGTTGTCATGAAAGTCGAGCACTGAGAATTGCTGCTCAGCGAAATAATTAAGGTTGTGGCGAGATCTGTTGTGATTTGTCGATCTTTGTTTTGCCTTTTTCGCATTATTAACAAGGTTTTGTCACTGGCATAATCGCCTTTCAAATTCTTATTTTTTATTGGCTATCTAATAATAATTCGCACTTCGGCTGAAGCCACGACGTTTATTCGATTTAATTCAATCACATTACTGTGACGCGGTTTCTGTCAGTTTGCTCTGATACACAATGACGTAGTTGCATAAATAAGTCAATGATAAGATGAAAGTTTGTTTTTAGTGACCAATGAGCAATTGAGCATGGCCTTACCATTAGAACGTATAGTATACTATACATACTGTACACTTGTACAGGGGCCGAAAATTGGAATTTAGTGGTGAAAATGATTAGAAATTAAAAGAAAAACCGGTGTGTTCTAACTTTTTGATTTCAGTTGTTTAAGATTCCGTGTACTTTTGACCACGTTTAAACAGTATCAAACTTTTTTCAGTTTTCTTTGGACAGGTATGGTATTATTTTCGGGCAAAAGTATCGTAAGAAAAAGTATGAAAATACTCTCTTTGCATTGAGTTTTCAAGTACAAGTAGGTTTAATCAAAATGTTATTGACGTTTCAATCGCATACCGCCATTTACATTTCGTTGAGTAGTTTTAAGTTTAGATGTTCACTTTGTAAGTTCACTTACTAGATGCTGTATTTGAACCAATAACCCACATATTTGAATAATCATGTACTCTATTAATGATGACTAAAGTTTTGCTACTTGCATCCATTAGCAGAAAATGCGTTTGTGGTAAATAAATATTTTTTTTTGATTCGTTAATCGAAAAAGCAACGAGATTTATTGTATGGCTAATGGCTATAGCATAGTGTACTTATTCGTGTGAGCTTCTAAATTCTATTTTTGACAAATTAGGAATCATTGTGTACTTCATTTATTTCTTTTGAATGTGGAAGAGGAAGAATTTAAAAAGTATGGTGGTAATAAAGTTTTCAATGCTCGTAGGTGTTTTTTACCTTTGTCTCAATTCTCAAAATTTTTTTTTCGATCAAGCAAGCATACATTAGAACGTGACACCATGTTCTTGCAAACTGTATTAGGCTGACTTTGTGCGGACGTGGTAGAATTTTTTTAAGCGCTGTTAACGTTTTTTTTATAATGTGAATTTGCGGCAATTTTCTGCAAGACAGCTTTTATGTCAAGGAGAAAAAAACCGCAGTAGTTATTAAAACTGGACGTTTTGAACAACACAGATTCGGCTGTTATTATCAGCAGTTTATATGAAAGAGTTTTATATTACTTTGCATATTTTATTTCTAATGATGACAGCTGAATCTATGTTGTCGAAATGTGCTGTTTTAAGAATAGCTTAATTTTCCTTCTGAAGTTTGTGTCTGTTTTTCTTTTTCGCCATCATATGCTTAGCATACGTTTCTAGCTCTTAAGAAATGCTACGTGCAAACGTAAGTTGGTTGTATTAAGCTCTAGCTAGCTAGTGTGCTTTATTCTGAATTGTTTTGCATTCCCTTTAATTTACATTATTGCATTCGTGTTATGATTTTAATTTTTGCGCAAGTTCCAGACTGTTTCATTTTTTCAATTAATCGTTGTTGTGTAATTCATCACTGCAAAATTGATTTGTATATTTTTCATCATCGTTATGCGTTTGTTTTGTGGTTTGCATTATCAATTTTTTAATTCAAGATATGCTGTTCTATATAAATTTATACTTTCAATGAATTTTTGATAGAACAGTCCCTAATGTGCAACTTTAACCTGCCAGCAGACCTTGCTTACTTTATTTTACATTTGTATCAGTTTTCGGCTTGTGGTGTGACTCCGAATGAAATTCTTGCGCCCTGGGTCTTTCGAGTAATTTTGCACCTTTTTTTGTTAGAAATTGGGAATACAAATTTGCCACAGATCATTTCTTTGTTCATGTTAGGCTAAACTTTTCCTAATTTGTCCGACTTTTCGATCCGTATATTTTAAATATCGAATGTATCATTGACCGATTGATGTTTTTTTTTTTTTTTTTTTTTTTTTTCGTCCTAAGTATGCTGAAGATAAATCAAGACTCGCCTTTGATCACGAGGTTATCAGATTGGAATCTAATTTCTTAAGTCTGCTGCAAGTTACCAATTTACCTTGCAGAGGTATCGTAACGAAGAAATTATCCGCGAATGCAACGACTAATTGAAAGGAGTGACCGATTTCCTTTTAATCATTGCCGTATGCAAAAATATCGTTTCGGCGCTTAACGTTACCTCACTAAATCACTTTTAGATTGACGTCATGGGTGAGTTCAGGAGAGGCTAGAGCTCTCCAACTTTCAAGTTATGTTGACGGATTGGAGTTTCTCGACGCCAATATTGCAATATGACGGCTGGTTTTGCATTTTCGCGATTTTTGATTTCTCTCTGAAACAACTAGATCCTACGCTGAACTTGAGGTCTATGCACTTTCAGCCTTCTCTGTTTATCAATAAAAATTCAATAGACTTATGAGGGCTTCTTATTCCGCTATTCCAATTATGGAATGTGTAGATCTACACATGTTTTCTGGCACGGTATGTTTTCATCATCAACCTGCTTAACACTGATGTTAAAGAGGTGCTTTGTTAATTTTCGCCATATGTCATCAATCGTCGTCAGTTTTTGTTTTGAATTGTAAATATATTTGTGTTTGAACTTTTTATTAGGTAGTAAGTGTTTTCTAAACACGTGTTTGGACACCAGGACATGCTATGGAATGGAAGACGGATTTTCCATTCCACGTTGGATTCTATACCAAAATTTTTTTCCATATTCTATTCCATTCTTCTATACTAAGGTAATTCAATAAAAAGCATTGACTGATTGAAAAGCTTTTCTATCTAAAACTAATCATACTCATTGGTTGACCTATCCTATAACACATGCGTGTAAGCATAGACGTAAACAGTGCAAGCGCCAAGGGGGAGCCTGGCTCCCAGTCAGCATGCTTGACCCCCCCCCACAATCAACGAGCTTAGTCTTTTGAAGACAGCGACTTTCGTGCTTAATTTCAAATTTTGCCCCTCCCCCCCTGATAAACGCTTGGCCCCTCTAAGTCGACTGCTCTAAACGTAAACAATGTATTGATGCTTATAGCAAAAAAACAATAGGCCTACAGTCGCAATATACTTAATACTTAGGCTACATTGCAGAACCGAAAAGTGACTAATTATCCTCATTCTAATTCAAAGTGGTTTTCCGTAAACTACCAATATGTGTTTTTTGTTCGTGTGAATTTCTAAGCGTGCGGGACTAAAAATTCAATTGAACTACAATGCGGATGCCAACGAACTTTAGCAAACTTGCGAGTAAGGTGAATGCGTATAAGCCCTTCGAAAGCAGAGTTAAAGTTACTGAAAAACAGGCTAAACAGCGTCTAAATTGGCAACCTATCTCGTAGCCCCTGCTATGGTGCTTCATACCCCAGTTCGAAAACCCTTATCCTAGATCTTCTGAATGGTCGTGGTAAACCCCATTTACAATGAAAACGAAAGAAACGACGAAATTGTAAATAAAAAACACTACAATACAGTAAAAGGCCTGCAGTATAAATAATTAATTTACTGCATATATTGACAGTTTTTTATCCAACGATGTTAAATGAAAGCTGATACTTTTAGAAATCTGCGTGTTAAGATGTCAAAAAAATTAGCAACATAAAAATTGAATCGATTAAGTTTCGGGAAATTATCCCGGTTAGGTTATTTTCCGAATCTCAAGGAATTTCGAGATTCCCGAAAAATTTGTGAAAAATCTCCCGTTTCCCAGAAAGTTGAAAATTCGGGAAAAAGGGAAATGTTACTATAAACGGTGACCCTGAGCTACAGCTAGGCTTCTGACTTCATGAACTTCCCTAGTCAAAAACTTATCGTACAGCCCCGCTACCACCTCAAGCTCAGTCCAAAGCACTTGCAATGAACAATGCTGGACTCTTTAGGGCTTAGTTATGCTCGAAATGGGAATATCTTAAAGGTCGAAAAAATTCATCCCGTTAAAAATGATTTTTTTCGACCTTAATGTGATCCCCGCTAAATAAACTTCATATTAAGCGACATCCTGTGCTTTAAGCCCATTTACTCAGATGACACTCATTTTTATCTCGTTTGTACTAAAAAATCTTTTCGGTTTTAGCTAAGAATATGCTGGTCATGTGAGCCAGAAACTAATGTATTGTTACTGAGCATATTATGGAGTTTCGTAAAGAGGAAAGATGATGGACTGGATTCCAATACATTTTGGGAAGAAAAGTGTCACGGTTTCGACTTTCCAAGTCTCATCAGTGCAGTTTGCTGACTGTCACAACCAGCGCTTTAAAAAGCGGGGTAAACATTTTCTACTTGTGGTTCTAAACTTGGAATATCGCACTGTAGAAAATGTTTTCTGCAGAAACGATTCTCCCGTGAAAAAGAGGCGCGAACCGCAGGCTCCTGGACAAAGCGAACTGCTAAGATACAACAGGAGGTTGTCAGATCAGTAGTCATGCAGGAGACTTGAAAAGTCGAAATAGTGTACACTATCTGCAGTTAAGTACATGTTTATGTTGATGTGACTGACTACTGATCTGACAATCTCCTGTTGTATCTTAGCAGTTCGCTTTGTCCAGGAGCCTGCGGTTCGCGCCTCTTTTTCACGGGAGAATCGTTTCTGCAGAAAACATTTTCTACAGTGCGATATTCCAAGTTCGGAACCACAAGTAGAAAATGTTTACCCCGCTTTTTAAAGCGCTGATTTTGTCAGTCAGCAAACTGCACTGACGAGACTTAATAAGTATCACGGCTTTTACAAGAAGATTTATCTAAGCGAATATTGATCGCAAGTCAGCAAAGGTTCAACATTGTGTAAAATTTCTGAGTAGGCTACGCTGTAAGTATTGTGTACAAGTGTGTAGCCTGTAATGAACTCGCACGTTGAACTTTTCAAGACTTAAATTTTTGAAGTTGTTTAGTTTAGTTGCACATTTATTCTCCTATCACGAGAAAGCGATCAATGCGCTATACGAGCTCGCTTAGGAGTTGCCGGCCATCTGTCTACCACACCAAGATGGGGAAATCCCGCTAAGTGCCTTTCCCAACGGCACAAGTAAACTTGCCGGCTTGTCCTTCACACTGTCCCTTTAATGCTGAGCTTCAAGCAGGGAAGCTGTAAATACTAATTTTAAAGTCATTGGTTTGACCCTACTCGGAATCAAACTCGAGTCTACAGCTCAAGAGACAGACGCTCTTATACCTCTCGGCCATCTGAGCTGTTAGAATTACGTTTTGAAATGACAAGGAGTTGAAAAAAAATTATTGGGTTTGACGCCAAAGTTATGGGACTTGAGTAGGGATGTCCATTTCAGAATAATTACGTAGGTTGTTCTAAAATAATTCCGAATCTTTTTTTTTCGAGTCCTAAATCTGTAAAATGGCCGTTAGTAGGCCTACAATTTTGATATCAGTTTAGCACGCAACCGCTCGACTACTGCAAAATAAGATAAAATCAATCATTTGTTTCATTTATAATTAATTTATAGTCAGCACAAAAATAACAGCTCTAAAAATTGGAAGCATTTATGCACGGCTTTGCACACAGTGGCGTAGTCCTAGAGATAACAGCATGCATGTTTCTTTTTAAATTTTAGAAACCATAGGTGGGCACAGCCAACGTAAAAATTAGCTCCGCTAACAGCTAGACCGATAATCAAAAAGATTAGCTCGCTAACGCTAATCCGATAACACGAATTTTTCGTTAGCGGAAGCCAGGGGGGCAAAAGGGACAATTGCCCCCCCCCCCCCGAAATATTTTCAGTGACCACTAGCCTGCAAACAAGGATACTAATGCTATAACGTAAATCTACTAACAACGCAAGCAGGGGCGGATTAAGACCACTCGGGGGTCCGTAAATCTTCTAACAACGCAAGCAGGAGCGGATTAAGACCACTTTTCCACAAAAAAACTACGCTAAAATAAGTATTTTTGTTGCAATAAAAATAAAATTCTATGGCGGCTGGGGGCAGAGCCCCCAGACCCACTTAGCCTCCAGCGGCTGGGAGCTTCTTCCCCACATCCCCCGGTTGGGCCACCCCCTTTGCCGAAACCTGGGTGCGCCTCTAAAAAAGCCTATGAAGTTTTGCCCCCCCCCCCGAAATTTTGGGCTGGCTACACCACTGGCGGAAGCTAACGCTAGTCCGCTAATTAATCATAAGATTATAATTTGAGACAGAAACAACGAAAAATCAACTTTGTAACTTGTAGCAATCATTTTGATATCGCGTGTTTCAGTTGATCAGCCAAATCTAAACAATATCGTATTAACGCAATTTCCAAAAGTTTATTTGATAGCACGGTATATTGTCAAGGTTTTGGGCACACGCTGAAAGAACTTAGAGCATTGAAATAAACTAGGCAGTGAGATTTGCACAGTACTGAAATAAGCACATTGCCGAAATAAGTAAAGCAGGGAAATAAGCACAGTAAGCCTACTAAAATAAGCGTAGGTTTGACCATGTCTGAATATCGTGCCTTTAGCTTCGTGAAATGCAAGGTTGATAGACCGGCAGCTGAGAAGGGTTACGGGTTAGCATACCTTTTCTAGGTACCAATAACCTAGCATGTTGCGACCTACAACGTCAAAAACCATCGGCGAAAAGTGATTTCTGCCGGGTCAGATTGGAATCGTTTGACCGTAATAATGGGGGCCCAAAGACCCCCCCAAATCTAGCATAACTTTTCTAGGTACCACATGAAACTTAGTGGAAATGAAAGCTTACGTCGACCAGATCATGAAATGGTATGTGACAGAAAATTTTTCGGCTGCTTTATCCCCGACGGAAGCCCCCAAAGTTCGAGTGATGACGTCACAAAGTTACGTTAGCGTACCTTTTCTAAGTACCACATGAACACTGTACTGATTACGAAATCTGTGACAGAAATCTGTTCTGATGCTTTACCCCCGGCAAAAGCCCCCAAATTTTGCATTATGATGTCATAGCGAACAAATTTTAACTAAGAATTGTATGACAAAAAATCAGAGTGTGGACTGCCCTATGACCACTTTGATAGGCTAACTTCGGTTACCCTTGTTTTAATTATAAAGAACAAATTAGGGAGCGCCCAGGTTCCCAAGTTTGGTAGGCTTTTGGTCAAGTTAGGCTCTTCTGCATCGATTCCGGCATCGATATTTTCGAAACTGCGTTGCTTCATGCACTGACTGTAACTAATTGTGCATCGTGGGAAGGCAAGATATTCTCGCTTCGAGGATTTAAGTGACGTATCATTATCACGGAATCGATGCAGAAGAGTCTATCTTGACCAAAAGCCTACCAAACTTGGGAACCTGGGCGCTCCCTAATTTGTTCTTTATTGTATGATACTTAATGCAAACAAAAGCTTGCATTGCACACTGATTACGAAGTGGTATGTGACTGAAATTTTTTTGGCTGCTTTACCCCCGGCAGAAACCCCCAAAGTTTGAATTATGACGTCATTTTCGCTATGACGTCGTAACTTGCTGTGACCTTATAACTCGAACTTTGGGGGCTTCCTCCGGGGGTAAAGAAGCCGAAGAAATTTCTGTCACATACCATTTTGTGATCTGGTTGATGTAAGCTTTCATTTCCACTAGGTTTCATGTGGTACCTAGAAAAGGTATGCTAGCGTATTTTGGGGGGGGGGTTGTATGCCCATTACGGCCAAACGCATCCAATCTGACCCGGCAGAAATCACTTTTTGCCGATGGTTTTTGACGTAGTACTGCAGAGATGTCCACGGATTTGGATTAGAATTTTCTTGGATCAGATTTTAGTACTTTTACCGGATTTGGACAGAATTTGGATTTTGCAGTTTTTTTCATACCGGATTTGGACTTGAGTGTTTGAGTAAGTTCCGATAATCGGGTAGCACTAATACAAGTGAGTAGTCCAGCTCTTCTGTTTAACATTCTGCTACTTTGTAAGCTAATTTGTGGGTTTCCTGCTGGCTTCCCCTGCTTTATTCAATCTGTTTTGTTGCGTGTTATTTTTTCCTCACTTGTTGTTAGTGTGCTTTGGCTGATGATTATTGATTTGGCACCATTGCATAATTGTATCTCAAATTAAATTATTAAGGCAGTTATTTAACTGTGTGATAGTTTGATCAGTCGCATTGTTAATTTTTCACCCAAGTAAGGGTTAAGTTTACTCTTAAACATTCAAGATGACGTGCTGCGTTAAAATTGCGTTCTGTCTCTTTGTTGCTGCTGAGCATCTCAAGTCCCAAAATGTAACGTAATTAAAAACTCACTGGTGCCATGTGCCAGAATAGTTTAGATTAATCAAAATAAGGCTGACATTATAATGATTTATAATGTTTAAATAAAGTTGAAACCAGTGGTCACTCATATAAGTCCCTTTCATTAAATACTTTCATCATTATTATCATAGGTGGGCGCAAATCGCTAATCCGCTATTCCGCTAATTAGCGAAGCTATATTTTACACTACAGCGGATTAGCTGTTTAGCTAACGTTCAAAAATGTTAGCGGACTGGTTATCGAAGCTATTTTTTGCAGCCAATGCGCTAATCCGCTAGAATAACAATAGTTGCTACCGCGGTTTTAATAAAGAAAATTCTTTAAGATGCCGTTTTCCCGTTTTCTGTGCCTGAGAAATATCTATCGCTTCTCTTCTAGCTTTACGCTTAGATCAACCATTAATAACTCCGCCAATGACATTATAATGTTGAGCTTTCGCAATCGCAATGCTGAGCTTTCGCAACCAGATCACAAAATGGTTTCGACACGAAGGAGCTAAGAGGTCAAAAACTGGCAGCTGAGAAGGGTTAGCATACCTTTTCTAGGTACCAATAGCCAAGTATTTTGCGACCTACTATGAGTACTACGTCAAAAACCATCGGTGAAGTGATCTCTACCGGGTCAGATTGGAATCGTTTGGTTGTAATGGGGGCCCAAACCCCCCAAAAAAGCGCTAGCATACCTTTTCTAAGTACCACATGAAACCTAGTGGAAATGAAAGCTTACATCGACTAGATCACGAAATGGTATGTGACAGAAATTTTTTCGGCTGCTTAACCCCGGCGGAAGCCC
The DNA here is from genome assembly GCA_964006365.1 of Trididemnum miniatum. Taxonomy (NCBI): domain Eukaryota; kingdom Metazoa; phylum Chordata; class Ascidiacea; order Aplousobranchia; family Didemnidae; genus Trididemnum; species Trididemnum miniatum. The sequence goes on along the minus strand of OZ023232.1, from coordinate 23,520,778 downwards.
CCAAAGGTAGAGTAATGATGTCACAGCAAAAATGACGTCATACAACGTAATAATTCAAAGTTTAGGGGTTTCTGCCGGGGGTAAAGCAGCCGAAAAATTTTTGTCACATACCATTTCGTCAGGGGCGGATCCAGGAAGGAATGTTGAAGATGCATCCCCCCTACCAGCCATTTTCAACGATGTTTTGGATAAATAAAATTTTTCCATAATTTCGAATCTGTTCATACATTATGCTTTAGTCGCCTTAAGTATGCATAATCGAAACTGTGCAAATAAAATGCATTATAATTAGTGAGGCACTCAAAGTTGGGGCCAAAAATATGAATTTTCCCTAAAATTGTTCAAAAAGCACTAAAATGACCATTACAGAATGCAAATTTTCAAAATTTTTCCGAAGGAGCATGCCCCTGAACCCTCTTAGAGTCATTTTTGGTACTTAAGTTGCTTAAAATTAACTCTGCCGGAAAAAATACGCTTGAAAAAAACTTTGACAATATACCGTGCTATTAAATAAACTTTTGGAAATTGCGTTAATACGATATTGTTTAGATTTGGCTGATCAACTGAAACACGCGATATTAAAATGATTGCTACAAGTTACAAAGTTGATTTTTCGTTGTTTCTGTCTCAAATTATAATCTTATGATTAATTAGCGGACTAGCGTTAGCTTCTGCAAACGAAAAAGTCGTGTTATCGGATTAGCGTTAGCGAAGCTAATCTTTTTGATTATCGGACTAGCTGCTAGCGGAGCTAATTTTTGCATTAGTTGTGCCCACCTATGATCATTACCGTACATTTGCAATATACAAAGATTTTTAAAACCTTTGTTTCAACTATCTTCTTGCCAATGAAATTGCAATAATATTGATTTATAGCTTTGTCTAATGAATGTAAACTGATAACCTGAATCCTACATAGCCTAGATGTTATTGGTAATATCTCGATACCGGATTATTTAGGATTTGGATTTTGTGGGAATTAAATTTAGGATTTGGATTTAAAGCAATTAGGCAACGAATTTGGATCGGATTAGGATTTTAAAATGTTAAATCGGGACATTTTCTGCGAAGCCTGGTAGGTCGCAATATACTTGCTAGAAAAGGTATGCTAATTGCTAACCCTTCTTTGCTGCCGGTGTATAACATCTTAGCTTCTACATCTCGAAACATTGATTGCGCAAGCTCAGCATTATGATGTCATTGACGGAGTTATTATTGCTTGATCTGAGTGCCTAGCTAGAAGAGAAGCGGTAGATATTTTCTGGCACAAAAAACGGCTTTTTTATTAAAAGCGCGGTAGCAACCAAGGGCGTTGGAAGTACTTTCAAGTAGGGGGGGCTGAAATTTGTGATATCATACCAAAGTCTGGGCTTCGCCCCCCAGACCCCCTCCTTGTTATCGCAGCATACATCTTACAATACATATCATGCACTTTACTTCAGTAAAAGTCATTTGGAGACCGCTTGATGAACTCAAGCTTTTCTCTAGCATAAACACAGTTGCTAGATCGACGTTCATATAGGTGTTTACCTCCTTTAAAATAACTTATTATCCGTTCACAAGCTCCTAGTCTGAAACTCCTAGGCAGGAGCGTAATTAGGGGGACATTGTGATATGCCATTCCCCCTTTTGTTTCTGCCTTTTAGTAAAAAAGAGCAAGATTAATGGTGACAAATATGCCAGACTCTTTTGATAGTTTTCGTAGCTTATTCCAGGAGCGGAGCCGGGTAGGTAGGTTGAGAACTTGAGGGGTATGCATCCACCCACCAGTTATTTTCAAAAATATTTCTGATGTATAGGCCTACTATTTTTACGTCTTAAGCACGCATAATCGAAAATGTGCGAACAAAATGCATCATATTAGGTGAAGCACTCAGAATTAGGATCAAAAAGTTTGAACAAGATTTGCCTAAAAATTATTCAAAAAGCACCAAAATAGCCATTACAGCATGTAAATTTTCAAAATTTTCCCGGAAAGCATGCGCCCGGACCCCCCTAGAACTTTTTTTGTTTCTCAATCAGCTTCAAATTCGTTCTTCCCCCAAAAAATACGCTTGAAAAAAATGTGAAAATCATGCCCCCCCATCTTCTCAAAATTTCTCGCTACGCCACTGCTCCTAGGGTAAGCTAGCTAATTCTAATTTGATGTTTTGTTGTTTCGCTGTTATTTGCCCAAAAGTTTCTTTTAAAATTGAAGAAAATCTCCTTGTGACATCATATTAAAGCTTTAAAAGCTTGTACACGAAGTTACCAAAAATCCAACAGTTTTTGCGATTTTGTTCGCCTTTGACACAAAGTTGCAAAAGTTAGTACGTTGGTTTTGATAGTATCAATGAAGAAAAGAAACAAATAAGAAGTGACGCCATAAGTCATTGTTGAAGTGCCTTAGGCTGTACTGTTGTGATAAATTCTTGAAAGGGGGGCTGAAGAAGGGCTCAAAATTTCTATGGGGGGGGCTGAAAAAATGTAGGGGGGGCTTCAGCCCCCCACCTTCCAACGCCCTTGGTAGCAACTATTGTTATTCTAGTTATTCTAACGGATTTTCGGAAATGCTGAAAAAATTAGCTTCGATATCCAGTCCGCTAACATTTATGACGAGAAGCTAGATATGCGACAGTTTCGTTTGAACAAAACCGCTACAGCGTTTTTGAAAATCACGTGATGCGTGAGAAAAGTACGTATGATAACACGCTGGCTATAAGTAACAACATTGTACGACGTTGTGGCAACAGCGGCGTGGTGTAGGGCAGGGGTCGGCAATCCCCGGCACGCGTGCCAAAAGTGGCACGCCGGATGGTTTTGCAAGGCACGCGAAGCGATTCCACGCGCAAGCAAATTTTAAGCTCCTAAGATTCAACAAATTAGTGGCCGAGTGGTCGAGTCGGCAGCGTGGCCGAGTGGTTCGGAGCGTCGGCTTTACAACGGTCATAAGCGCTAAGTTGATGGTTCAACTCCCACCCAAGCCTCGTTGTTGTGTCCTTGGAAAGAATGTATGCTTCACGACAATCATCTCTGCTTGGTGAAATCTAACAAGCAGCAGATTGGAAGTCAGAAGAAAAATTCAAGCGGAACGCAATTCTTAAGCTAATCTGAATTCGTCCTATGCATAGCGCCTCCGTCGCTTTCTCGTGACAGGAGGATAAAAATGAAGAAATCAAAAATCAAATTTACTTCTGAACCTACGAGCGAGTTTCAGGTGTTGTGGGTTTAAAAATCACTCAATTATTGATGTATCTCTTGGTAGATAGAACATCTACTGACCTAAAAACCATTTTTTTGATCTGCAAAAATAAGCGAACCGTTTGGCACGCGGAGAGGTTTCTATCTTGACTCTATGAAAAAAATGGCACGCTGCGCTTAGAAGGTTGTTGACCCCTGGTGTAGGGATTAGAATGCTGAAGTGGCAGTCGATGGCACATATTTCGATGCTGCCTTAGGTGTTTGCTTTTTTCTCAACGTAGTTGGTTTATTTTCTGTGGGCTAACAGAAAACTTTTTTTTTATTCGGGATGGGGAAGAGTGGGGGTAATAGAATAAACAAAAAATTTTCTTTTAGCCAACCAGTAAGCTCAAAAACTGCCGCCAGTGAGCACAAAAACGCTGCAGTCAGCACAAAATCGCTGTAGCGGTTTTGCTTAAAACAGACTGTCGCATATCTAGCCGCTCGTACATTTATGAGCGTTAGCTGAACAGCTAATCCGCTAGTGAAAAAATTAGCTTCGCTAATAAGCGGAATAGCGGATTAGCGATTTGTGCCCACCTTTATTAGAAACACATGAAAAAAATACGGCTGCAGTAGGCCTATATAGCCTATACGAGCGGTGCATACTACACTCATGGCCTCCCACAATTTTTTTACGACCTCCGACGAACACCCTTTCATCACATTCACACACCAGGCCAAGCGCGCATTGCCTTTATGCGCAGCGTCTGAAAAGATTTATCAGGCGCAATTTTTTTTCACAATTAAACCGCATCCTAAAAACGGAACCGTAGAATCCTAAAAACGGTTCCGTCGGATTCGATATTCTGAAATGGACATCCCTAGACTTGAGTAAAACGCACTACTGAATGAAAATATTTGTAGTTGAGCATCAACAATTGTTGTATCTAACTTTTGCGGAAAAGCTCAACACAGTAGGCTTGTGCACCGAATGAGCAAGCATGTGCTCGTTAAAATAGAAAAGAAATCTTGTCAACTGTTAGCTGTTCTAGTTTTAGGAATTTAACAACTGATTATGCGGTTTAATAGACCTACAGTCTGATTTATCAGCAGAAGGGCGCTTATATTTAAGCGGAAGAATATTGTAAAGAAAAAAACTCGTATCACAAAATTGCCAGCATATTAGCCTACCTATTGCGTTCGCGCAAATGCACTTTTTGATCCATACAGCAGTTCATTCGACCGTAACCAGTGGTGAAATTGATAAGTTAGAAGTGCCGGAGCTCTCCGGTTTGCAGAGAACGAAATAAAATATTAGGTTGTTTTTAGGCGCTTCATAACTACCAAGGTCTTGTAGCGCCAGGACTGAAGTAGTTCATAGGACAAGGTACCGGTATGTTTTAACCAATTTCATTTTCCACACTACCCATGATGCCGAGCGCTAAGCTGAGTAGCTGTGGATACCATTTTTAAAGTCTTTGGTATGACTCGACGGAGTATCAAACTCAGTCTTCTTGAGAATCAACTCCGCGCATAACAAAAAAGACCAGTAGGCCTAGAAGCCATAATCGCGAGGGTCAAATTTGTCGATCTTCGGGCAATAAGACGAGGCGAAGCTATCAAGCATCATATCATGGCTTGGCAGTGGATATCGGTATGAAAGCAGAAACTCGCAACCGAATCCTTATCAAAAAACTAATAGTGTTCCTGTATGACCATGTTTTATTCGGTGATGAGCATTTTTGAGCGGCTAAAAATAACTGTTTATAAATAATCGCGATACCGGTAACGAAATCTTGACACGGAATTATGTTTTCTATCACAACTTTCTACACGTTCATTTTATGCTCAGCACAATGAGCACACTCTGGATTATGCTTATGGAGCATAATATCAAGAAGCTGAGAATTTTTTGAGATCAAGATCATGATATCAAGAAGCTGAGAATTTAAGCTGAATTTAAAAAAGATGAGAATTTAAAGGCAAAAACGCCAGCATTAGTGACCAACGTTCCCTCTAAGCTGCGCGGCCGCGCAGCTAATTTAGAAACCCCGCGCAGTGTTTTCGTTCTGCCGCGCACAGCATAAGTATTGACAACAAGACAAGCTAAATAGGCTACATGCTTTCAATCGGAAGCAAGCCCCACATTTGAGGTTTGACAATATTGTTTTACAAAATCAAGGTGCAATCAGTTAATTGTGTAATGATAGCATGAAATTCTACCGTGCCAGTAATCAATCGAGTATATTAACTAAAAATGATGTCATAATCACTTGACAATCTCAATGTCAATAGAACGCATTGCCATTGAAAAACTCGTGAAAAGAAAACGACTTGTTGTTGACAGTGTTGCCAACTGGTATATTTATATACCAGATTTCACAAATCTGGTATATTTTTTGGACCGTTTGGTAGGTGAAATTATGGTTTGGTATATGTCCTTAAATTTGGTATATTTTTATACCTTTTGGTAGTGTTTTTTTGCGTTTGGTATATTTCAGAAATTTAATATAACTGATATGTTGAAGATTACTAGAAAGCTGTTTAATAGCCGGATTGCCTAATAAATCCTTTCTATTGATTTGAGCAATGCAGTTTTACATAATTGGCAACAGAACAGTGGCGTATTTAAAATTTACAAAAGGGGGGGGCCAACTTTTGACAAGTTAAAAAGTTGCCATGAAGCTGAATCACTAACTGAGATTTTAGTTGGAGTACGGATGATTTTTTAACGTGAAAGTCAGGATCTGGGATTAATTGTTGTCTGTCGATTGTCTTAGTGCAAAAAATGCGTAAGTCATTTTTTTGTGGTTAGAGAAAAACGCAAAAAACGTGTGATTGAATGTATCTACTCTTGCGTCACAGCAAAATAACAATAGAAAAAAGAAAAAAATTAATAATAACACCGCTTCATTGAAGATCAAGAACTCAATAGGATCGATCACTCAAAAGATGCCAAATGCTTAAAATAACATTGAAAAGATCGCCTAGGTATCTACTCCAAATTGACTTGAAGGTAGGATCATATATGCCAACTTCCAGGTTACTCGGTCTGCTAAGAGGCTCACATCTAAAGTTACTCAGGTTGACATGATTTGGGCAAACGACTTGGAGAAAAGCCACAAATAAACTGGTTAGAGAATCAATTTGCCTAGGCTGGGTCAAAAATACGGTACTCCACTCAAGCAACTCCCACCTCTAGCACCCACAAGGCCATCTACCCAAATGCAGCTGCAGACGCGTATCGATCTTATTAGGTCTCATCAGTGCAGCATAGCAACAACCCCCCTCAAAAAAGTTAATTCCTACTTATATTCTCCCCAAAATTTCTTGCAACCATTTCTCTGCTAAATCCCCGCTACTATCTAATTGCTAAGATCCAAACTAAATCCTTGCCACCATCCCCTCCTCCAATTTTAGACTAATTTCCTGTTTCCATCCCCCCTCCCCCCCCCCCCAAAAAAAAAACTCAATAAAACTAACTCCCTGCTATAATTCCACTGAAAAAAGTAACTTTAGATGAGCCTGAGTTCAACCTGAGTAACTTTAGATGTGAGCATCATCTTAGCAGACCGAGTAACCTGGAAGTTGGCATATATGATCTTACCTTCAAGTCAATTTGGAGTAGATACCTAGACTTTTCAATGTTAGAAAAAAGAATAAATGGTTTCATGGTATACTATGTGTTATTATGATTTAATAATTGTGCTGACTTACGCAATTTAGAAACTGGAGCATAACTCGCGAACGCGTCGACGTATTTTTCCAAAAAGTGTGTCAAGCGTTAGCGCTGACCCTGAGGAACAAGTTGGTGCTAAAAACTCAATTTTGCCAAAAAATGACTTACGCAGTTTTTGCACTAACGTGACGAATTATAATTTATTTGAACATAAGTGTTCACATTTAAGCATTTTAGGAACTCTCTTTTTCTTTTGTTTTGTATTATCTTATAATAGAGCGGTTCCCAACTATTTTCATAATAGAGCGGTTCCCAACCATTTTCATAATAGAGCGGTTCCCAACCATTTTCATACTCCCAATTATTTTCATATAAAATTTTTGATATGTTCTTGCACCCCTCACGAAATATGCGACTGTAATCAGCCACGCAAACCAAATGTTCGTAATGGTAGGGGCTAAAATGAATTCATGTGTGTTATTGACCTTAAACATTTTCCTGTAATGACTTGGCGTCAAAAACCCAGCAGGTATTCAGCTGGGGGGTCTGGGGCAACGCTGTAAGCTCCCCCAGCGGAGCAATCAATTTTAGAGTTTTTAGCTTTTTTGAAAGGGTCGCTAATGCAAGGTATAGGATAGTTAAACCAGTCACTACTCTGTTGCTGAATCAGACGCATTTTGTTTTCAGAGCTTGATTTTAACCAACCACAAAGAGGCTAAGGGTTTTACGCCACTTAGACGTTTGCGAACTACATATTACCAGAGAGTAACAGCGCTAAAAAATTGACACTGAGCAACCGAAAATAAAAGCGCTCTTATTACAAGATAAAAATCTATAAGCCGTTTTGAACTCCCAGGAATGCTTCCTCGCGTCCCCAAGGGGTGCAAGCATCTCCAGTTGGGAAACCCTGTTCTTTATAGTGTGTTGAGATTTTGTGGACGTGCTGAAGCCTTTCATTAAAAATATTTTTCTGTTGCACAATTCTCGCATGTTTTAAGATTGCAAGCTTTGCAATATCGCCCGTAAGCGCACACATTAAAGCAGTGATTTTCAAACTTTGTGTTACTACGCCTCCCTCACAAAATATTAATCATGACGCTTTCCTTCACAAAATAATACTCCAGCCATATTTTTAAATGATCATGACTAACATTTGCGTCTCTTTTTAGACTAGTCCACGCCTCCCAGTTTGGAAAACGCACACATGTGTGATGCTTTGCACCGTTGCACGTTTTGTCAAAAATAAGAAAAATAAATGAATGAATGATTTCACAGAAACACGAAAAAAAGGAAGAAAGCTTTGTAAAAATATTTTTGCGCAAACACTGAATTTTGGCTTCTTTTGACTTATGAAACTACGATTTGAAACAATGCATTGAAAGCTTTCTGAAAAATCACTCTGAAATTTGGTTTGCGTACAATCCGTAAGCGACTTTTGGTTGCCCAAGTCCAGGGGTCGGCAACCTGCGCTCTTTAAACCCCCAGTTGTGGCTCTTTTTGGAGGTAAATAAAGGAATCGTTTTCGGAATAACTGAAGTTTTTGGACCTGACGATAGTTTTGCGGCTCCCGCTGGGTTTCGTATTGTAACAAACGGACTATTTGGCTCTCTAAGTGCAAAAGGTTGCCGACCCCTGCCCTAGTCATAAAGATGCAACACCCAAATAAAGTGAACGTGACGCAGTAAGTGGAGCGTTGTTTCCACGTCGACCATCGTAAAAGGTGGTGGACTGATTCAACTCTCACAATACGCTTTGTTGTTGAGTCCTTGGATAAGATGCTTCACGATGATTATCTCTGCTTGATGGTTTCTTTGCAAGCAACAAATTAAAGCATCAACAAGCAAAATTTAACCAAAAAACTTGGAAACAAATGGCAACCCTTAAACCTAAAATCTGGATTCGTATTGCGCGTAGCGTCTTCGTCGCTTTCTCGTCGATAAGTTTTTTTTTCTACGAAGATAAAAAAAATATAATAAATTATGTGTAAAATGACAATCAATCTCACAATGAATAACTAAAAAATTGAACAGCTTGCAGAACAATGCATCAGCGATCCTCGTTATCTAAACTAAACCTGTAGGCTCTCAGCTGCTTCGCTTAGAGCAGATTTGATTTGATTTAATGCTGCCAGACCGAACTACATGCTAGAGCACGTCTTGTCTCTCAGCCAGGCCACCACGTTATCATAAACAGACGCAAGAGCAAGATCACGTGCCCATTCTTAACATTGGCAGCACCCCCTAGTTTTAGACTCACGAAATTGTGACGCAATAAATGGCATTCCGAAATTGAGCAACGCTTGTGGTTCTTGAGGGCTTACGCTGCGTAGTTGCTACAGCGGCACAGCCGTAGATCAAGGACCAAGGTTAACCTATAAACCTGAAAAGTTGACGAACCAATAGGGAAGGGGGCTTTGAACTCACGAACCCCCCTTGCCTACGCACTTGGTTAATGTATTATTTCTATAGCTAGAACCAACCGTCGAAATTTTACCAAAACGGACGTATATTTCTTGCATTGGAAAACTAGTTAACTCCAATTTTTTTCTGGTTTTACCCAGTAGGCTACTGGATCTGGCTACTATACATTTTTTCTTGGCCTGTTATAATCAATCAATCATTTCATTTCTAAACGCCAATACGCTGAAAAGTAACGATAGCACAAGCACACAAATTTCACACTAAAATTGATGAAGGCTTAGAAAATCGCGCGGGCAACAAAACAGGGAGGCGCTGAAACATGCAAGTCAAGACTGATTTATAAGCATAGTTGCATAGAGTCGTTATAAAATCCATATTTAGATCTAAATTTTGTCACTTTAAGTCAGAGCAACAACAACTTGATTTGCGATTGGATCTTATCGTCTTTATCCAAAGCTAGCTGAGTTAGCAAGCCTGTTATGCAATAAAAATAGCCATTGACAAGAGGCCGGCCTTGAAATTGAAAAAAGCACTAACTTCTACCTTAGGCAAAATAGCCTTTTTTAAAGGCGAATTAGCAGCAGTGGGCTTCGCCGTGACAAGCAAAATCAAATAAATGAAATAACTTTATCAAAATAATTATTTTCATTTTAGAAATAAAACAAAACTCAAAACCAATGACAAATTTTTGCTTTGAAATTCGTGCCAGTTCGGATTTGGATGAGGTAAAGGTGCAAAAAAAGCACCCTAAGCCGATTTGAATTAAATTTCGGCTCATGTCACGAACGCGTTATCTGTTTACATTCTCGCCCTATAATATTTTGCTCATCTGAGGTAGGACATAGCTTACAAATCGGTATCAAACACTTTTAAATTGCAATAAGTAACGAACAAGGCATAGCAAGCACATTATAGGCGCTTTGTTAATTCTCGTTATTTCACGATACCCAACGCCGACCGCTTACATCTCTATAGCCTTTTAAAGTTAGTTTACGCTAAAAATGTCTGCATTTCATTGTTATTTTCAACCGACCCCCCCCTTCCCACTCCCTATGATACTATATTGTAACACAGTTCCACAATAACTTCCTAATATATCTAAGTTACATTTATTTTTGCTCGTTTTTTATCTTTTTTTTGTAAAATTGTTTTGGGGGGGCCATTGCCCTTTATCCCCCCCCTAAATACGCTAGTGCAACAGAAGTGTTGAATAATTTCAATTAAACTGTTGTATTTGTGACTATTGTTTTTCGTTTAGCGTGAGAAACTTTGATTCGGTTCCTCGGTCTATTTAATCTGCATTAGTGGTAATGAAAGCTTGATTGTATTTAGCAAATACAACTGACTTATGTTCAGTGTAAAAATACTTCTGTTGGGAGATTGAGCAAGAAATTAATTATGTCATTCAAAAATGCAACACTTACTTTTCATTTTTACAGATGAACTGATGATTTTTTTTCGAAATTTTGGTACATATTTGGTATATTTTTATTAACATATTTTGGTATATATTTGGTATATAATTTGGAACATTTTGGTATATTTTACTCTGCAAAACCTGGCAACCCTGGTTGTTGACAAAATGCATTTGTTTCGTGGAAGTACTGTTTTGACAAGGGTTAAACTAGTAAGCGCGAGGTATGTGACAGGTAGTTGAGTGTTTATATAAAAAATACTTAGAACACCTGAGGTTAAATGAGGGAATGAAGAAATTGTAGGTAAAAGGTTGATGAAAGCGTGACCTCGGCAGGCAGCACCTTGTCAATTACCACTAGGCCACTGGAGCAGTTGAGATTCTAATTTGATTTCAGGTACTTATGCCTTAGGCTACCGTCTGTCCACTTTAGGCTAGGAATTAAAATTGCTGACTAAATCGCTGAGATACTGTTCCTAGCCTAAAATGTGGGCAGACTGTAGCTTACGGCATAAGTGCCTGAAATCAGATTGAATCTCAACTGCTCCCGTGCCTGTGAATACCACTTTTGAAGTCTTAGGTATGACTCAACCCCAGAGTCTACCGCGCACACAGCAGACGCTCTAAACACTTGGGCCACTACGCCGGTCGAAAGCAAGCGAAGCTACGCACCCTATCTCTAGGCCACGAGAACAGTTGAAATTCAAGTCTGATTTCAGGTACTTATGCCATATATGAGGCGTATAGGAAGTGTGTCGCACTGTAAAACCAAGGTTTTAAAACTGCGTCTTTTGTCCGTGTCATAATGAACCAAAAGCAATAGAAAATTCCATGAAGTTGCAAATTTTGAATCATATGTTTGAGAAAGAGGCGAAATTAAGCAGCCAAGAATAACGAGAACTTTTACTTAGTTATTACTTACTTGGTTTGCAGAGATAATACTAAACGTGAAAAACTCTTGTTATATAGGTACATTCACTTGAGGTGGTTATTTCTTTACATTTGCGAAAAGGTGTATATTCGCCTATACCCTAATGTACAAAAGAAAGGCAGAAGGAGGCTGCATTCGTCGAAAAAGAAAACTAGTGGTAGATTTAAAGAAGAATGGTTATCAGAATTGATCGAAACGAGTGTGGTGTCATCATCAAACAAGCACAAAGATAGACGTGAAATTCTGACCACAAATGAATAAAGCAGCCTTTATGTTCAAAACTACTGTGTATTCTATGTTTTGTGTGTAATTTAATGATGTTTTATTACTGCGTAGTAGACGTTTACAAATTTTGCTCAACAAAATTGTGATTCAGCGCACTCAATAGTTTTTCCGCGCAGCATTATCAAAAATGAGAGGGAACGTTGTTAGTGACTAAGCCTTCGCCTATTCCTATTGCTTCATCACACAACATCCCACTTCAACCATATCTTTAGTGCTTTACAGCTGCTACATAAAAAAATTCTGTTGTTTTTGTGTTAATACAAATAAATAAACCCTTCTGTTTCATGCAATAGCGCCTACGCTCGTCACACATATAAGGCACCGTACCTCAACTACTCACTTCTTAGTCCTTGCCGTTGAGCAAGAGAGCGGTAGGCCTGCGTCTGGTAGCCCAGTATTCGTTCTACTTTACTCTCATTCACAAAGCATTTTGACATCATAAACGTAGTGTGATCGACAGGTTTAAAATTGCGGTTTTAGCAAATAATGCACCTATAAAAGCCTTGCGGTCGTGATGTGAAAGATAGGGCTCTGGATAGGGATATTAATGCGACGATTACTTAGCATCACAGAGTGATTCGGTTGATCAATCCAGTAACATTCGTTGTCCCAGGAACTGCCGGAGCTCACGCTCCGGTGGTAGTGGAGAAGTTTGGGGCGGAGCTCCGGCCCAATTTCACCACTGACCGTAACCAACTGGCAGGAGTAGTAGTCGTAGTGGTTGAAAACATCGCTTTCGGCTCGGTAGATCGTTGGTTCGACTCCCAGGCCGATCAAAGCGGACACGGCGTAGCCAACGGCTTGCCACCGCTGCGATGTTTCTTCGGAGCTGTGTCGCGCAGGCGCTAAGCCGAGAAGAGATGCCTCGCCACTCGTTATGCAATTCGGCGTACTACCGAGGGTATAATGAAGATTTGATTTCGCTGTGAGTCGAAATTTTATCCAAATTTGAGTTATGGAATCAGTGGAGCTGAACTCCTTTAGTTTTGCTTTTGATGTTGTGAGATGTCATGTGCTAGTTCGTCAAGATTAATTTATTTTCATTTGCGCCACGAGTTAACAGCACAAAGAGGAAAGAAAGCAAAACACTTGGTGTGTAAAATTAAATTAACGTAGACCTGTAAAATTAACGTAAAGCCCATGACACAGGCAACGTCTTCGTTTGTTTTGGCTTGAGTGTCTTTACAAACCTGTGCGAAAAGTTATTCCGCACTTCTTGCAAAGAGACCGTCAAACACTAGCAAAAGTTTTAAGAAAATAATCTTGTTACTCCTAACCGTCGTTAATATTTTTTTACCCAGTGGTGGTGGTTCATTTTGTGCTTTTCGCAATGCACAACATTGCACATATCGTTAATTACAGCGATGCCTGCTTGGCTATTCTCTCTTCGCCAAAGCACCGGTGCAGTGCGTCAAAATAAACTTATTTTAAATTACAACAAGCATGGGACAAAAATGTACAATAAGGAGAAAAACACAGGCACAGTAAAAAATCAAAATCAAATCTTCATTATACTCGCCGTATTACGCCGAAGCGAGTAACGAGTTGCGGGGCCCACCTCCGCGGCTTAGCGCCTGGGCAACACAGCTCCGAAGAATCGTCGCAACGGTAGCGAGTCGTTGGCGACACTGTGACGATTTAACCGGCCCGGGTATCAAACCCCAGACCTCCCGCACCGATAGCGTGCGCTTAGCAACTGAGCTAACGGCCGGTTCAGGCACAGTAAACTGTACGTTTTTATTGCTGAATCTGCTGAATATTGTCGAAAGGTTCAGTGTGAGCACCGACTGTGTCTTTATTTTTCCTCTATAATTGGTTGTTTTAAAAACTTATCTTCGGCAGTAATTTGTTTGTGGTAAACTCAAAAGTGCGTTACCACCGCGCTTTGCGTAAAATTTTTTGAAAATCTGTTAACGTTTTACTTCTATTTTCTAGGGAGTTCTGCAAAAAACGTTAGAATTTGAGTACCATTACTGTAGGCCCCCTACTAGTTGCACTGTTTTGGCGTTAATTTTTTCTGATATGATTCCGTAAATTCAAATGAAGAAATTATGACGAAACAAACCACAGGTGTGGAGTTTTGAGTATCTTACATTGCTAGTTTGCTATAAACAATTGCCTTTTTTTTATAGTAAATTTTGCATTTCCTAAGCTTTTTGCTTAGAGTCTGTCGATGAAAAAAGTGTAACGCCTTAATTGTGTTTCAAATTTTGTTGATGTGAATGAAAAGCGATGAAGTGTTGATGCCTTTTTTGAAGTCGAAAATGTGAAGTGAGTCGTATTCTAAATTATATAGAATATTTAGTGAGTGGCGTACAGAGAAATTTTCTGAGGAGCTCCAGTTTCCCGATTTAAAATGCGTTTTTTTTTTTAGTAGCCTATGACTCTGAGCAATAAAGCGCTTTAACATGTGTTAAAGGAGGCCTAAACTTCAGGGGGACGCGCGCATTGGAACCTGACCCTGAGTACGACGCTTCATCCGAGGTCCAATTAGGCTTCCTAAAATTTAAAATTATGGGTTACAACAGGGATTCTCGACCGGGGGCGGGAGATATCCAGGCTTGTCCAAGGGAATCCCATGGGAAATGTCCCATGGGATGGGACAGCACGAATTTCCTTTCCCATGGGACCCATGGGATGTAGCCATGTGACAACGTCTTGATAATGTCATACCTAACTTTAGGTTTTATACTTTTTTTGCTTTAAAAAATTCTTTTTAGTCCACTTTTTTCTTTATAAAAGATTTTCCCTTAGCATTGTTATTACAAGGTAGTGGGGCTTTGCACCATAGTTGCCAGATGGTATACTTGGACACCAATTACTGGAAAAATGGTGTAATCTTAAAGTTCCGTGTTTTTACTGAAAATTTTCAATTAATCTTAGAAATGAGAAAAGAAAAAATCTTAGATGGTGTAAATTTTCATAAATTTAATAAAATTTATTGAATTGTATTGTGATGGGAATCCCATGGGATGGGATGGGACAGGCATAAATTGCTATGGGATGGGGTGGGACAGAAAAATATGTCCCATGGACAAGCCTGGAGATATCAACCAGAGGGTCACAAGCGCAAAATTTATTAACCTGTTATAACCAGGGCCGGCGCCCAGGGGGGCCTACCCGCCCCAATCGACATGCTTGGCCCCCCAATCAACATGTTTTTCTTTTGAAGACAGCGGTTTGGTGCTTAAATTTCATACTTTGTCCTCCCCCCCCCCAAGTCCACTGCTCTGCTGTTAACGATAATTAAATATTTATGACTAGCGTACAGCTGTACCGGTGACTACTACGAATGAGTTACCGACTGAAAAGTTTCTTGCTGAGCTGGATAAAGGGCTACTGTGGTGATGAGAGTATCTAGAAGGAAGCCAAAAACCATAAAAGATTGAGAAGCAAGCTGGGCTTACAACTTTGAATAGTCCTGATGGAATGCTTTACCCATCCCTAAAAATACAAAAAGATTTACATTTTGTATGTATAATTCCATCATATGTAGCCTATTTTTATATGTACGTAAACGTTGACCTCCTTAATTTTGGACCTTATTATGCGGTACGTTATTAACAGTATTCTTTACTTACCTTATGTAAGCTGACATCAGTGCGGTCCAACTTAATTATACGGCGGGCCATAAAAAGCTGTTTACTTATCACGCGGGCTGTTCAATAGAAGATGTAGCTACTTGCTAGCAGATTAGGGTTTTTCGACCTTTTTTTGCTCATGGCCCTCTAAAACAAGGTTGGACAACTCTTCTAGTCGGCAGGAATATGAATGTGGGAAAATGAAGTCCTTGGCGGGTCGGATTATGGGATGAATCGTATTCTTTATCTAAACAACTGTCAACATTAGGGCTGCACTGATTGGAAGAGCAAAAACAAGGTCTACACGTCTTCAGATGTCCCGTACTCTACTGAAAATATCAGTGAAGAGCCAAAAAATACGTAAAGGCAGTCGAAAACTGCAAAAACAAAGATTAAGTAAATATTTTCAGATCTAAACGTGCAAATCACCGTAACTCATTGCGGGCCAAGAAAATTACTTCGCGTGCCAAAACTGGCCTGCGGGCATGGGCGTCCGCAGGGGGGGGCAAGAGGGGCACTTGCCTCCCCCTGAAAAACCAAAAAAGAAACTACACAAAAAGTTGAAAAATACAGATGAGTTTACTACAAAATGAATAAAATAACAAAACATTTCGCAATAATCTGTTCAATTAAAGCAGGGGTGGGCAACTTTCTGGTGAAACTGGGCCACAAATTATAAATATAGGCTTCCAGCGGGCCACAGTTTTTAGAAAAAAAAACACTTCTTGGCAGTAGTAATACTAAAAAAGGGTCTGTCGCGTGAAAAAGAGGTCTCTGAAATAAAAGATGACTAGAAAAACAAGATCTTTAGCCGAGAAAATAGCATTCAAAGCAGTTCGTGTGTTGATTGGGTTTGAACTTGATCGCAAAAAAAACAGGTTTCGGAACCACTTGGCTTTTAGCACATGCATTGGCGGGCCGCAGGTTGCCCACCTCTGAATTAAAGCATAAAAGAGTTTGTCAAGTTGTCTAAATGCTGCTGTCTAAATTAGTCCGGTCGTTCAATGAGTGGAAACTCCACCCTTCACACATGATTGAAACTGGTTTTACGTTTAGGCATGCTGTTACCTAGGCCAGTGCTAAGCACGTTAGAAAATATTGGTACAGGTCCCGAGCATCATTTTACGTTCATCAGTACGAGTTATTGCTTGATACTTAATTCATTTTTTGTTCTCTGCATGATTCCATTCGTTTAAGTTGCTTTCTCGTCTTTCAAGGCCGTATGCAATAGTACATACTATCGCATTCTATTCAGGTCAACAGACGTGGCGATTTATCTTTTGTCATGACGCAAAGACTAGAAAAGTGTCTTTGTGTCAAATGCTACTCTTCAGTCAAACCACAATCGGATAGACTGGTGGAAGATAAACAGGCGCACACTTCGCATAAGATGAAGAATTCGGTTAAAAGTTTTTGTACGTCTTTTTTATTGATCTTCAATCTCAAATCTTGGTTATACTCGGGGTATTACCCAAAAGCTGCGTGCAACGAGTGGCGAAGACCATCTCCGTAACTTAGCGCGTCAGCAACTTAGCTTCGAACTCCCGAAGAAACGTGGCGAGCTATTGGCGGTGGCCGTGAACAGCACTGTATTCGATTTGACAGGTCGGATATCGAAGCCCAGATCTCTGACTTTGAAAGCAATATCGTTACTGCTACACCAATCAGCCGATTACCAATCCGTCATGTGGACGTACGTATACTAGCAAATTCACGCGGCAACGGCAGCATGTCCAATTTTACTTTTTGCATCTTGTATAGAAAAATTCTGGTTTTTGCCTATATGCCGAGTATCGCATCTTGTAAAACAAATTTGGATTTGTTGCTGATGTGCTACTGGTACGCCTTGATGGCAGAAACTGCGCTGCCGGTACATTGCAATAAAAAAATTGAGCAGCACTGATTTATAGGCCGTAGCTATAAGTTTAATCTTCAAGGCTCAAACTACTTTTTATTTTGACATTTTGGATCAGAACGTCGCTATCGGTGCGGGAAGTCTGGGGTTCGATTCCCGGATTGGTCGAATCGGACACAGTAGCCTATCGCTAACGGCTCACCACCGTAGCGACGTTTCCTCGAAGGTTAAGCAGCGGAGGCGGGCCCCGCCACTCGTTACACACTTTGGCGTAATAGCGCAAGTATAGTGAAGATTTGATTGTTTTGAAATGTATGCATCAAACCAACCACATATAACAAGACCTAAGAAAACCATGCAAAAAGAACGTTGTTTTAACAGACTGTCAAGCCTAGTGGCACATAAATTGATTTATATCCGCATAATGCACAATAACATGAAAGAAGAGTTCTGCAAGTACGGCATCGGCCGATGCCGAACATATGGTCAGTTGGTCACCCTATCACTGACACTTACCTGACTATAGCTCTACTGAGATGGCCATCTCGAAAATGTTTTTGCCCCCCCCTGCATTTTTTTCTGCGGACGCCCATGCTTGCGGGCCAGCAGTTGGACAACGCTGAGCTGATTGATAATTAACGATCAGTTTTGTTTTGAATATCAAGTTGTGTTTTGCGTGATTGCGGCTTCAAACGCGAAAAATTATTGGTATCTTTAGACTTCAGCTAAAAAAATCAAACTTTTTGTGAATTTTTACAGAATCTAATCCTACGCGGTTTTTGCTATTTTTAAGCAAATAGCTTGATATTTGTGTTATTTATTTGCGTGCTTTGGTTCGAATTTTTTTGCCGTCACCTTATCCTATATCGGCTTTCGTTGGAAATTGTTCCTATTTGCCATACATCTGTCCAATTACCCATTCAGAAATGTTTGTGCAGACCGTACACAAAGACCACGCTTGCCAAAAGTTGGTCTACGTATTTTAAACACCTTGAATATAATAGACCACATCTTTAAATCTCTTGCTTCGACTGTTTATAGTAATAAAGAAGAATAGAAAGGGCAGGGACTTCGCGTCTCTTTAAACAGCCCCATAATATGCTTCAAAAGAATACTCAGCGTGAATGAAAAAAGTGATTGTGACGTTATTAACAAAAGAGAAAGCGCGGTTCGAGAGAAAACGCGCGCTCTCATCGCTTGACGACCAAATAGCTTCATAGTTACGAGTTGAAATATCAACTTGGTAATGTTTAACGCTGGCCAATATCAAGTGTTGCTTAATTGAGAGGCATTTAAACGAATGAAAGCTAATCCCTAGTTTTATGGCCTTTTTACGAAGCGGCTAGTTTAGTTGCATTAAATTATTAATGAGGAAAGGAGGTAAACGAAATTTTAACGTAAGCAGCAGGTATATGCCAGACTTTTGAAGTTTTAAGCATTTATATGCAAGACGAGTGGCTGGTAAGAGCTAGCTTACAACCTGAAAAAGTAGAAAGCACGGTACGGTCGCTTAAGTAGGCGTAGGCTAGTCTTCATTTCAAAGCTAAACTGCCCAGCTAATATATTTTAAGTTACTTTTAAAGGAAGCATAGGCCTACCTGGTTGGCAAAGCAGTTTCAAAATGCACTAACGAAAGTATTCCGTTCCGATTATAGGCTAGAAATGAAATTATTTTGTGATTTACTTTAGTCTGCTGTTTGATTGGTTCCTTAACCTGTAAAGGTATTTTGTTGGTGGCAGGTTCAGACATTGGCTAACGATTGATACTTTCGCTGGTGGGAGAGTGTGTTGAAGAAAATGAATAGTAACAAATGGTGAGTGAAGTAAATGTTTTTGAATTACAATATTTCTTAATGATCTAGTCCAGTATCCGGTACTAGTTTACGTGATATCGAAACTATAACTAATTTTTCGAGTTTTTACCCATTGTGAATACCAAAAAACAGCCCTCCAGTCCAAAAGAATTGTTGTCAGTTTGACATCAAAGCAATAATCATGTCTTTGATATAGGCTACTAAAAGTGAAACCAATTTTTCAATGATGTTCTTGTTTACACCAGCGATAATTGCGTAGGCCTAAAACACCGAGAAATTTAAAAATTTTCATCTCAACTTTCTCGTGATGAATTCACAAAGTTAAATTTATTAGCTGATTTTAATTAAATGTTTTCGTAGCTAAGTTACTTGTACGCACTTGTTGTTTATTGACCTAAAATATTGCTGAGCCGACTGTTCCTAATCCCAGTGCTCATTATTTCGAAGTTAGTGTTTCTTGGCAGCTACAGTAGTTTCGAGTTTGATTTCTGTGAGTTCATCAAAATAAATGTATCAGCGTTTTGAACGGCAGCCACCCATCTTGGGTACTTTGGGTGCCCACAAAACCTTATTTGATTTTTCAGTGCTGGAGGTATATCTTTTCCGACTTTTTGCTTGTTTTGTTCCTACTGAAAATTTAATATGTCTTCGAAGGTGCTACAATAACAAGCGTTTAAAAGTGACAGTGCACTTGAAACAACAAAGTTACCTTTTCGTGAATTATTTTGACAATGTGGTAGTCAAGTATAAACAATATCAGTTTGAAGCTTACAAAAGCATCTTGGATAAACAAACTATGATAAAATAGAAATATGTTTTGTCATGAGCTATCATTTATCAACAGAGGCAATGTTTGTAGCGGTTTTTTGGATAAACTTCCGTGGAATTTGATATCACCTTTACGCGTTATTCAAATGCACTTTTAACAAAATCACTACTGCAAATAGTTTGCTGCGTCATTCTGTGCTTCAACGTCCAGCAGTAAAATCTCGTGATTAAAACGCTAGTATTACGTTTATTTCAATTATATTAGTAGGCGCAATTAGTTTCTTTCTCTTTCCTAGAGTATTGTTTCGACATGGAAAGGCATCCTAACCGCATACGTTTGTTTCGTAGATTTTGGCTAGCAGCAGAAACCAGCTCATTGTTATCTAGGACTCGATAAGATAATGAAAACTATCCTTATTGGGTTTCTAATCTAGCTCCCTACGCTTGCCAAGCCCAAACGTCGCGTTTCTGTCACTGGAGAAATAAAAAAGAACCATCTGCTTTGCGTATTGGTTAAGTGTTTTAAGGGATCGGAAATCAATAACGGCTGAATTTTTAGGTGGCATCGACCACGGCCCACAGGCTTTCTCAATTATGGGCACAATCCTTCCGGAACCACGGAGTACATCGATACCTACAAGGGACACAAAATGGCTCCTACTGAATCGTTTAAGCCAAACCAAGTTCTAAAAGTTAATGAAGCTAAAGTTTCAGACCGAACAACGTTCAGGTAAATCGTGTTGTGCAAAGTCATGGTGATTTGTCTTTTTTGCATTTTGGTCTCTTGTGTTGAAATTGGTTTGCTCTAAATATGTTTCTCTTTTGCTACAACTAGAGTGGACTATGTGCCTCACCCCCTCACAAAGCATGAGCCTCGGCCTCCAGAGCTCTACAAGCCCCCGGAAAATGCTATGGAAGGGAGAAGTATGTACCGTCAGGATTATCCAGGCCACAAAACTGGCCAAATTCAGCTGGCGAAACGTAGAGATAGCAGGAAGCTGCCTACTGCTAAGTTCGATGCAAATCCTACGTATTCGTGTAAGTTTTAAATTGACGTGAAATTTGACATTTTTCACATTTCGCTGCGTATTCGGTGCACGCATTTTAGAACAAATTTGCAATTTTAAAGTTTCGTTTGAAACAAAATATCTTTAATTACAATTTCAAAAAATGTTAAAATGATTGAATTTTACAAGGGACAAATTAATGTTTCGACTATAACAAAAGTCTCGTCAGTCTTACTACGCACAGCCAATCCAGGCTAAACTAGATTGAATTTTACTTTCTCTAATCATGATTGAACTCAATTGTCCACTAAGTGGTTGAGCCTTGTGGGTAGTCACGCGCATGTTTTTCTTAAAATGTTCTCATTCACGAGATGTAAAAGCAGTTGATAATCTTAAAATGCTTTTATTAGCAGCAGCTCCATTGCGATTAAAAGTCACAAATGGGTTTTATTATTAAGCTGAACTTTTGAGATACTGAAACATAACATATTGGCTATTTTTTCATAACGAAGCATCACTGTTTGCATGTTTTTGTGGATAGCATAATCCTTTTTTTCCGCTTTGTTTAACAAAAACTTTACTTCTTTTTACTTGCGGTATTATGGATGTATTATTTTTTAGCTGACTTTAAGCGATGGGCAATTCCACCGCGCGTTAAAGTCGGACCAGAATTGGAATATAAAAAACCTGATGTTAAAATGGAATCCACATCCACCTTTCAGCAGGTAAAATCATTTTATTTCTTTTTTTTTTTTCAGATTTTAAAAATCATTTAAGATTTTCCGTGGCTTCCAATATGAGCATTGTGATTGGTTTTTGACTTTTCATTTCACTTCTCTTTGTCGCTTGGAAGCAATAAAAATATTAAGTATGAAATGAGGATGACATAAATGACTGCTCCTCGTTACCTAAGTTTTCTAAAGTTTAAAATTATGAGCATAAATACTCTTATGAACCGATTGCTTTTTTGTTCTAGGATTACATTCATCGTTATGCTCCTCCTCGTGAATCAGCAAAGCCTCCTAGTAAAGCATTCCACTCGGACGACCCTCTTGAAAGTAAAACATTGCATAAATTGTGCTTTGTGCCTCATCAGCTTGAAGCAAGAATGAAAAGAGAAAAGGAGCTGTACAACCCACCTTCTGTTCCTATGGATTCAATAACCACATTCAAAACGGACTTTAAGGGTCTTAAAGCTCCTCCAGCGGAAAGTATGAAGCCAAACCAGACGTTTATGTCTTCCACAGACCCTCTGTCAACTTCGTCCGAGTTCAGAGATCGTTTTGTGGCCTGGCCAGTTCACAGGCCTGAGCGAAGAGAAGCCGATAAATATGTTGCTCCACAAGGAACTATGGATCTTCAGTCGACACAAAGAATTGATTACAAGTCATTAAACGGAAAGCCAGCCCTAGCGGTCAAGCCGGCAGTAAAATTGGCAAAGAGCCATCCCTTTGACGGCACCACAAATTACAGCAACGACTTTAAAAAATGGAAGGTGGATAGAATATTAGCCAAACCTAAGCAAGAATGGGTTCAAGGAAAAGGTAAGGTTTTGTTGAGTTTGTAGCCGTCCTTCTCAGCACATTTTTACAGTTTTTCAATATGTTTCTTTGTTTTACCTCAAAAGCCTCAAAACATTCCTCAAAAGCCCCACAGGCTAAATCAGAAAGACATGAGTGTCGAACTTGGTTTTCATTGCTTGCTTTTCTGGTTAGCGCTTTGCAATTTTTTTCCATTTTGATTGTGAAATCGCAATTATTTGCAATAAGGGATGACAAGTTGAAGATAAATCTAGATATAAAGTTAGTTCGGATTAGCCAACACGGAAAATCAACCCTAATTTGTTCGCTGAAATTTAGCCAAAGCGCGTTAAGTTGTACAAACAATAGCAATCAATCATAGTTTGATTATATCCAAGACAACTGGGCACATAAGTGTTTACACAGCACCTTCATCACGATTTATATTAAACTCTTATAGTTAATCTTGTTTGAAAAGAATGTATTCAAAAATATAGTTTGTCATACTTTGAAATCAATTTTCTAATTCTATTGAAGAACGTTAAGCTATCTTGCTGCTGACTTTAATAAACTAGAAGCTTTAAAACACCATTTCAGTGCTATTTGGTAAGCTGCGCGGCTTGTTGATTGCAATAGTATAATTCCACCTGCACGTATGATTGCTAACATGAGTATGTACTAGGCCAGTGTAGTCGAGTTTGCGCACTGTAAGAATGTTCCTGGTTCTTACTGACACAAAAAATTTATAACCGTTTTGTTTCAATTCAATCTACTGCGCTGTTTCTCAATCGTATTTATCTTGATGTCAGGTTATTAAAGCTTTTATTTATTCGGATATATTTACAATGTCGATTGCTCAATTTTGGCAAAGTAAAGTGATTTTTAATCACGTTGTTGTCTACCTTTGCAGTGTTGTAAAAAGCTCTCAAACTTTCTGGGTTAATGATTATTTAAATTGAGGAAGAGAAGAGTCAAATGTCGCAAATAGTGTTTGTGAAAAGCAATTATGAGCAAAAACTTAATTATCAGTACTTTTGTCAATTACGTTTTACAAACTCAATTAACTTAAGCCTGAAAATGGCTCGAAGAATAGGTACTACCACCAGTTGGGGGTCCTTTAAGTCTTCTGCAGTTAGACGGGATATTGCGCGAGACTTGCCTATGGTAACTACAACTTTACAGATTTCAAAATAAATCATAATCATATTATTTGCAGCTAAATTTGATGGTCTTTCGACGACCAGACAGCACTATGTGTCCTATCCTGGTGTACATGCAGCGCATTCATTCAAGCCAGATAGAACCTTCATGCAAAGTGAAAAGGCATTGGACGACAGAACCATCTACAAAGTTAATTATGTGCCTCAGTCCATGGAACAAGTTGAAAGATACCCAACTCCGGATTGGCTGAAGCAGCAAGAATTTTTATGGCAACAGCAAAGTGGAAAAGTTCAACCGCCCAGTTCCCGTCCAATTGGCGTAGCGGCATGAAGAAAATGGTTTTGATTCGTAAATTTCTAATCACAAGATATTGCTCTCCGGATTTTTCTTCATTCAGTTTGGACTGATGTTCCTTGATAATCGTGTAAACCTAACGCAGTTTATAAATTCTTATAGTTTCGTAATTTATGTAAATTTGTTGTATGAGCAATCATGCACAAAAAAGCTCAGTTAAATTTTTACCTTGTTAGAAATAAAAAGAATACCGTGTAGCGGCTCTCTTTACTAAACCGCTTTTTTGTAAAATGGTCGTTGTACACGTGGGGCACCTCTGAGTTTTAGGTACTTTTTAATTTGCTTCTGGCTTATTTTGTAGATAGATCTGCTGCATGCTTTTTGTTGTTTTCAGTCATGCGGAAAATTTTAAAATCCATTTTTTTTTGCTTCCGTCACTTTTGTGATGTTATGCTAGTTCTGGCTCGTGGACTAGTATTAGCTGACCAGGAGAAACAAAGTCCCAGCAAGTCCATCTGTCTCAATTTTGCTTCGCCTTGCAAATGATAACCGGTTACCCTTTTTCGTGCACTAAGCGTTAGTGTACACCCGGCCCATGTCGTGCTTGCATTGCTCGGTGTCGCAAACAATCACTATAATTGTGGTAGAACAAATACGTTTGAATGACCATATTTTCGAAAATTTTATTGCACTTAAGAAGATTGAAAACTTTTGTGCTTTTTCCTACTTGTTACACTTTTCGCGGGTGAGAACAAGAGCGTTGTTGGGCAGCGAAAGCGGTTAGTTTCTTCATTAGAATTTTAAAGTTTTGATTTTGAAATTCACGAAATAACTTAATTTGTAAAATAGTGTTTCTGAAATGGTACAAAATGTGCTCCACACTGATGGTGTGAATAACACCGAAACATCACTGTTTGTTGCTTTTCTACTGCGCTTCCATTCGTTTCAAGCTGGTGGTGTGATTTAGTGTGGTCAGCGAAGCGGGTGAATAATTGGAAATGTTGGAAATTTCCAAATGATAAAACATCAATTATTGCTTGTTTATTGTATTTTAGTGTATTTTTATCTTTAATGAAATGATGTCTGAGGGCAACTCGCTTAACTGCCCACTAATTAAGCTTCCTCTGATTGTGTTAGTTCTAGCATTAATCTTTAGTTGATTTTATGAATTTATGTCTTCTGATTAGTCTAATTTTATGTTTACAGTTCGTAATCAAATTTAAAAGATTTTTATTTCTTTTTTCTTTATGGTATTGCAAAACGCATGCTTTTTTAAGCAAGTATTATTTCATATTAATTTAGTTCTAGCTCGTAATACAAGGCAGGTGGTAAATTTTGTTTATTTATCAGCAAATATCTTGCAGCATTGATAAAGCAAAGGCAGATTATCTTTGTCTTCACAACTTAACAAGCATTACAAATTTTACATGCTCATTACTACTGGCGTAGCTAGAAATTTTAAAAGGGGGAGGGGAATAGATTACAAAAGCCATTAAAAGAGCCTGGCGTTAGCAACATTTATTCTTTACTGCTGAAAGTCAAAGGAGAGGATGGGTTTGTTTATCATGCGGGTGTGGGTAGTGCGGCACCAAGCTGTCACGCAGTACTCAGCCGTGGAGTGGACCAGAGCTAGGGTGCCAGTTCGCAGGGTGTCTGCTCCAGCTCCCCAACTTGACCCCGCAAGTCCTCTTAGAAGTGCAACGCGTGACGTGATTTTCTTGCGTAGGTTTTGTAGGTGTTGGCGGTAGGTGAGTGTGCGATCCAAGGTCATCCCTAAATATTTCGGATGTGGGGTGGATTTACGGATGGTATTTCCAGAGATTGGCATTAACGCGGTACTTTTTTAGTACCGTTATCGGTACCGTCGATACTTTTAAAAAATGTACCGTTTTTGGTACCGTCGTTACTATTTAGATCGTTTTACTCGATATTTCGGTAACTTTTTAACTTTTTTTGTTTGAGTAAACTAAGAGAGCAAAAGCAAAAAACTTTCCGGGTTTTTCCGCGAAAAACATCTTCGAAAAATACCGCGACACCACGTTGTTGTAGATCAGCGGTCGGCAACCACCGGGCTGCTGCCCCGTGCAAAGTTTGTTACCTGTCCGTTTGCGTTTTTTGAATAAAAGCTTTGAATTTGAAACATTTTTATAACGTTGGACGCAATTTCAGTAGCCAACGAGTTTTTGCGGTTTTCACAAAAAAAAAAACACTCATTTTAGCAAACTTATTTATCGAAAAAGAGCATGCAGTGAGTGCAGTCACAATGGACAATGCAAAAATGTTTTCGCAGCTTATGTCTTCGAGCAGAAGCTTGGCTACACTTAATGAAAAGAAGCTACAACCATTATTAGTTTGAGAAATTATAGACTAAAAGTTAGGTTTTAGCATCTTATTACAGGGCCAAAATAGGGGGCATGGCACCGTAGCCCCCCTGCGTGCGCCTATGACGTCAATTCGCCTATAAAGGCAGTTTTTTTAATCCCCTAGCCTAGAGCTACCGTTTAGACGAATTCTACTACCAATATTGCCAACAATTGATTTCTAAAAAGAAGTAAATTCAATTACGATGCGAATCGGTGTTTCAAAAAGTGCTCGATAACTAAGTTCCGTTAGAGCAAATATACAAATTCACTAACCACAGTTTAGTAACATCTATTTAAAACCCGACAGTCTGTTTCACCCAAGAGGGATCATCAGAGATATCTTATTCAAATAGAATCTATTCTATTTGAAATTCATGCTGAGTTGTTTTTTACCGCAATAATCAGAAACTTTTGCACGTTTTTTATGCCATGAAAACAGCATGTAGTTGAATGTTAAACAGTTTTTAAGAAATCTTAACGTTTTTTATTCTACCAGTTTGTTGTACGCTTAACAAAGTTCTGACGCGGGCGGCATTCAAAACTTAAGCGGGCCGCAGGTTCCCACCCTTGGATTAAAGCTTATATTTCTTGTGCTGAAGTTACTTAACTTTGCATGATATTGTGCTAAAATTCAAAATGCAAGGATTTGCATACCATTACAATGTCAATTGTCAAGGTCTCGTTTTATCACGCCACCTTCTGTCACATGACTTGCGATTAACAAAAGATTTACATTGCTACTCCCAAGTTACAATTTACGATATTGGTTTATTCAGATCTAATCGAATCCACGTGATGAACAAAATGTAAGAGTTATGTCTTGCGTTCAGATAACTACAGCTTTAATGCTATACTGTTGCCTTTAAAGCTTTAATACACCTTCAAAGGCAACAAAAGCTTTTTATAGGCCTATGCCTTCTCATTTACCGGCGCACCGGGGCGGATCTAGAAAGTTTTGGTGGGGGAGATGTAATTTTGAATTAGGTTGAATGTTAACTAGATACAAAGGCGTTTAGACCCGGAAACGGGCGTAAATAAGCCCTTTGAAAATGTTTCATGTCAGGGGCGTATTCAAAATTTTTTCAGGGAGGAGGCACCAAATTTCGTCACTTTTTCATGTGTGTATTTTTCGCCCAAGTTAGTCTTAAGCAACTTAAGTGAAAAAAACGACACTTGGGGGTTCCGAGGGCATGCTACCCCGGAAAATTTTTGAAAATTTGCATACTGTAATGGCAGTTTTAGCGCTTTTTGAACAATTTTCAGGCAAAGTTTTTTCATATTTTTGGCCCATAACTTTGAGTGCTTCACAAATATGATGCATTTTGTTCGCACAGTTTCAATTTCAATTAAGGTGACTAAAGCATATTGTTATGAAGAGGTTCGAAATTATGGAAAAATTTCATTCATTTAAAGCATTGTTGAAAATGGCTGATGGGGGGAATGCATCCCCCACATCCCCCCCTGGATCCGCCCCTGCCGGTACATAAGGTTGGCGTAGGCGTAGTATATAAAGATCCCACTAACGGTGCAAAAATTCTGGGGTTCGATTCTCAAACTGGTAAAGTCGTTCGCAGGGTCGTCAACGGCTCGCCCAGGGCCGGCGCCAAGGGGGGGCCAGGGGGGCTCGGCCCCCCCAATCGACATCTTGGCCCCCCAATTAACTGCCTTTGTCTTTTAAAGTAAGCCGCTTTTGTGCTTATTTTTAAACTTTGGCCCCCTCTGATAAACGTCTGGCCCCTCAAGTCGCTAGCTCTGGGCTCACCACCGCCGTGACGTTTCTTCGGAACTGTGTTGTTCGGCTTTAAGCCTCTCGTCACACGCTTCGGTGTGATTCCCCGAGTATAAGGAAGATTTTAATTTTTTTTTATTTTGGCCCATAGCTCCTAACCACGAATCAATGAGAGATGTAGATAGTGTACAGTCTTTCGACTTTTCAAAGTTCATTAGTGCAGCTTGATGAATGATGAATCCGAAGGATTTTTAGAACAATTTTTTCTTTACTCGTGATTCCAAAACTGAGCATAAGAACAGCCACCTCATTGTAAGACGTGGGTGTGTGCCTTGCGCAACAGCAGCTAGTGAGCAACATCACAAACAACTTTTCAGCTATTGTAACTGTCGCTTTCAATGTTGCTTTTTTAATGAACATGTCAATGAATCTGACATAACGAGTTGACAGTTTATCGACATCAAACGCTGATCGATGTCGCCAGCTCAAGAGCGAAAGAGATAAAATACGACAGTGAGCAACTAGAGTTCAGAATGATTTACAGTACCGTATAGTTCAAGTAGGCCTAATTGTTGTAGCTCACTGCATCGTTAATTAGAACGCTTGACATTAGTCTATTACTTTCTGAAAATCTTGGCTACAGAAACAATAAAAGACATTACATAGGTAAAAGACTACGAGCTTATACTTGCAGAGACGAGTTTAGTATTGATTTTGATCCTTTCTATTTTTAATTTACGTGTAAAATTTTTTTTTTACGCGTAATTAGTAAAGTTTGCTATTAATGGTTATCTCCTTGTATCGATCTTTTTCTTAATAAAGACTTCTTAACAGAGGTCTATTGACGTCCATCATGGGGCCACGAGGTCGTTGCGATACAGCGGTAGCAGAAAATTTCTACGCTTTGTCCCACAAGCCGGGGTCCACAAGTGTTGGGGTATTTTTACGAGAGGAAACCCAAATTATGAAAAAGCTACGATTCACTGCTAATAGAATGCTAGGCTTTTACCTTGTGGCATAAATGGAAATTCCTGCCAAATTGTTAGGTTTAGTTTATCCAACGACTAAGAGACCATGTCTTATCTCGTTCCGATAGCTCTTTCTGAGAAGTCAGCTCAAGAACGAATCTTTATATAAAATAAAGTCTTTATTTAAAAAGAAATGATTAGCTAATATTACAAGAAGCGCTTGCTCATAAACGTCAAAACAAACTTGGAAGAATGCGCTTTGCAAACCAAGTCTTCAAAATGGGCATTCCTGTGGTTTTAAGCAAGCAAATATCAAATAGTGATTGTTCAGTCGAGTAAACAGAATTAAACGCATTTGATTTCCCACGTTCGCTGTTCTACTAAACTTAACCGCAATTACAGCATGCGGCTTACAAAAATCAGTTGAATTTTGCCAATTTATGGCCTTTAAGGGACGAAAACCGAGTGTATTACGGAAGATGGTAGGCTATCACAATTTGTTAGATGCAGTCATGTTATGGCTGATAATGATTTAAATGTTGAGTTTGTCAAATCATTACGTCATTTTTCCAAGATCAAATTTGTTATTTTTGTAGAAACCGCAATAAAAGATGTTACTACGATAGTATATGAGAATGATCAACAAAAAGAAATGAGCACGAAATTATTGCTTGTTTTACTTATTACTTCCATAGTGACAACCGAATCAAAGGTAAGTATAAGTTGCCATTTTGGACTTTCATGATTATTGCTTTGATACCCATAAGATATTTAATTTTTTACTTGATCGAATGCACTAGTTTAGTTAGGCAGTGCATTTCCTGGCAGTAGTGGCCTTAGGAACGTGCAAGCTACGCAAGTGCACGAGACCCTCCACGAAATCTAATGCGCTAAACAGCCACACCCACATGATTTATCGCGCTTACAAATTCAGAAATAGTATTTTGCATTGTAGTTCTTCTTTGCTTTACACAGGCCCCCTTTAAGGGTATCACTGTCCCTAGGAGTCAAATAGTAGTTTCAAGGGGTCCGTAAAAATTGTTTCAGTTTGCGTCATTTTTTGTCATAGTAGAAGTTTATTATTGTTACGAAAACATTACCCAAAAATGCTATTGCAGTCCTTTTTTCTCACCGAACGCAAACAGTTTCATTTCAATTTACAGTATTTTTATTTCAGAGTCAAACTAAAGAAGATTTCAAAAGATTGCGCTTGAAAAATGGAACTCGTCATCGGTCCAGTGTAGCTTACTTCAGCTCTAAAGCTCATCGAATTAATTTTCCTAATCTTCTGACTAATAAGATAGAAAAGGCTGGGCAAGAAATTAATATTAATTCAAGTAAGCATCGATCAATAGGTCTACTAGTCCAAATTATCGACTTACAAGCAATAACAAAGCGAAGAAAGCCTTTGTATTCCGTGAAAATCTCAACGGCAAAGTGATTGCTTTAAAAAGTAAAACTTTCGTGTTTTTTCAATTATTTCTAACTGTTGAGCAAAGAGGGAGATTCCAGAGAAGGCTTAAGCTTTTACAGACAGCTACTCAGCAAGCATTCAAGTTATGTGTCATATGCGATCAGCTCCAGCTGCGAATCGAACCCATCACAAAGCATCCCGATCACACTCGGTTCGGCTCAGCCATGCAGGCTTACATTGTCTCACTAAAATTTTGCTGCATATTCATAAGGTTTGTTTTTAAGATCCATTAGGTCTATCTTCATCACTCCAATATAACTTAACAAAGTGCTAAAAAACGTGTCTCTTTCATTTTTATTTATAGTTTCAGATAACTTCGTGAATGAACAATGGACGGAATGGTCTTTTTGCTCTCGATCTTGTGGAGAAGGAGTAACCATGAGAACACGAAGATGCGAAGATAGGTTCGTGATCTTTATTTTTGTAAAATATAAGTCTACCTTCAAACTTATGTACTATCAGTGGTTTATGAATTATCGCAATGCCCGAGAGAAATAGGCTAATGCATGACTATTTTTGAATCTTTATGTTTGTCTTTGTGATGATTGTTTTCATGGTTTGTTTTAACACGTTTTTTTAGCGGAATCACAAAAAGTCTCAAAGCAAATTGTGACGGGGAAGACATTCAATATAAAACTTGCAACTTGGAGGTATCAAGATTATTATCTATAGAAATTTATATTTTCACAATCGGCAAACTCTTTTGCGTTTTTCAAAAGCCCCCCTCCAAGTGCCGTACGATATAGATTTGAAGCATAGGCCTATACCATGTTTGGATTAACTTACACTAGTCAAGGGCTGTATTTGTTGGTCCGAATGTTCAGTTAAATAATTCAAGTTCTCGAATACTTTTTTTTTACCGCTGACAAAAAAATTGTTAACTGTTTTTTGCCTTTTGCATTTATGCTTCGCCGTTGTACTGCACTGTATGTGGTGATCATGATAATTCATTAGACTGCTAGTTTTGGCAGATGAATTAATGCTGTTTTGGCAATCTGCAAAACTATTCATTGCAGCCTAAATGAAATGGTCGTTTTTGTTAAGTTCAACATTAGAGTTTTTTCAGCGTTGTCTTGGAAAACATGCTGACTTTCGAAGTATCCAGTGTTCTCAATACAATGAACGTCCAGTGTTCTCCTCAGTGCAGTTTGAATGGGTGCCTTATTCCAGTAAGAAAATTTGAAATAATGATCTTGGCTTTGCCCTTAAGTTACAGTACTATCACAACTAGGGAATCCAGAGAGTGCAAACGGTGCTCAAGCCCCATTCTAAACATTTGTTTTTGCATTTTGTTATATTGCTACGTTGATAATTTCGCGCGCATCTGGGCTGCAAAACGGAAAGATAAGCTTTTACGATCTTTACCCCACCCCCAACCCAAAAAAAGATACGCTCTAGTCTTGATGACCACCATACAAGAAATCTATTGCAAACAATTGACACTAAAGTGCTTGTAACGTTTCAACTCATTCAGCAGATGTTGACATTGAACCTTGCCAACTTACATGTCAGGCATCTGGTTTTGATCTTTATAAAACATTTGGATTGGTACGAGATGGGACAAGTTGTTGGAAGGATCAATCTCATATATGCATTGACGGTAGATGCTTGGTAAGAACTGCTGCGTAAAAACGAGTTTCTAATGTTATTATCAAACAAACAAGACTGTTATTGTTTCACCACCTTAGCAATAACCCAGGATGCATGCTTCAATTCAAAAGCTTCTGGCCAATAGCAACCTTTCTTTAGGTTTGGTATTCTCTGACTTTTTCTAAATTTTTCTTTTTCTTAGTAAACAATAATTATATTTTGTTTGTGCCTATCCAATTGAATTGAGAGAGCTTCTGATTGAGAACGTATGATAGAGTTGGCAACTAAACAAAAATTATTACCGAGCAATGTATTAATCGCTACTTTCATGACCGGGCAAGAACGTGACAAAAGCAATGCAGTTCTCAAATCAACTGCAGATTGCATCTTCATGCTTTTAATCACATGGGATTATGAGATAGCCCTACAAATAGACTTGATTAGGGATTAAGCTCGTGATAATGTCGCGACAATACAGTTATGCCGACGTTTGTTAGTACCTTTTCCTTCAAAACGTTTGATTTGTGCTGGCAATGCTGGCGTCAATTTAAAATTTTTAACCATATTACGTTTTATAGGCGATATTTTTGTTAATAAGGGTATGGTTTAAGCCAAGAGCTCAACATAACATTTCAGAGAGAGGCGATCTTAATTTCTTTGCTAAGACTGTTTATGAGCTAAGTTTTTTGTAAAGCAAAGCCAAAAGGTTGCAACAAAAGGAGGGGAAATTTTTTCCGTTTGTCCCACCAACAAATGGCCGGTGGCGAAACTTGTATATTCAAAATTTCTTCATTACATTATCCGATTCCAGACATTTTTTGCAAGCTAGTATTTTTGTTTAAACGTTTAGAGTAAAAATATTTTGTCCAAGAACTCCTCAATCCTACGTCTAAAAAGGGAGTTGAACCCAAAATTTATTAATCTGAACACACTTCAATTTATTTTTGCCACTCCGACACATTTCTCCGCCTCCTCATTGTTAATGCAAGCATTAGTCGATTGTTATGTTCAGCAAGTTGGTTGTGATCAAATTGTGGGTTCTAATCTTACCCACGACGTTTGCGGAGTGTGTGGCGGAGACAACAGCGGATGCATTCATTATTCGAGCAATTACACTCATTTTCCGGCGGATGCAGGTAAAATTTATGCTACTAATATAAAGTATGGTCTGTTGCGAAAATTTGTTGGACTGCTACGAACTACTTTTAAATTATAACAGTTTTTAAATACCGATAAACTTTGCAGTTATAATTTTTACATTTGTTCGAAACATTGCTCTGTTTCCTTTCTTACTTCATGTCACTTTATTCTTTCACAGCTCAGATTTCTGAGTGGTAAGAGCGTCCGCCTGGGGAGCTGTAGACTTGGGTTTGATTCTAAGTCGGGTGAAACCACTGACTTTAAAATTTGTATTCACAGCTTTCCTGCTTGATGCCCAGCGTTGGGAAAGGCACTTGGCGGGATAAACCCATCTTGGTGTGGTAGACAAGTGGTCGGCAACTAGTAAGCGAGCTAGCTATAGCGCTTTGATCACTTTCTTGTGATAGAAGGATAAATATGCAAAAAACATTTCTCGGAATTATTTTTGTATTTTAGTGTTGTTATTTTTGTATTTTAGTGTTGTTATCAACTTTTTTTTGTTTCACTCCAGTTCCTTTCAACTATTACGAAGTGACAATGATTCCATCAGGAGCAACTCACATCAGAGTTGAAGATGAAAGTGAAAATATCCTGGGTAGATGTACCGTAGGTTTTTGCTTGTTGCGGAACATTTTTTTTGTATTTAGCAGCATGCTTAATTGCTTATCCTCCTATCACGAGAAAGCGATTGAAGCGCAATGACTAGCTTGCTTAGGAGTTGCCAGCCATCTCTCTACCACACCAAGATGTGGAATCCCGCTAAGTGCCTTTCCCAAGAGCACATCAAGCAAACTTGCTGGCTTGTTCTCCACACTGTCCCTTTAACGCTGAGCGTCAAGCTGGAAAGCTGTGATGACCAATTTTGAAGTTATTGGTTTGACCCGACTCGAAATCAAACCCGAGTCTACAGCACCAGAGGCAAACGCTCTTGCCACTCGGCTAGTTGCTACAGTATGTAATCAAATTGCGGCTGTATTTTTACAAACTCAAACAATCAGATTCAGTTATAGTTGAGACACATGATTATCGGTATAACTTCTACCTAAAAAAGATCATAATAAGCTTCATAAACCTATAATGATTATCAAATCATGGGTCGCGAACCCATTTTGAGGTTGCAAAACGTTGTTTCTATCAAGTTATGGAATGATAAAGATGGATTATTTGAATGCGAAAGTTCGCATCACGGGCTGCATAAAATATTTTTTTAAAAACTGGGTCGTAGACCAGAAGTTTGAGAAGCCAGAAAAGAATTTGAGCGCTTAACACCTGGAGAAACAAAAAATCAAATCTTCATTATACTCGCGGTATTACGCCGAAGCGTGCATAACGAGTGGCAGGGCCCATTTACGCAGCTAAGCGCCTGAGCAACGCAGCTCCAAAGAACGTCGCAACGGTGGCGAGCTGTTGGCAACACTGTGTCGATTTGACTGGTCTGGGAATCGAATCCGAGATCTCCCGCACCGATTGCGTGCGCTTAACAACTGAGCTAACCGGCCGGTTCACAAAGAGAATTTTGAGAAATAGAAATTCATCAATAGTATTTTCTTCCTCGCTTAGCAATGATGGAAGCAGAGGGCAAGTACGTCAAATATGTGATGAATGGAAACTGGATGATGGGAGAGCCTGGTTCGTTTGAGGCAGCGGGAACTACTATAACTTACGATAGAAAAAATCATGCGGAAACACTGAAAACTGAAGTCGCTACGACAAAAGATATTTACATAATGGTATGTTTGTTTACCTTCGATTTAGGTACGGTAGTACTACAAGTTTGGTTTAAATACCCTAAAAAGTTAAATGATGACCGGTTTAAATTTAGAAATGGGGAAAAATTTTCCTGGCTATGATTTCCAAGAATTGAATCATTTGATTGAACTATAGAGTCAACAAAGCAATAAAACAAATTAAAATATCAAGATGTGTCAACAAGTTGATCAAAGTTTAAACTGTGTAACTAGCTGTCCAGACATCACGCTCTGTAAATTATCAGGATAATTTTCATAACTTTATCATATTTTGCAGATTATATATCTTCAAAATCAACCTTCGGTTAAATATGATTATTGGATTCCGTCTCAGCGCGAAGAACCACAGTTTTTGATAAACTCAAGCTTTACTTCGAATACTTTTAGCGAACAAGCAAAGGAGAATCGTAACAAAGGTTCGTTCACGAAATCGATGGTATTTTAAACTTGATAATTCGCTGTCGATACGGTAGGCCTTGGGTACGATTCTCCGCCCGGTGAAATTGGACACTGTGTCGCCATCTCTGCAGCGTTTCTTCGAAGCTGTTGCTCCGGTGCTAAACCGCCGAGATGAGTTCCGCCACTCGTCACGCGGTTCGGCGTAATACCGCGAGTATGCTAAAGATTTGATTTGTAGGCCTACAAGTACCCTCTTCTTGTTTTTGTTGCAGTAATTTTATGATAACATGTTTTACATTTTTAGATGTGCTGAACATCAAGAATGTCAATTGGTTAAATTCAACAACTTTTTTACCACCATCCACCGCCACTTCGATCGTTGGGTCGACCTTAAATTCTGTTTTGGTAAAATCAACTTCAGGAACAAGATATTCATTTCGCAATAGAGTAACAATTGTTTTAAATTAAGATAATGCTTAAAAACTAAGGCTACTTAAAATGATAGTACTTTTCGCAAAAAAAAAGAGATTTTATTGTTACACTTATTACACATGACTGTGCAATAGCCATCTCACACATCCTTCCGCAGCATGTTCCTCTTGAGATTTTTAGCATGAAGTTCATAGTTTATTTTATCAACATTTACCATATATCGGCAGTGGCGTAGCAAGGGGAGGGCGGGGGGTCGGCATTTTGGATAAGCTGTATGAACAACTATGAACATTTTGAACAACTATTACTTGGCTATATCGCTTATTTGCTAATCGTAAATCATCTTACTATGTTGCCCAGTGCCCAGGCGCAAAGTTGCGGAAATGGGCCCCGCCATCTCGTTTACGCTTTAATTGGTGTATTCCCGCGAGTATAAAAAATATTTGATTTTAATGTGTATTATGTCGCAGTTGCGCACTGTTTTCTTCTTCGTATTTGCGTTATTTGAAGCGCTCACACTCAGCGTGCGAATGCAGTAGGGCTTATAGGCAGTACTACGCAAGTGACATGGGCGCACGCAGGGGGGGCCACGGTGCCATGGCCCACCCCTTTGGCTCTGTAATAAGGTGTTAAAACCTAATTTTCAGTCTATAATTTCTCAAACTAATAACAGTTGCAGCCTCCTTTCCTTTATTTTAGCCAAGCTTCTGCTTTCAGACATAAACTCCGAAAATATTTTTGCATTGTCTATAGTGACTGCCAGTGGCGTAGCCACCGGGGGGGGGGGAGTATGGGGGTTACAACCTCCTCCCCATTGAGCCTTAAATGACGTCATACATAATCGAAACTGTGCGCGCAAAATGCATCATTGGTGAAGCACTCAAAGTTAGGAGCCAAAAATATGACAAACTTTCCTTAAAAATTGTTCAAAAAGCACTAAAATGGTCATTTCAGTATGTAAATATTCAAAAATTTTCCGGGGGAGCATGTCCCCGGACCCTCTAGAGTCGTTTTTGGCGCTTAAGTTGCTTAAAAATAACTCTGCCGGAAAAAATACGCTTGAAAAAAGTGACGAAAATTGAAGCCACCTCCCTCAAAAAATTTCTGAATACGCCCCTGACATGAACCATTTTCAAAAAGCTTATTTACGCCCGTTTCCGAGTTTAAACGTTTTTGCATTTAGTTAACATTCAACCTAATTCAAAATTACATGTACCCCACCAAAACTTTCTGGATCCGCTCCTGTATACAACGTATAATCAAATGTAAAGTCATTCTCAACCTCCCCCCTCCCCCATTGCAAAATCCTGGCTACGCTAAGGGTGACTGCACTCACTGCATGCCCTTTTTCGATGTAAAAATGTGTTAAAAAGAGTGTTTTTTATGTGAAAACCGCAAAAATTCGTTGACAGCTGGGGGCTGCGCCCCCAGACCCCCTTAGCCTCCGGCGGCTGGGGGTGAGGCCCCCAGACCCCCGGTTGTGTTCCCTCCCCTTTTGCCCAAATCCTGGGTACACCACTGCATTTGAGGACGCCAATTTCTTGAACCGCCACGGGCGGCAGAAACTCTAGCTACGCCACTGTGTATTGGTAAAAATGTTTTTCAACTCCTGGTTTTAATTCTTGTTTCAGTAATGGTAATCGAATTCTAATAATGTTTTTAACTCCTAGTTTTAATTCTTGTTTCAGTAATGGTAATCGAATTCTAATAAGTTAAGAATGTTTTTAAACTGAGATGTACGTCACTTTGGCCAAGTGATATGGATTGATTAAAGTGGGTTGGATTACAGTCGATGAAAATATCTCCGTTTTTAGAAAAAATGCTTTGTTTTGCTACCTTTTGTTGACTCAATGAGGTCGTTTTCGTTTGAAGCAGCAACTATAGATAAAATTGATGACACTGCAAAATAATATTTGCTTAATTTTAGGCGAGAAAACGAGCTAAGCCCTCATTTTGTCAATCGTGTAAAAAGCTACGTAACCGCAGAAACTACTTTTGCTTCAGCGATTTTGGTAAGTGCAGCCTTATTCTCAATATCGACTGATACGTAACTTGTCATTTTTGTCAGCATGGCTCGCACAAATTTTCCGAGGAGAGGTCGTGAAAAAAGATTTACTGTATCACAAAAAGGCACATTTTTCGAGAATTTCACCGATAACTGCTTGTTTCAAGTATCGAAGGAGACGAGAAGGGGTGCGCACATAGAAGCCCCCGTGAGTACGCCATTTTATGGCTATAAAGACCACGTTTTACATTGTGGGATTGTCTAATCTGAAGCAGAGTTGTTGCAATCATATTTTGTAAAAGACAAAATATTGCAGGGTTGCTGATAAGCTCCGCACGATATCAAAAAATTGGCGAAGAAAGTTTAAGCTCATTATATTGTGATTTTGAATTTTTTCGACTCGTTTGCAAATTATTTTTTAGCTATCCGTGCTCGGGTATCAACAAAAAAGAAAATGAAAAGAAAACAATATCGGCATGAGCTACAAATTGTCAGCGTTTATAAATCAAACTTTACTTTGATGAAACGAGAATACTTGTGGATTTCAAATGGTTGCTGCCCCAAGTTGAGGCAGGGCCGAGAATATTTATTAATGGGACGCAAACAACGAATACCGGTACGAATCGAGAATTCTGCTGATGATGATAATTTTTCCTCTTTATTGCGAAACAAACGCAAAGTTTTTCGGAATAGAGTTGAAGCGGATTGGCGATATGAAATTCGACTTTTTATGGATTTCACGGACTACTGGCGCCCATGGAAGCAAAAATATTCCGCTGAAATGAACAAATTAACACGAAAAATCAAATGCGAAAAGAAAAACCGCACGAAACTTCACCGCAAACTTACGTTATCATGATCAGACAAATCGGTCCATAGAGCTAGCGACGCGCAGAAAAACAACATGGCCTACCGGTAGTATGTGCGTTCAGGAAAAGAAACCACGGAAAAATAGCCTGGCAGAGCTGCAACCTCATCTCGTTATCAACCACAAGTAGCCTATTTAACTTATATTTAAAATCACAAAACTTCCGAGACTTTGGTCACTTCAGTCACTTTCTAAACAAAAAGTAGGATTTAAACAGTTAATTATCGACGAACATGTTATAACTATTCGATTTTGCTGCCAGTCACTCCCATAAATTATGATACAAGCTAATTAGTAATATGCCTATTTGTTGATTTTTGAATTCCGTCGAACATTAACCAATACCGAATGTCGAAATAATTCTCGAAGTAATAAAAAACAAGAATTTCCAAGATTTCAATTCAAATCAAAATTCTAACGTGATCGAACTCGTTGAGAATTAGTGTGAGTTTTCGATTGAGAAACAGGTTGTAAGGTAGGCTATAGGCTACACGGAAATCGAGGTAGTTTATGTGCGAGTGCAGGGCCACCGAGAGGGGGGGGCAGGGGGGGACAATGACCCCGGGGCCCATGCCCTTCAGAGGGCCCATAGTGGGGCCCATCAAAATCACACTATACAGTGAACAGCAAGCGC
Source organism: Trididemnum miniatum (assembly GCA_964006365.1). Classification (NCBI taxonomy): domain Eukaryota; kingdom Metazoa; phylum Chordata; class Ascidiacea; order Aplousobranchia; family Didemnidae; genus Trididemnum; species Trididemnum miniatum. Next base: position 23,481,537 of record OZ023232.1, on the reverse strand, counting down.
TGCTATGTAAGCAACGTGCAGATTATCATACACTGGAGCAACGCTTAACTCAAACAGGGTTTTCTGCAAACAAAAACGTCTTGTTTAGTGGGGGGAGTACTAGCTAAGGATGGGCCCCCGCTGACTCTGCGGGTTCTACATATGGGCCCCCGCTGACAAGCTCACGACCAAGGACGGGTCCCCACTGACTCCGCGGTTGTGCATAATTATTGTGGTAGTGTCTAACGCCATTGCTAAAGAGATATCATATTTTAAGGTCTAATATTGGCCTTTAACAGTAGCTAAGGATGGTCCGCTAAGGATAGACTCCTGCTGACTCCGCGGGTTTTGCATATGGGCTCCCGCTGATTGCCTGACTCCGCGATTGCAGTGGATAATTATTGCGGAAGTGTTTAACGCTATTGCTAAAAAAAGGGTATGTCAAGGTCTAACACAATGGCCTCTAACGTAACCGGTATCGAGTAACTGCACTAACTATTCAGAGCTGCTTAAGAGTTCCAATAAATTTCAACCCCAAATTTTTAGCATTTATGTAACGTAAGTGCAAGTCCAGTCCCAGTATTTTCTAATTTGATGCCTGAGCCTACATTTTTACAGGTAGTCACTGCAGTGTTGATCTATGGTATAAATACAGTACCAGCTTTACGTCCTGGTCCTGCATTCATAGCGCATTCCCACAGAAGGAGTTTTTGATAGAAAAAAGTGCTTTTTGCATCGTTCTTGTGTTACGTCACAAAAGAGACAACTATCGCAAAACGCAAGTAGCCAGCCAGTTCCCAGCGCGATCAACAGTCTCGATAGAAAAATGAAAAAATGTTACGCGCACAAAACTCAATTACGATATAGAGTGCAAGCAGATAAAGGAACAAATTTATTATTAAGGGTATTGTGGAGGATGAAATGGATTATCAATTAGTGTAAGTCAGTGAAAAACTTGAAAACGATTCAGTTCTGGCGCTAACTGATCAATCTATCGTTGAAAAGTGCCATAAAAACACTAAAATTTCATCCTTAATCATAATCGTTGAGTAAATGCCAGCAATCGAATTAATTGAATTGGCTTTGCCAGCAACAGTACCGGTACCTAAGACAGAAAGAATATGTGAATAGCAGACATAACAATATAATAAAAGACCATGTAATTCGTCACATGCATGATGTTTCATTAAGTCTATTTTTATGTATTGTAGAGAGTAGTACTACTACTGCCTTACCGGTCGGTACCCGTAGTTTTAAATGAAAATAATTTTGTTGTTAGTACAGGTGATTTTTAAGCGAAAAACAAACAAGAAAATTCTGTAGTTTATCAATAGGATGTCAAAAGTTAGCATTTCAGCTAAGCAAACCATGATAAAATTCCATTTAGGAAAAAGCTTGCCTTAGCGCTACAAACTGTATAATATGTCGTTAGCACACAGATACAGAACAGAACAGTTTATTTCATGGGCGCCACTAATTTGAGGAGCGCTGGAACGTTGGAATGTCAGAATCGGAGGTTTCATTGCTGAATTTCAGAGCGTAGGAATAGCAATGGTTATTAGGGTTTGGGTTAGGGTTAGAGTTAATTCCTACGCTCTGAAAAAAAAAATCCGTGTGTCGGAATTCAGTAAATTAGGGTCCATTCCGACATTCAAAGCACAGCAGTAAGGTAATCCTTCAAAAGCAGTGAAATGAAGCAACTTAACAACACGAACAAAAGTGCTAGCAAGTAGCAACAGGCTGCTGCGAAGGGACCATTGGTCTTAGAGTCAAGCAGGAGCCCAGTCAAGCTTTGTTAGGCGATCGGATAAGGGAAAATAAAACACTTAAGTCAAGCAAAAAAGGAAAAAGCCATGCAAAAAAAAATCACTAAAAATGCAATTAGGGCAAAAGTTAGTTTCCTGTACTGGTAGGCGGTAGTTCATGATAACATTTTCTATAGTATCCACATCATACTTAAGTAAGATAACATTTTTGTAAGCGTCTTTGAAGTTGAGGAAAGGTATAGTTTCTTGATTTCTCGTGAAATATCATTCCATATTTTAACTCCAATATTGATTTTTGAGTCAGAGAGGACTGAAAGCGCGCAAGGCACCAATCACTCGGTAAAAAAATCTTGCTTGTTCAATTTCACGCTGTATCTTAAAATTTCACGCTGTGACGCTGGAAGAAATGGGGGAGGCAGGGAGAGAGAAATCGATGTTGGAGCGACAGCGGCTGCAGGCAATAACCACGCCTGCACCACCTGGGCCAAAGAGATCAGGGACAGAACCGTCTGCTGTAATTGTCGCTACACAGTGTGAAATCGTCTTATTGAAAAGTCTTACTATGCTTACACCGCTCGATAATTAAATGAAAACCAGCACGTGTGGCTTATAACGTTGCATTAAAATATAAGGGGGCCCAATATTTAAGCTGTCCCCGGGCCCACGTTTGGCTCTCGGCGCCCCTGTGCGAGTGAGTAATTATTCCTGTTTTTGAGTTATGTTTTTTTTTTAAACCTGAAGCTGAAGTCTTTTCGCACTGCTGCATTGGCTACCTGAAGGTCAAAAGTAATACTGCCAAAAAAAAAAAAGAAAGTTTAACCTGAGCAAAAAAATTTGGCTCTTCGGGGAATTAGGCAAAAGCCGTCAAAAGAGTCTGGTGTATTTCAGTCATCACTCGGCAACATTTGATCTTTTTTTACTAAAAAGAAAAGTCAAAAGAGGAGGGGCCATGGCAGGATGTCCCACCTAAATACGCTAATGGCTTACAGTACTTTCTTGGTTTCTCACACTTGACCAAGTTAAGAAGCTGCTCTGCCACTGATCACTGATTAGTGACGTAACGATAGGCTGTTGTATTAGAGTGTGAAAGTATTTCTGCAGCTAGTCTAATTATTTTGCGTAGAGTTTCAGAGCTTTTTATCCAAACATATGCAAGAAAAACAGTTAAAACGCCTGCAAAATTCTACTGTGTGTCGGCTACATGACTGCTAAGTCTAGATCATCTGTGCTGTGAATCCTAGTCCAGTCAAACTGATTTCGTGATTGTTTTTTTTTTTTCCTGACAGAGCCTATATTTCCTCACAGTGGCTGTGCTCTTCATGAAACTTGACGAAGAAGATAGGTCGGACAAAAGTTTTTGTTTTCCAGTGTTGTTCCACTTAAAGTGCAATTTGGGGGATATATTCGACTTATTTTGTGCATTTATTTTGGTCTGACTTAACTGCACAAAAATTTGTCTGATATATAAATCGGAAATATCCGAAATCGGACAAATTATAGTCTAAATAAGCTGAAAAAATATTCTTTTAAAACAAACAGCTTTTTCCAAACTTCTCCCAACGCAATACAGCCAAGGGCGTAGGCAAGGGGGAGGGGGTTCGCGAGTTTAACCCCTCCCCCATTGGTTTGGCAACGTTTGTGTTTTTTAGCCGGTATTCGTTGATCTGTCGTAAAAAAACAAAAATTTTGGTTCTTGCTTCATCTACGATTGTTGTAACATCACAGCACAAGCCCACAGTACCAATGTTGCTCAATTACGAAGTGAGATTGTTGCATCACAATATTGTTTACCGCTCTTACACAATCGTAATTACGAAAAGCGTTGGCCCTTGGCCGGTGTTTATGGCTGTTGATAAGGTGAGAACAACAGCTACTGCAGTTGATAAAATAAATAAACAAATAACTGAGGTTATTTTCAAATTATTGTGAAAAGAAAAGTCAACAGCAACTGAGGGAGACTGCGAAGGGAGCTTGCGTTCTTTGAGTCAGCAGCCACCCGGTGTATAAGGCCTATATATGTCAAATGCGATCAGCTCCAGCCGTGAATCGAACCCGTCACGCAGGATCTGTCATCTGCGCGCGGTACCACTAGGCCATGTATCCTATAGTTAGCGATGATTATTTGTAGGATAGCCTGCACAGTTAGCGATGAGTTTTTGTGGTATACGCGACATGCCTGTATAGTACAATAATACTGTAACTGTAATATAGCTTCTGCTCTTCACTTACAAAAGTATGAATCTCTGTCTTACGCAACCGCGTCATAAGTGACAACATTGAAGTAAAAATCTGGCTTAGTGTTTCAAACCTTCCCCATTAAATATTCCTGCCTACGCCACTGAATACAGCTAGCCATATCAGCCAAGATAAAACTGAAGAATTGATAAGCATTGATTAGAAAACCGTGTTTCAGGCATTACGCTACCATACGCACAGGCTTTTAATTACAAAAAATTATTTTTCATCACAATTCACTGCCTGCTTTTTGTTGTCACAAAACTAAAACTCCAAATAAACTAGTTAATTATTTGTTGATTAACGATGAAACTAATAGCGCAGCGCTGCAGCTGTTCTGAGAAATAAGACTCCAGTTTACCTGGGAACTCAAATATAAAAGCTTAAATGGCCCTGTGTTCGGCCGCGATAAATATCCCAAACTGCAGCGTATTTTGGAGAGGGTGGGGCATTGTGCCATGCCTCCCCCTCTTTTTTGGCTTTACCTTTTAGTAAAAAAGGAACAAATGTGTTACCCCCGTTTTTTAATTTTCTCGACACCAGAGATGAGCATGGACCGGAGTCGGACCGAACCGATGTTGGGAAGAATCGGATTGGATTCGGATTGAGCTCACGGGCTTGACGGGTTTGAAGCAGTGGCGTATTCTCAGGGTGTTGAAGGTGTTCAGTGAACACCCTGACATTTCCAAAAAAAATACTTTTTAAACTTTTTATATTCTTTTTTATTTTTTATAATTTTTGCAATAAACTTTTTCGTTCAGAAAGTAAATTTTACTACTTTCCCCTTTAAAATAATTTAATAGTTGCAACTTTTTACGATTACCACAAAAATTGATTTTTTTAGGATGACGTCACTCAACGTGTTCACTCAACCCAGGTGAACACCTTGTAAACAATTTAAAAAACTGGAAAAAGAAAAAAGCAATCAGCAGCATCCTAATGCACAAGTCTACGTCACTCAAGGTGTTCACTTTGGTGAGTTATCATGTCAAGTTATCATGTAGCTTCATTGCCTGGTTGAAGCATGGGGATTGCTGAAGTTTGGCAATTGCCACTGGTTTTGCTAGGCTAGTCTGCTAGGTTAATTCTGCTTGGCTTTGAAAGTGAGAGGATGAAATTGAAATCTTGCTAGGCAGTAGACGTTGTGCTTATGAGCTAAAGGCTAAAGAGAAAAGCAAAAAAGTGTAGAACTGGTACCGGTATAAGAGTTGAAGCTAGACCAAAATATAGGAAGTGTCTATTTTGTCGTTAGCAGTAAGATACTGATTGGGTATATAGGCTACTGATTGGATACTGATAGTACCGTTAGTAGTAAGATACTAAATCGGGTGTGGAACAATGGAAATGGATGCAAGTCTATTAACAGTCATGCATATGATATAGGCCTATACACACCGCTTAACCTACATACCTAACTTTTTTGGCCAATCAGTATTTTGGCGTTATTGGCAAAATAAACACTGCCCAGTGCCAAAAATATACGGAGCTTGTTTGAATTAATATACGGAGCAAAAATATACGACCAAAACTTACGCACCAACGACGCAGTTAATAGATTTGGTGTTCCGCAAGGGAGTAACCTTGGCCCTATATTATTCCTTATCTACATCAACGACATTCCTAACGCATTGTTCTCTAAACCCAGATTATTTGCCGATGACACGTGCCTGGTGATTCAAGCATCTAACCCATCGTTACTGGAGAATAGCGTAAACCGAGTACTAGTAAATGTCTACGAATGGACTAAAGCTAATAAAATAACGGTTAATCCTAAAAAAACGTCAGTTTTGATAATACCACCCAAGGCTACCAGTCCCCCACCTAACATACATCTAGTTTTTAATGGATCCATAATTCCAATCAATGAGTCCGTCAAATATCTGGGTATCACGATTGATAAAAAATTAAATTTTGAAATCCACATCAAACAATTAGAATAAAAAATTTGTAGATCTATCGGAATAATGACTAACCTCAGACACGTTTTACCTTCAAAAGCATTGTGCACGTTATGTTACTCCATGATACACCCTCACTTGCTTTATGGCATCACAATATGGGGCACGACATTCAAATCTTACTTAAAGCGTCTTTCCAGCCTTCAAAATCGTGCCATTAAACAAATTGTCGATTGTCATTGGCAGAGCAACGCTAATCCCTGTTATGCTCAGCTTAACATATTAAAGTTGAATGACCTATATACCCACGAAATTGCTAAATTAATGTTCAAATACGCTATTAAAACCACTCCTATTGCATTTTCTTCCTTCTTTACTCCAGTCATTTCGATACACACACAACAACACGGTTGGCCTCTTATAGCAACAACCTGTATTTGCCTAGATACAAAACAAACAAATTGCAAAGAAGTTTCAAATTTCAAGGGGTTAAAATTTGGAACTCTATACCTAATGACCTAAGAAAACTTTCTTTCAATCAGTTTAAAATGACATACAAAAAATCTTACTTTCTAACTATTGAAGTTTCGCGCTGAAAAAAAAAATTTTTTCTAATCTATTGCAGGACTGCATAATATTGGTGACAAATATGTTAATAAAAATCACTCAACACTCACAATAGGTCGATGCGATATTAATATATCCACACTTCATTAAATTTTATAAATTAGCCAAGAGATGCAGTAAATTCGTCTAGCACCCTACAAATGACTAAGGTGACTGCTCGACTCGATGACCGAAAGACCCCCTCGCAGCTTCCTGTTACAATTTCAGCAACACTGCACGTAACTTTAACCGTGTGCCTTTATGTTGTCTTGTTTTTTTTTGTGATTGATTTAACTTATGTAACGAAATAAAACTTGAACTTAAGCCAGGGTTAGGGTTTGGGTTCGAGGGGTTAGGTTTCGGGGTTAAGGTTAGGCCCTAACTCCTACTAATAACTCACCAGCGGTCCTTGTGCTTATCATATGGTTCAGTTCAGTTCAATTTTTATTTTTGCCAAGCAACGCTATACAGTCGCTCGGCAAGGAGGCAGCGAAAAGACACAATGGTCATCGAGTCAGCTGCCACCCCACCAAGAACAGCAAAGCAGTTTACAGTTCAAGATAAAAGCAAAATATATAAAATAAAAACACCTAAACAAATCAAACCACGCGTTTATGTATCGGTATAAAAAAATAAACATAGCACTGGTAGTACATTGTAGTCGGAGGGCATTATAATACCAGGATATAGTAATGTAAATTGTGATAGAAACTACTTCACTCAATTATGATGTGATACTGTCATCATAAAAGATATGAAGAGAGATTAATTTAAGCATGATTCTGGATGGAGAGTAATTTAAGCATGATACATATATCTGCCTGTTATAACAGTACCGGTATAAGGTGTGGCTTGATTCAAACAAGCTCCAAATATAGTTGGTAAGAGTTACCGGTACCGTAGTCAGCAAAACATGGCCTATACAGTTGTAGCATAGGGCTGTAGGACCAAACCTAGTCAGCTTTAATATCATTTTTATAGGCAACCAGAGTACTGGTTCAGTTGATTGATTGGTTTCTTCATTTTTATCCTTCAATTCTACGGCTATTAGCCTAGATACGATCATGAAAATAAAATAATAAAAATAAGCCAATTGAAATAATGAAAGATACGATCATGAAAATAAGCAAATTGGAAACCTTGTCCTGTGTCACTTGGTGTGGCAAATGGCCATAGTAGGCTAGTATGATTCAAGATACTTGGAGCTATAAATTCTTCACTTGTGGCAAGCAATATTTTCATGTAAGCAATGATAGGTGATACTTATTATTTTTTCTTTTAAGGCATTGGATATTTTGCCGCATGTGGCAGGGGATAACGTCTAGTATCAGCCCCCAGGTTTGGTTCGTTTGGTTAGGGTTAAATTTAGTTAGGGTTCAGTTCAGTTACAACCCTAACCCTAACCAAACCCGGGGGGTGATACTAGACGTTACCCTGTGACAAGATAGACCTAATTGTCATTTTGCCCTGTTACGCCACGTTGGCCTATGATCAGACGATGAAACAAAATTGTTAAAACTTTCTGAATCCAAAGCCTGAATCCCAAATGCAAACCCCAATTCCAAACCCTAATAGCCTAAAGAATTGGAAGTGGCTATTTTTAAGGTTCGTAACATTTGTCTTTTTGGGTTAGTTTATTACTTCGTCACGCTCTTGTACAATTGGGAAAAGCACGAGGGATAATAAATGAAACAAAGAGCTTATTGGTACCGGCCCATAGAAATAGTCCTTGCCAAAAAAATTACTTGCAAAAAAATCAAAGAAAAGAATAAACCTTATACGTTAAAATAACAACTGAATAAATAAGCTTCTTCAATGGCCTTAGCAATATCTTTGGCAAAATCTTCTTCGTTCTCAAGCTTACGGTTTTCAATGACAGTGACATTTTGAATTTTATATAGTTTTAGTTTAGAATTGCTATTGTCAAAGTAGTTGGTTTTGGCATGCGTTGAATGTTTTGTTTAATGTTATTTGCCACCGTGCCGGGTAATTTTTTTACAGCAATATTTATGCAACCCAAGATTTAAAGCCTGATAGTAAAATTGAAATAAATGTACAGCAATATTTAAACATATAGCCTGTGTAAGCAGTGGTGGGATTAATTTTTTTCTCTGGCAGTTCCGTAACCAAGGTTATATTTTCAGCCAGTTCTGTTTCAAGTAATGGCACAAGTATAAACAGTAATGCTGGCCGGTTTACCCATCTAGTAAAATTTTGTGAGACGATTATATAGAACCAGTTGAATCCCATCATGGCATGTAAGTCTGAGTTGCAACAATGCTTAGTCTTGCTTTTTATCATCTTCAAATTTTTTGTGTCTGCTTGTTACAAAGTTTGTCATTATTTTGCTTCTCTTGTACCATTTTTAATGTCTTCCTGTATATAATATCTTTGTGTATTTCTTGTTGCATTGACGCTTTTGACGGTGTGGAATAACTGTATAAGGCACTGCTACTACTAACTTGATTTGTAGTTAATTGCAGAAAACTATTTCAATAAAATATTTTACATGTGTGTGTTCTTAATTCGGAAAATGAAAACTGTAATTTTCTGATTGTTAGAAAATACTTTTTTGAATCGTTCATTTGATGAAAAACAAGAAATTGCCAAAAGAGAAAAGTGTTATGAAAAACCTTGCTAATGTTTGCACATAGTGGAACAAAAGCAGTTACACACAAATTTTTTTGCTATAAAGTTTAGTGAGATACTTTGGCCCACAGGTTTTGTTCTATGCGATTTGGAATAAAGGTTTCTTGGATCATGCTCATTTGACTGATGGTATGCAATGGCAGAAGAAGTCTAAGAAGCGTATATATATTGATGCATTTTATGCTTTGGATGTGTTCTGTGAGAGCAGTGGCGTACGCACGGAGGGGGAGAGGGTTTCGTGGATCAACCCCCCCCCCCCCCCATTGACGATTGAAAAAAAATAAAAACCACTCTTTTTGGAACAGTCCGCCTTTTTTATACAGAGATTTCTGCAATTGTTGTCATAGTTTTCTGTGCTATCCAACTTGCTTTTTAATCTCGAGAAGCTTTCATCGTGATGCAATAATTCCGGTAGGCAAACTTTTCTTGTGGGCTCCGCTCGAACCAACGATTAACTCAAAATGCAAGCCTGGACAAAGCCAATGAGTATTGTTAAAGCTGGAGTCGTGTTGCGATGTCATAAAGCCATTGTAACGTTCCAGCGCAGAAGCCAAGGTATTCCAGGAAGAGAATGGATGCAACGCAGGCAGATGGTCCGCTTGCGATGTCATAATTTTTAGTTTACCAATCCAGCCAGTTGGGGTTAACCAAAGACATCGCTATCGGCGCGAGAGGTTTTGGATTCAATTTCTGGGCTGGTACCGGCCGTTAGCTTAGTGGTCAAGCGCACAGACTATCGGTGCGGAAGATCTGGGACTTGATTCCCGCGCTGGTCAAATCTCCACAGTATCGCCAACGGCTCGCCATCGCTGCAATGTTTCTGTGTTCCTCAGGCGCTAAGTCGCGGAGATGGGCCCCATTGGCGTATGTAAAGGAAGCAGCCGAAAGTCACCCCCCCTCCCCCCCATTGACAATTGCAGAAAAAATAAAACCTTAATTTTGAAACGAACCGACTTTTTTTCGTGCGGAGCTGGTCGAAATTGCTAGCATATTTTTTCTGTTCTGTCCAACTTTCTAATTTAACCTCGAGAAACTTTCATTACGATGCGTCGGATGCGATATGCAGCAATACCGGTAGTCCAGCTTTTCTGATGTGTTTTGCTTGAACTGCATTTTTGTCATTGATGCCGCTGTGAAGCAGTTGGTAATTGAAAAGTTTCCTTAAAAACGGTGTCTCTGCAGTAGCTAGGGCTGGCAAATTTTTTGAAAAAATTACATCAAATCTTCACTGTACTCGTTTCATTAAACTCGCTGTAGTACCGAAGCGTGGTAGCGAGTGGCGGGATCCGACCCCGCGTCTTAGCGCTTGGGCAACACAGGTCCGAAGAAACATCACAGCGGTGGCGAGCCGTTGGCTACACTATGTCCAATTTGACCAGCCTGGTAATTGAACCCTCAATCTTCCGCATGGATAGCGACAGCTTTGAAACTACACTATAATTAACAGCCCGGTTTAATGAAAAATTATTATAAACGTTAAAAATCTAAATTGACACTGCCAGTGACGTCACATCGTGATGACGTAGAATTTTTATGTCATCATGATGTGACGTCACTGAAATCCCTCCCATTGAAAAATCCTGCGTACGCCACTGTGTGAGAGTGAATGCAGCTTTAGATAGTCAAAGGTTGGAAAGAGATTTGTAGTTGCAATGAGAAATTATACAAGTTATACAACTTTAATCCATGCAACTTGGTTTTTAAGCAGCACAAGAGTTGCCTTTTAAAAGACGTGATGAATCACCATCATCCTTCAATCGAATTAATTAAGCTTATATTGAGCTTCTTGAATACCGGTACACAAAAAATATGATGCCGTTTTAAATACTCATCTTCAAGCACCTACAACATTCGTAGAAACTTCTATCAGCTTAAATAATTTCATTAAAGCGTTGCAGATCGTATGCTGGATGCAGTTGCAAAAAAAAAATTCAAGAATTTGAACTTGTGACTATTATTTATGATGAGACTCAATTGCAGTTGCCTAGAAGATATAAGATGAGACACTAAATATTACTACAAAATCTCACCTTTCGTCAGTTGTCAGTCTCGCGATAAAGTCACTGCAGACTACAAGCCTGCCATATCACCGCGAGGCCTGGTGACCGCGCCATGCGAATTATCTTAAAAGAATTTTCCTTTATGCAAGGTCTGGACATGATGTTGATCCGAAATGCTGTCTTTGTTAACTTTACTGATTACTCAGCGGCTTTTTTACAATCAAATTGATGAATGACTTTTAACTGAAAGCACAAGTAAACCTTTGATTGATTGATAGTCAACTTGCTTTTCTTACACTGGTCATAAGAGTCATAGTCAAACCAGTGACTTCTCATAGAAGTCAATGGTCAAACCTAGCGGGTTTAATGCTCCAGAGACAGACTGTATATCCACTTGGACATCTCATCGGTAATTTTGAAATAAATCAAGAGCTGTTCAATTTTAAACATCAAGTTGATATACTTATGTGTTGTGCATTGTTTGATATCGTACTACTCCAACCATCAAATGACAAACTTTTCATTTATTTTTTGAAAAACGATGCTTTAGTACATAACGATTTGTGTTTACTGTTTAATATATGCATGCTTTCACCCATATTAATGGCATAAAAATCAAATGTGGTTACTAGTTGCCCCACAATTTGCAGTTAGGCTATATCCCCATATTATAAATTTTCATTAGTGATAAGCAATGGGGCAGCCAACATTGCAGCGACAAACGGGGGTCTGGGGAGCGAAGCCCCCCAGGATATGATAGGTATTTTTAAAGAGTGAACACCCAGTCAAAAAGGTCACCGTACGCCACTGGATTGAAGCCAGATCCAATGTTATGCCAAAAAAATCGCTTTTGTAGCTTTATATCAATTTTTTTTATATATATTTTCATCGTGTCATAGATTTTCTTTACCAAAAGTCGCTTTTCCATGCAAAACTTTTTTGCTACATGCGATCATCGCGTGTTTATTTCATTTTGTTTCGGATTATTTGAACTAACTTTAGCTCGTTGTTTCGGAGCCGGACCGGATCGGATTTTTATTAGAAAAAGCGAGACTACATTCGGAGCCAAAAATATCACAGTCTGCTCATCCCTGCTCGGGGCCGTAGCCACTGGGGCTAAGCCTACCCATAATTTATTTTAGCCCCCCCAAAATATTTATGTCGAAATGATCACGGTACTGTATGTAAACTCAATGTTTTTTTTTTAAGATAGCCGCTGCAATCGATGTTAAGTTTAAATCTCAGGACTAATTTCTAATTCGCGTCTTTATGCTAAAAGCAGAGAGGGTTTCAATTTTCACCGTTAAACAGACTGATGTCTGAGTCACTGAGTGTTGTGCATAAATGCAATAAACGAAATTTGCATTAAGTTATGAAAACACAACCTCAGGTTACAGCTAGGCTAATCAACCACAATTGAATACTACACTGTTTAGCTTTGCCGTAGGACACGTCGTTTTTTTGTTGTTGTTTTCCGCTCTTATTTGATCAACACATTTATTTCCGCTTGGGGTTGTTGTAAGTTTTGATACCAGTGAATGGGCGGAAATTTATTACTTGTGTTTTTCGTTTCCGCGTGCAAGTTTTTTCTTATTCCTGCATAACCTTTTACTGGGCCGAAATTGATCTTGTTCAGGCTTGGTAAGCAATAAAATAAAAAATCAGAAAAAATTTAAGTTGATTTTTTAGCCCCTCCAAAAATATATTCAGCCACCTCAAAATGTGAAGGCTGGCCACGGCCCCGTCTCTGCTCGACATGCCACAAGCCCAACAGTTCAAAACGTTAATGTAGTGTTGAATAGCGCGCATAGGCATATTGAATTCCAAGCAAATGTGGAAACTTTGCGTCGTGATGTTCACCATTCGATGGCACCAAAGCTCGATTTTCACCAAACGTTTCCGAAAAGCGCGCGCATGGCGCGAAGTGCGTGACGCGATAATAGAAGGTGCGATTAGTAATTTGCAGCCGTTGATACTCGTTGCTAAACATAATTATAGTAGCTAGTCATAAGCACAAAACGTGCTCAATAGAAGAACGAGGAAAAGCATTTACTTCTAACAAAGCCGTCATGCGTAGGAAGTCGGTTTGAATTTTTAGTTGCAAGTATGGCAAAGGTTGAAGTCAAAAGCGTTTTAAAGAAAGTATTCCTGCTATGTAGCATGTTGGATGTTGCAATATTGAAGTTCAGAGAATGTTTAACAAAAATTTGCAGTTCAGAGCTGCACACTCGAAAGATTGTTGGCAAAATGCAAAGATTTCCCTTCTCAGCGGTGCTGGCAGCTTTTACACAAAGATAAGCGGATGCAGTAATTGCTAGGCTGTAAGAGTGCTGAGAATTGATACTTGTGCTAGCCCATCCGTGTGCACTGTGCAGTATAACGCACGTTTGCAGAGAGCATAACATGGGGGGGGGGGCAACAGCAAGAACAAAAAAAACTTCAGAGGGCAATCTCTCAAAAAATTAAAAAGGTCTTCTGCGGGCAATCTTCTGAAAAAGTCGTAATACAATTAGCTTTCTATAAAAAAAGGTAATTTAGGTCGAGTATGCGGATAATTACTGTTCTTTGAGAGGCAATGCTTTCCCCTTGACTTAGGCATCATGGGCAACTCTCCCTTGGGACGAGGTAGCAGTACGAGATAGCTATTTGGGTTTTCTCTGATTGATAGCTCATATAACTGTGGCTGAATAAGGTTGATATGAATGGCAAGATGGATCAGCATGAGATCGATCTTGAGCTGTCCTGAGATGAATGTTTAACTCAGAATTACAGTGTCAGTGAGTCAACAGCCCCAGAAATTCAGGTAGGCCGAAATTAAGCTTCTCAAATTCAAAAAGCGTTTTTGTTTGTTCTGTTGGTCAGAACAGGAACATTAGTTTGTAGTAGAATTATCGAAATGAAACCTAGAATGTTGCGAAACACTAAACAAAGTTTTTGTTGTTAAGGGACTTCAAATTCCTTACGTACTGACTCGCAATAAAATATGCATTTTTTGTCCGGTCCTCTCCCCCAAAAAAATTTGAATCCCCTACATTAGTAGATAAATTCATTCGCTTTGCATGACTAGGTTATCAATTTCATCTGATACTGTGCTACGTTTTTGGGTAAAACTGACATGTTACCGTGCAGCAGAAAAATTAAACAATGTTTTTCAGCTTTTCACGTCTCATCAGTATACATAGATTGCCGACTGATTTATCTTTTTAAAAGGAGGGAAAATGTTGTCATCAAGCTGCTGCAATGATGAAACGTAATAATTAATAGCTTATTATAGTTCTAAAACCGCAACACAGATGGTTCAGAGCAGATTCAATAATGACCATTGCGGGGTAAGGCTGGTGTGGAGCCCCTAGCAGAATTTCTTCTTGGCCCTAACTTTTGGAGTTCACATCCGATCGGGGGGATAATGGCGACTATGTCTCTAACTCTACTGCTGCCACCATTCACTTAGTCATTTTTGTCATGAAAAATAAGCAGTGTTCCCGAGTACAAATAAAATTTGAAATACGAGCGAGACAGATCTTTGAAAATTACGTAGCCAACGACAGAGAGAGTCAGTGTGACGTCACAAACCCATCAAGACACGTAGGTAGCTTCAATTCGCTCAGGTATAGCCAACAAGTTGCGAATAAAACTCTTATTTTTTCACAAGAATTATTTTATGAAAACTTGAGGCTTAATTTTTCTGAAAATTAAAAAACAACGCCAGCTTCGGCATAGCAAAAATTTTTCAGATCAATTTTTTGCTGTATTAGTCTATAGCCGTTCGTACCCAACTCCTAGTCTTACTAGATCACTAGCAGGAAATATCTTGTTCATGCTTGTTCGCGGTAGGCCTGCTTGGTAATTCCTAAGTCACTCGCTTTTTCCCGTGCCGTACTTTTATCGTACGGTCACTGTGTCTGTGACCTACGGTATACACAAAAGGCCATAAACCCAATAAACGGTCCCAATTATCAGCGTGACTGGAGGTTGACTATTTTTCTTGCAAAGAACGCGACGTTCATGGATCTGTTACCAATAATTTTGCGGTCAGACTCAGAAATTAATTATATTTTGAAGTAGACCTATTTAAGAACAATAATTTGAGCACGACAATCTGCGAAATTTTAAGATCAGCCAGCCTCAGCCGAGATTTACCGGTCAGCCAAAATTCTCATAAAAAAAGTAGTTTTTCTGCATTCTGAATCGTGATATTAAAAAACGCTGGACCTTAAAAAGCTGGGGGACCGTAGCAAACGCTACTTCTGCTACGTGGTCAATCTGGCCCTGATAATGACCATTTACGATAATTAAGACATGTTCATTATTGCAGATATTTCTCCGAATACGTTTGTACTTGGCCTAATTGTTTTTAAATTTGCACCGAATAATCATCATGAGCAGTCAACATAAAGACGAAGGCAAAACGGCTAATCAGGAAAAAATGATTGCTTATCCAAAAAATAATCCTGCTCACGGAGAAGTTAAAATTCCTCAGCCGGAAGATGGTATTGTTCAGCTAAAGATTAAATCGGCCGAAGGAAAAGATTCACTTCCTCGGTCACAAAATGAACTTGATCAGACAAAACATAATCCCTCCCAGTCCGAAGAAATACCTCATCAACCAGAGGATGAACATTTCGACCTGGAAGATAAACTTCTTCAGCGGGAATACGAACTTGCTCAACAGTTGAAAGACGTCTGTGACGATTCGGGAAACGAAATCGACCTCTCTAAATCGGGAACAATAATTCATGAGTTGGGACTAATGTATCGACAGCGAAGTCCTGACAAGTTTGCATTGATCAAAAGTGCTGGTTTATTAAATGCTGCCATCATTAGAAAACCTCCCAACGTTTCCGGGGTCAAACAAGATTTGGCTGATCTGTGCAAACACATTTTACAGCAAGCTGAAGCAGCAAATCAGACAGCTGACTTGATCAAGAAGGCTGAGGAAGTCAAATCGTCCTTTATACAGCTCAGAAATGAAGTCGATCAATGTCTATCAAACTCAAAATCGACCGAAAACGAAATCTCAACTGAAGCACAACGAAATGAAATCACGACCAAACTCGAGGAAGGCAAAATATCATATATTCAGTCCATACAAGCAAGAATCAGTGACACTTACTTGAAAACCATGGCAAACTTGAGCGAATATTGTGAAAACGTGATGGGAAAGCCCCCGTGCCAATATACTGTTATGGGAATGGGATCACTCGCCCGTGGAGAAGCCACTCCATATTCCGATTTTGAACATATGATTACCCTGGAAGAACAAAAACACAAGCCACAACATTTGGATTATTTTCGGTGGTTTACGTTGATTTTTCATATCGTTATTTTAAATGTTCAAGAAACAATTGTGCCAGCTTTGCACATTACTGCTTTGAATGACAAAGACTCGAAATTTGGAGACTGGTTTTTCGATTCCCACACACGCGGCATATCCCTGGATGGTATGATGCCGCATGCAAGTAAGTATCCTTTAGGAAGGGGGCCGACCACAAACAAACCCTGGGCCGTTGAATTAATTAAGCCTCTTCATGAGATGTTAAAATATCTCAGTTCCGAAAGCGATTTAAAAGAAGGGTATCATTTGAGCGATTTGCTTACGAAAACGTGTTTTGTGTTTGGCAGTCGAGAAATATACTATCAGTTCATTGAGGGCGTTAAAACTCACTTACACGCAAAAACGCATCAACAAATATGTGCAGAAATCACCACACTAGTAAAAGATGATTTAAACAAGTTTTCAACTCGCCTTTGTCTTAATAAGTTACGTAATAATGACACAATTAACATCAAACAAATAGTGTATCGAAGCTCCACGCTATTTATCGGAGCAATGGGACGGTTTTATGACATTTCATTAAATTCATGTTTTCACATTGTAAACAAAATGGCAGAACAAAACCTCATAACACCACAGACAAAACACAGCCTGCTGTTTGCAGTGGCAATTGCTTGCGAGATGCGGCTTCGAGTGTACATGCGGCATAAATCGCAACGCGATTCGATTGAAATAAATGCGGACAAGGGCGGCATCCAGAATTTCTTGAACGTAGCTGGTCAGGTAAGCACAATACGGTATTTTCAAATTGTTTACTGTCTGCAATGCAAAGTAGCCAAGCTGTTACGGTTGACTAAACTTCATTTTTACGCCGACCCTCAACTGATTAACATCGCAACGTGCTATGCGTTTGGTGTAAATGCAAAGTATGACAGTGACACATCGAGAACAATCTGGAATATTGACAACTTTAGCTTCGATGATTGTCTCAATCAACTTGGTCAACACTTAAAACACATGCGAAAAAGTGTTGAAGATGATAAATCTGAAAACAATGTTGAAACGTTTGAATTACTAGCTCGCCATTTGTTTCACTCCAACGTATGTGATGAGGCTTTGGAGTTTTACAAGCATGTGTTAGAGTTTTACCAACAGAAACAAGCCACAGATGTCGAAAGTGGTGAATCTTCTGCTGCTGATGACTGTTCTCATTCGTCATCATCTGAATATTATCCAGCAAAACAGCCTCAAGATCAATCTCAAACTTACAAAGAAAATCGAAGCACAGCAAGAAACGATAAAGATCTTGCACGAACATTTAATAATATAGGAGAATGCTTAAAAAAGTTGTCGAGGCCCGCTGAGGCTCTCAAATATCATCAGAAATCGTTAATGATTTATCAAAAAATATTTTCGAACGAGGAAATACATTCTGATGTTGCACTGACATTGACCAACATTGGAATCTCTCTTCATGATTTACATCAATATACTGAGGGACTCGACTATTTGCAGAAATCGCTGAAAATATACCGAAACATGTCGTTGAACGAGGAAACAGATTCTGATGTTGCAATGACATTGAACAACATTGGGAACTGTCTCAAAAATTTACATCAATACACTGAAGGGCTTGTATATTTAAAGAAATCTTTAAAAATTTACGAAAACATATCGTTGAACGAGGAAGCAGATTCTGATGTTGCATTGACATTAAACAACATTGGGAACTGTTTTAAAAATTTACATCAATATGCTGAAGGACTCGATTATTTGCAGAAATCTCTTAAAATTTACCAAAACATATCGTTAAACGAAGAAACAGATCCTGATGTTGCAATGACATTGAACAACATTGGGAACTGTCTCAAAAATTTACATCGATACCCTGAGGGACTCGAGCATTTGCAAAAATCTCTCAAAATATACCAAAATATATCGTTGAACGAGGAAACAGATCCTTATGTTGCAAGGATATTAAACAATATTGGGTTATGTCTCAATTGCTTGCATCTATACTCTGAAGGGCTAAAGCATTTGCAGAAGTCGTTAAAAATACACCAAAAAATATCTTCGAACGAGGAAACAGATCCTGATGTTGCAAAAATATTAAACAATATTGGATTATGTCTTAATGGTTTACATCAATACCCTGAAGGACTCCAATATTTGCAGAAGTCGTTAAAAAGATACCAAAACATGTCGTTGAACCAGGAAACGGATCCTGATGTGGCAATAGGATTAAACAACGTAGGAAACTGCCTTAAGGATTTGCATCAATATGCTGATGGGCTCGAATATTTTCAAAAGTCGTTGCAAATAAAACAAATAATATCGTTGAACGAAGAAACCGATCCTGATGTTGCAAGGACAATGAGCAACATTGGAAACTGTCTTGATAATTTGTATCGATACTCAGAGGCAATTACATTTTATCAGAAGTCACTGGCAATAAAACAAAACATATCAACGAACGCAGAAGCAGACCATGATGTCGCACTCGCACTTGTTAATGTAGGAAGTTGCTTATATTCTTTGGGCCAATACGCTGAAGCGCTGCAATATTTCCAGAGATCATTTCTAATCTGTCAAAATACGGTAAGTGATAGTACTATTGCCATAACACTTCAATGTATTGATCTTTGTGAGAAAGAACTACAATAACGCGTTGACTTACAAAAAGTTATTTGTTTTTATCCAAACAATCTTAACAATATAAACAAAACATTCAATGAAAACAGCTAGACAGTACCAACAGTTTGAGTAAAATTTAAACATTTTAAACAGACGGTGCCGCAAAATAACAAGCACGTGTACATCATACTAAAACAAAGTATATGACCTTACCATAAACAATTGAACCAATATACATCAACAATAAACATTTATACGAAATACCTTAGTCGTAAAATATCTCGGATTTTAAGCTTATCGCTTGTACACAGCACCATTTACTAATTACATTGCATCAGATGTAAAGTACATATCAAAATTCAGAAGAGTTTACTGATTGCATTTTTTCTCACACCAACAAAAAATTTGTTATTTTTTTGTATTAAAATTGCGCATAACTTGTAACTAGAACTGAACTGACAGCAAATTATGCCGTGTAAAGTATTTTGATTTAGAACTCGTAGCAATATTTTAATTCGTGTTTTATAAACCACGTAGTTTTTTACTATTAAGCTAACATTACCGCAATAACAGTAGATTTGTTTCCGACAACACAACTTGACATAAAGGATAATCCAAAAAAAAAATGGGGAGGGAAGAAAAAATGTGATCCCCCTGTGTTTCTAATATATTCTGCTGCTTCAATTAGAAGTGACGTCTCATTTAAATTTAATTTTTTTAAATGTGAATTTAAGAAACTGTTTTGCGTTTTTATTTGTTTTGATGGCTTGCTGATCGTTTTGATCAAACGCAATTATTTGCCCATTACGTTTGCGCAATTTTTTGTTCATGTTAGAAATGGTGTTTATTAAAATTTTGTGCTAGAATGCAATTACAATTTTGTGATGTTTGCTTGAGCTGCTTTTTTATCGTTTTGCCGCGCTTTAGCCAGTAATTACGATTATACTGTATACCACCGGTGGGCGGTATCAGCTATTGTCGTGTTCTATGTATAACTTTTCGTTTGCTTGATATGTAGATTTGATTAGCAGATGATTACCAAAAATTACAAAATACAAAATCGGTCAATGTTCTTGCTTACGCTAATTCATGCCAAATCGCTTTGGTCAAACAAAGCATTTTGGGAATTTTTATTCAACGATTTTTTTCATCTTTCTACTGCTCTGAGATGGTGAAATCCCGTTAAGTGTTTTTCCCAAAGACGCAAGCGCACCTGGCTGCTTCATCTTTATGAGGTCGTAGGCCTACTGTTGTGGTAATGAAAAGAAAAATAATACATTCTCGCAGAGATCGTTGTGCATTATGTTACTGTTTAGATGACTAGTAGAGCGGTTTATGGAGAGGACGTTGAAAAATGTTCATCGCGTTCAGCTTTCCGTTTATCGCCTTCAGTGTTGCAAAAACACAACACTTAACAATTGATGTTTTTGCACTTATTTGCAAATACGATGAATTTCAGCTCAAAACAATAAAATTTAGCTAATTAGGAGTAATCGTGTTTTTATTTGCAATAGCCTACCTACTATCAGAGGTGGTCAGTAACAGTGGCGGATCCAAGGGGGTGGGGGGATGCATCCCCCCACCACCAGCCAATTTCAACAATGTTTTTGATGAATAAAATTTTTTCATAATTTTGAACCTCTTCCATTCAACTACAATTCTTACGCCCTAAGGTGTGTTTATAGAGAATGCGATGCGACTTTTCGTACGTAAGGTGACACAGACCGCGAAACAGTTAGAAGTTATGACGTAAAACTACGTCACTTTGCACGGCATTTTAGAAAACAATCGTAAGGTGCTTTACAAAATAACCGATAAACTGCAAAACTGTTGGGATTCGAGTTGTGCGGAAGATATTGCCACCCACTTCTTATGTCAAAAAATGGAAAAAATTTCGTACTGGTCGGATTAAAATCGCATTTGGTGCAAACAAACCTTTAGCCACGCATTAATCGAAAATGTGCGAACCAAATGCAGTATATTTGCTGAAGTACTAATTAGGGGCAAAAGAACAAAATTTGCGTTACAAATTGTTTGAAAAGCTCTAAAATGCTCATTACAGTGTATGAATTTTCAAAATTTTTCCTGGGTAGCATGCCCCCAGACCCCCTAAAATCATTTTTGTTTCCCTATTTGCTTCAAAGTTACCTTTGCCACAAAAATATATACCCTTTAAAAAATGTCAAAATTTGGTGCTAAAAAGTTCTGAATAGCCTATACTCCCCTCACAGGAACACATTTTCTAAAAAGGACTTATTAACGCTCTTTTTCGGGTTTAACATCTTTGCATTCAGTTAACATTCAACCTAATTCAAAACTGCATCCCCCCCCATCAAAAAACTTTTGGATCCGCCCCTGGTCAGTAGTAACGAAGTAACTCTACTTATTCCATTTTTGATACTTCTACTTTTACTTCAAGTAAAATTATCCCGGAGTAACGCTATAAGAAGTAATAAATTTTATGCAAAGTAGAAGTGGATATCTAGCCATTCCTTTTTAGTAATTTGACCGCGATTTGATTTTTTTTTTTTTTTTGTCTAATTATTTGGTAACTCTGCTTATCGAAAACATGTTCGGACAGGACGCGAAACTCAAGTCTGTTAATTTGTGATTACAGTCTCTGTAATGAAGGTGCAATTTTGAAATTTCGCAAGATTTTCTTGAGTTTAATTGTTTTTTGGTGGGAGCAGTAAGTTGTCGGTGTCTGCTCATTGTTCAGTCTCACTAAAAAAGCATACCGGACCCTGATTTGGCGTAGACCTAGACGTGCAGTACTCTTGGTTCATATGAAAAAGATCAGCGGTAAACGTCGTTGCGTTTGGTGCGGCCAGTCTGGGGCCAATTCCCGAGCCGGTTAACGAACAGTGTTGCTAACGTCTAGCCTATCGCCATCGCTGCGACAAGTGTTGTTAAAAAACGTTTTTTGCTTCGTGTTTCTTTATTGTTTATTTATTTTTTGTTGTTTTTGTTTTTTTTTTATGTTGTTGACCATTTCATAGCTAATTGAGTAATCTACCCCATTTTGGCTGGTTATCAGCTCCAGATTGAGGCAAAACAAGGCCGTTTTTAATGGTGCCGATATATTATTTGCAATGTCAAGTTACCATTAACAGCAGAAATATAGCCTGCACTCATTGCTCGGTCCTAAAGACGACATTTATGGTATGACCATGAGCCATTTTGGGTGCCTTAAGTGCTAGTTTGACTAGCCTAGCTAGTGTTTTCTCCCGCTAAGTCAGGACAAGAAATTTGGGTTTTTAAAATTTCCCGTTTTTCTGGGAAGTTTATGTCGGGATCCCGGGAAATGTCTTTACATTAGGAAGGATTTCAGTGGTACTGATATCTATCATTCCGACATAAAAAATGCGTTAGTTTTGCGTTACTGCAAATCAAAATTTTTTTTGCTTACTAAAAATTATTTTTCAAAATTCGCAAAATTTTTTTAAGACGAAATGTTTGTGAGATCAAAATTTTTTCTTCAAATTGTCGAAAAAATGGAAAAACTCGAACTAAATTTGTCAAAACAACATAACAAAATGCTAAAAATTAAATCTGGAAATGCTGAAAATCAGAAGAAATGTGAAAATAATCAAGCTCGAAAACATTTACGGCGAATATTTCCCGGGAATTTTCCGAATCCCAGGAACCCCGAAGATTCCAGAGAAATTTTTTGAAAATTCCTCGTTTCCCGGGTAGTCGAAAAATGAAAATCCGAGAAAAAGGGAGACCATAAGCCAAGCCGTTAGCAGGACTTTTCGTCGGTCCGTTAACGGTCCAGTTCTGTTGCTTTTTTCTAGCATTGGGCCGCTAACGAGCCGCAAGACCATTATTGAAAACCCTTTAAATTTATTTATTTTTAATGATACGCTCAATCGATTTAATTTTGCCAACTAAAGTTTTCTTTGGTGTGCAACTTGTGTTAAAATTTTTGCGCTGCAGTTCGAGGTTAGGAGCAGCGAATGCAAGTCGTTCGACTGGCTCGATGTAGATTTGAGTTTGATCCTTGAACGTATCAATTTTTGCAAGGTTTCTGTGGCTCGCTATCATTTTGACATTTCGTGGTAAAAAATTAAAAATTCTTTTTGTGTACCGCTGCTGACTGCTGACACCATGAATTAATCACCTTCATTTTTCATCTGTTATTGCGATAACTGGTAAAGTCGTAGCTCTAGGTTAAAAAATCTGTTAAAAAGCAAACTGTTTCTCCCGATTTGATATTAAAAACAGCAAAGAATGGGTCCTTTTATTGGAAGGTTACCCACTTTCCGATGGTACCAAGCGTACCCATGTTGTTGGTACAGTAAATAAAAAGAGTATTAAAATCGAACCCTGATTCGCACTACAATTTCAAAAAGTGTGTGACCGAAATATTCTCCCCATAAACGTGTTTTTCAGCATTTTACTCAACCCCAAATGTTCGCAATAGCGATACGCAGCAAAATTACGAAGCACTTTATTAAAATATATCTGTTAAACATACGAGTATAACTAAAAGCCAAAGAATAAAAAAATACAAAAAAACAAAAAGTGTTTTTTTGCAAAAAAATTCGGTTTTACTTACTACTTTCATTACTTAAGTAGAATTAATTTTGACCACTTAATTCCTATTTTTACTTCAATAGAAATGCTTTGCCATACTTCTTCTTGAACGTCATTTTTGAGTAAGTAGCAATACTTTTACTATACTTTGTATATTTTGTGACTACTTTGTCCACCTCTGCCTACTATTTTCTTCTTGAATAAATTCAAATGATAATTTTGGCAAAGAGGTTGATTTTTTGTACCATAAAGTTGCAAGATACAGCAACCAAAATATCTGATGCATTACTTCAATTTATTTACAGTCTATAGGCTACATTATTTACAAAATCTAACACGAACGTTTTCGGCACTAGATTGGCCCTCGTCTGGTATATCTAAGATAGTCAATGTTAACTTTAATGACATGAAGAAAAAACTGATTGAAAAATATTGACTACTGCTGATGCATATTGTTGGTGCTAGGCTACAATCCTCCATTAGAAGTGCTATGTAAGTTGCATACAGGTTTGAAACAGCAATTGTGACGAAAAAATTAAATACAAATGATCTTCCAGAAAATTTAGAGGTCAAAAATAAGCTCAAATATTTTGTCCTCAAAAATGCTGTTCCTTTTACACCAAATACAATACGATAGATATCTCGTGCGAAAGTGACGGTCAGCGCGAAGGTAGGCTGGGAAACAGTTGTAGGTTATGTCGTAGGTAGGTGCGAAACAGTTGGAGGTTATGTCGTAGGTAGGTGGGAAACAGTTGGAGGTTATGTCGTAGGTGTGCTATACAGTGAAACCCACTGTACTTTTACATGAGGTTTAAAACTATTTACGCAATCATTTTCTTGCGAAAAAACTTTAAGACCTGGAAAACCATGACCAATAGCTCAACTAATTTCATACTGAAGTTTAAATTTTTGTGATTGAGCCTATTTAATTTAAATCAAATGACAACTTTTCGCCAAGCGACGCTACATTTACGCTTTAAAATTGCAAGAAACGCTATTACCGGTAGCTTAAAAACCGCTTCAAAAACTATTGCGCATGTCCAATTTAGTTACCATCTAAAGTGCCTAAAACACCATCAATTTTCTTGAAATTTTTTTTAAACGATAGCTAAGATCAAGAGCTTTACAATCCTGTTGAAAATTTTAAAATGCGATAAGCATAACTAAAGTTATAATATTTTTTGTAACACTTTCAACGTTTTTACGTTAACAAAATAGGCGGCGTTTGTTGAAGCGGGTAAGTCCAAGATGGCGGATCGAAGGCTTCAAATTGTTACACTTTTGAGATAGCCGTTTATCGTTGAATGCGCCATCTAGTCGTAGTATTACATATCTATGATTATAATGTTTATCTGCAGCTTAAAAGTTAGACGTTATCGTAGTCTCGTAGATGAACCAAAGAAGGTAGAGGTTATAAATGGCATCTGCCATGATGCTGAACTTGAGGTTTTAAGCATTTTGAATATCATTTGTTGTTTGTTTGAATACTATCCAGGGCTGGCACCAAGGGGGGCCTGGCCAGGGGATCGACATGCTTGGCCCCCCTATTAACCAGCTTACTTTTTTGAAGACTGCGGCTTTTGTGCTTAATTTCAAACTTTGGTCCCCCTGATAAACGCTTGGCCCCCCTAGGTCGACTGCTCTGGCGCCGGCTCTGATACTATCGCTTGCGGGAAATTTTTGCTTGAGACAATTCATGTCGAACTACTGCAAACTACGCCTACTGCACTGCTACTGGTAGGCTTCTCATGACACAGTGACAAGAATTCAATATAAAATTTTTGGTAGTCTTACGGTCTGTTTACACAAAATACGATGCGATTTTTTCGTACGTTAAGTGACGTAGGCTACGAAAAGTTATGAAGTCATGACGTAAAACTACGTCATATTGCGCGACATTCTAGAAAACAATCGAAAGGTGCTCTGCAAAATTGCCGATAAAAAGTAAAATTGTCGAAGCTCGCATCGTGTGGAAAATATTTCCGTCATAGAAAAAAATTTGGTGCGACAACAAATTGGATGAAATTGCATTTAGTGTGAGAGACTGAGAGGACCAGTAATTGGGTAATTTTTACTCTTGATGTGATATTTTGATTTTAGCAAAAAAAATTGGTCGCCAAATAAAATTAATCACCAAATAAAATTTTGATTTTAGCTCATATTTATTCTCTTCATTTTAGTCGGCAGCGTGGCGCACTGGTTTGGAGCGTCGCTTTTACGACGACCATGATCGCAAGGCTAATGTCAAGTCAAGTATATTTTTCCAAACGCTTTATAAGACATGCGCTGGAAGGAGCAGCGAAAGACCATTCGGTCATCTTTGAGTCGGCTGTACCCTAAAGCATGTTACAAAACACGGCACAAAAATCGTTTGTTTTTTACAAAATCTAACACGAACGTTTTCGGCACTACATTGGCCCTCGTCTGGTATATCTAAGATAGTCAATGTTAACTTTAATGACATGAAGAAAAAACTGATTGAAAAATATTGACTACTGCTGATGCATATTGTTGGTGCTAGGCTACAATCCTCCATCAAAAGTGCAGCGTATGTAAGTTGTATACTGGTTTGAAACAGCAATTGTGACAGAAAAATTAAACAATTATTACGGAATTAAACAAATACAATATGACTTAAACGGTAGAAATTAATATAGAATTTATAGATGAACATTGCAATAGATTTTGTAAATAATGCATAGACTGTAAATGAATTGAAGTAACGCATCAGATATTTTGGTTGCTGTATCTTGCAACTTTATGGTACGAAAAATCGACCTCATTGCCAAAATTATACATTTGTGTAGTATTCATGATAACTGTTTTGAGACACTTGAGTTTGACATCTATTTTACCAACAATACTACGATGATGGCTTGATAATGTGATTATATCTTGCCATTATGTATTACTTTTTGAGATAGCTTAGCAAATGTTCATACCATTTTTTAGATTTTGGTTATAGCTAGGGCCATTTTTTTTGACCTAAAAAAATATATTTTTGACTTTATTTTAGTAAAACTTTGACTTTATTTTGACTTAACCGCTTCCGCGTATTATTTATGTCTTGTTGCACTTCATTAATTAAATATGTTTTATAATCTGCAATTTACATAAGTTTTTAACCCTTCACTACTCGCGTTGGTGTATTTTGTACACCATTTTTACTAATTCGGCTCCCCCCTTTTATTCTGAAATTCTGCAGGCAGCAAGCGCCATTTATCCTCTAGTTAACTCCACAGGCATGCTTTGACGCGTCGGCGTAGTTTTAGAAAGCACGTGGCGGACGGTATGCTAAGACAAATGAGTGGGGGTGCTGTTTTGGTGTACAAAATACACCGCGCTAGTACTTGAGTAACTATAATTTTTTGTGCTTTTTTGAAAAGATTTTTTTTTTTATAGTTTTTTTGCTAGCTTTTGCTGTTTTTGTGCGCAGAAATACTTTACACATAATGGCTAGACCAGTGGTTCTCAAACTTTTTAAAAAAAATTACGCAACGGTCCCCTAGCAATTTTTTTAATGGCTCACGGTCCCCTTGAAAAATTAACACAAATAAACACAAAACAACACGTTGATTTTTTATTGTATCAATGTGACGAGGGCACTTGCTTCTTTGCAAACTTATTCAAGGAAAATGAACAATTTACTAGAGTTAGACTAAAATCACACATTGCAGTATCCTTCTCTGAAACCAATACTGCTGCCGCCACCCACCAGGTTTTTACTTTTAAGCCATCCGCAAAAAAACTTGATCCTTTTTGCTATTGCACGTTCTCCATCATTCGCAGACTTCACGCTAAAGGAGCCATTGCACTAATGTGACATCAAATTGCTTCTTGTGATATCATAAATGCCTATGTAGCCTGTAAGGTTTCATGACAAATTGTGTTTGTTAAGTTGATTGGAAGAAAAGTTGCCTGAAAACTTGATTTTCCACAAAATTTTTTCTTCAGGATCGTCGTTGTAATTTTTTTGGAAGGTGCTTCGCGGTCTTAGAAAATTTGTCTCGCGGACCCCAAAAGGACCGCGGACCCCAGTTTGAGAACCACTGGGCTAGACGGATTAGGTCTTTAGATGATGATGCACCACAAGAACGTTCTTTAGGATGATTTATCCGTTGCAAGATGTGCACAGGTGTTCGTGCAAAAACTGACGGGAAATGTGACACCTGTGCACATCTTGCAACTGATAAATCATTCTAAAGAACGTTCTTGCGGTTTTTGTGCATAATTTCATTTGTTTCGGAAAATAAATGCTGCACGTTAACATTGGCGTACGAAGTAGGCTACACCACGCGAGAAGTTACGTTAAAAAAAGGGCGCGAGTAAGAAAAAGGTAGCCTACTTCGAACATTTTCTCAATTACTCAATGTTGAAGCTAATGCAACAAAGCGACGCATGACGTTAAAAACCTAGGATAACGAGCCATTGTGTGTACCGGTATCAATTAGTGTGTAATACAAAAATTGCGTTGCTATCGCAACTGTACTGTACACTAACAGTATGTCTATGATTTTTTTAACGAAAGCCACGCAGTATAATTACAAGGACGTTTTATTGTAATACAGCATCATATACTTTTTTGCGTTCTTAACATCAAAATTTCTGTCTTTTCTCAGTAATTTATTGAGCATAGAAAACGACCTCTCAACAGCAGCAGATGTTGGCTGGGCTTTTTGCAATAGTGCGTAGCTTGTTGGGTCAATTGTCAAGTTGGTACAGTTTATTATTGTTTCTAAATCAGAGTTGGATCGTCGTTTGTTAATGTAGTCTTTAATTGCGCAAGAATCATCATCGAATTGCATTATCTTCAGCAGTCCGTATGCTTTGGTTATTGTGCAGGCACTTCCTTCTAAGAACTCTACGTTGGCTGCTAGAGTCCGGGATTGATTTATTTTAACCAAGTCCGACACCAAACCTTCCACATTGATAGCGTCTTTTGCTCTGCTGACTAAGAGGCCTGCACTTGTTCAATTGTTGACAATGGTACGAACAGCTGGAAGGTTCTCACTATAATAATATAAGGCAGCTCTAAGCCAAGTTGCCCATCTTGTAATTACAGGTTCAGGAGGAGATGGCAGACCAGCATCATGAAAATCTTTCTTGCAATCTTTGTTTTTGATTGTTGCTGCCTTGATCGTTGCTATTACTTCATCAATATTTTTAAAATGAGCGCGCTCACGCATAGCGCAGTTATGCACTGTAATAAGTGCGCAACGCAGGTGACATGCATCAAAGAAGGGTATAATTTCTTGAATGTCTTTCCAGCCGAAGACATGTGCCGAGCAGCATCAGTCAAGAACAACGAAAAATTCTCGCATTGTATTTCAAGTTGTCGCAATATGTCATCCACAGTGTGCAGAATAATACTGCTATTAACATTGCGACCGCTGTCAAGTGGATGGCAATTAACGAGGAATGTCTGATTTGGAGCATCTAAGCTGCCCACAAGCACACTAATATACTTTTGTTTAGCAACCTCTGCTTCATCCACAATCAAAAAATTTTTTTGTCACAAAGTAATTCTTGAATTTGTTCCTCTTTTTGGGATGCCAATTTAGCATCACATGCCCGGGCTGCAGTCTCCGAAGGCAATACTTTTCCCATTCTAGCAAACAGAGACTTTATAGAAGGATGGCTCAATTTACTAAGTGGGATATCTGCAGCTAAGAATGAAGAAACAACCTGTTCCTTGAAGTTTACTTGATCGAAATGTAAAAAGGTTTGCTTACTTTGAGATTTGCTCTTCGTGTCCAATTTTCCTTGGTGTTGCTTACTTTTTCGGTGGCTTTCCACAAAAAACTTTTTGTTGCATTCGACTAACACGTCGCAAAGGTGGCATCGCAAGTCGCCGGCAGGAGTTGCCGAAAACTCATCCGGATATTCCTGGCAAGTTTGCCTAACTTTTGCTATAGAAGATTTGGCTTGTTTTGGCATTCTTTGCTTTGCAAGCTACAACTTAAAAGATCACGTGTAAAGAGCGCAAGGCTTTTATAAGATTGGATTGTTTGTCTAACAATTATGTATTTATGCATCAACAATGACGTTTCATGCATAATAAGTGCTATTTCCTTCTCAATTACCGCACGCATTATTGTGACGATAGTGCAAATATTGTAACTATTTCAAAAGTTTAAAATCAAATATAACTGCGCATAAAATTTTAATAGCAGCTCAAAAATTCAAAAAAATATTTATAAAATATAAATTTGTTCGTTTTTGTAAGGAAATTTTTGATAAAGACAACTTAGACAAATTTTGACTTTATGCAAAAATTTGACTTTATTTTGACTTATAAAATCTACCAAAACAGACTCCTGAACACCTGAAACGAACGTTAGTACACATTTGATCATGAAACAAGATCCTGAAAAATTTTTCACTTTATTGATTTTAGCGGGCCTTATATATAACTACCAAGCTCAACTTCCAGCACTGCAGAAGTGGAATTACAAACATTTTAAATTCAAACTTTAGTAATTAAATTAGATAAGTTAAATCAATGACTCAGAGCTATTTTAAACATTCAACAGGTAGATAATGTTTGCGAAGCCCAACACTATCGCCTTGATGTTGTGGGAATTTCATCAACAAAGCGCCGGGGTTCTGGAACTGTCGAGTTGGACGAAGGGTGGAAAATTTTCTACTCAGGTGTTGATGCAGCAATGTCTGCTCAAGCTGGTGTTGGCTTACTTGTGAGCCCCAACATAGCTGAATGTGTCATTGACTGGGTACCACTGGGAGGAAGGGTTTGTCTTCTAAAGCTAAGGATGCAGGAGCGATCTCTGTGTATCTTGCAGGTGTACGCACCTAACATAGAATCACAATACGAAGCCTTTCTGGAGGAAGTTGAGGTTGCATTGGGAAAAGCAACTTCATCAGAATCCCTTATCCTTTTGGGCGATTTCAATGCACATGTGGGCATCGACAAGGCAACCTGGAAAGGTGTTATTGGGCAACATGGTGACCCTGACATTAACAAGAACGGAAGGTGTTTATTGCAGTTCTGTGCCACCAATGGGCTGTGCATAATGAACACATTTTTTCAGCACAAAAGAATTCATAAGTACACCTGGTACAGAGACTCTTTGGGACAACGCTCCCAAATTGATTTTTGTATCGTTTCGGCGGACTTGTTTTCTACCGTGTCTGATTTTCGTGTTAAAAGAGAGGCGGAGTTGTCAACTGATCACCACCTAGTTGTCTGCACTTTGAAACCCTCGAAAAAACGAAAGACTTTTCGACCACGAGAAGCTTATTGAATCAAATGGTGATTATTGAATCATTGGCTGACAAAGAGATACGAACTACATTTGCAGACAACATTGCATCTAAGTTCAAAGAACTTCCGACCTCTACTGAAGACATTGAAACTGAGTGGTGTTTGTTTCGAACAGCAGTCATTACGTCCGCTACTAACTGTTGTGGACGTAAGCGTGTTGGAGGGACGAAGAGTACCGGTAGCGAGAAAAGAACTCCTTGGTGGAACCAAGAAGTTAAAGAAGCTATTCGTGCGAAACAAGTTATCACTTGAACTTCGTTGGCAGTACTCTGAAGCACGTAAGGCGGCAGCCACAAAAGTTAAACTGTCTAAGAAAAGAGCCTGGAAGGAATTTGGAGAAAGGTTAGACGATGATTTCAAAACGGCAAACAAAGTGTTCTGGCAGACCATTCGCCGTTTGCGTGGAAAAAGATCTCAAGCCGCTCTCTTTATCGAAGATTCATATGGTGTGACTCTGAAAGATCAAGATGCTGTTTTGAATCGGTGAAGAGACTACTTTAGTGATCTTTTAAACCCAGTTGATGCTACACCGATGCAAATTCACGAGGAACAGATTGGGGAAGATATTCAGATGACCGAAGGAAATGTGAATGCAGTAATCAAATCATTGAAAACTGGAAAAGCACCTGGTGAGGATGATATCAGACCTGAAATGTTAAAAGCAATGAACATATATGGTGTTCGTTGGCTGACTCGTGTTTGTAAAGTGGCATGTAGTACTGGGCAAGCACCAAAGCAATGGCAAACTAGTGTGATAACACCTATACATAAGAAAAGAGACAAGAGAAAATGCACCAATTATAGGGGCATATCTCTCATCAGTGTCCCTGGTAAGGTCTATGCCAAATGCCTTGAAAAGAAATGCCGTGAAATAGTCGAGCCTAAACTAACGGATGCTCAGTGTGGCTTTCGTTCTGGCCGAAGCACAATGGATCAGATCTTTGCCTTGCAGCAAATCTTTGAGAAGTCGTGGGAATATGCAAAAGAGGTCAATGTATGTTTTGTTGATCTTGAAATAGCATATGATCGCTTTACTAGAGACAAGCTTTGGGCGGTGCTGTTGCAGTATGGCATTGATGGCCAGTTACTAAATGCCATTAAGTCGCTGTACATGCATTCCGAGGTCTGTGTTCGTGTTAACAGCGCAACGACGAAACCTTTCAGAGTAAGTGTGGGACTACGGCAAGGCTGCTCTCTTTCACCTATTCTGTTCCTTATTTATATGGATAGAATAGTTAAGAAAAGTGAGTCTTGTGGCGGAGTAAAGATCGGTGAATACACTGTACAATGGCTGTTATTTGCAGATGATCTTGTGCTACTCGACTCTACCCAAAATGGTCTCCAGCAAGCTCTTGACATGTTTTCGGGTACATGCTCTATTGCCGGAATGAAAATCAACACAACAAAAACAGAAACCATGTGCCTGTCCAGACAACCAAAGCAGTGCTCTCTCCAAATTGATGGAGTACCATTAAAACAGTCAGCGAAATTCAAGCACCTCGGCGTCTCATTCACAAGTGACGGCAGACAAAATAGCGAATTGGATATCCGCATCGGAAAAGCAAGTGCAGTAATGCGCCAGCTCCACCGATCTGTGGTACTGAAACGGGAGCTTTGCACCAAGGCAAAGCTATCCATTTTCAGATCGGTCTATGTTCCTATTCTGACTTATGGCCGTGAGTGTTGGATCATGAATGAGAAAGTGAGGTCTCGAGTTCAAGCAGCCGAAATGGGATTCTTGCGAAGAATTAGCGGTTTGACCTAGTTGGACAAGGTTAAAAGTGCAGATATTCGTGAATTTCTAAGCATCGAATCGCTGCTTCTCCGACTAGAAAAATCGCAATTGCGTTGGTATGGACATGTGACACGAATGTCCCAGGAAAGAACAGCCAAAAAACTGCTCTGATCAACACCGATTGGTCGAAGGCCTAGAGGCCGTCCCAGAACTCGATGGCAAGATTACGTAGAAGATCTTAGTTGGTCTCGCCTTGGCATCCCAGCAGAGTATCTATCCTTTGTTGCAGAGGATCGAGATGCTTGGAGGCTCCAACTCGAGCTGCTGCCCTCGCGACCCCCCAAGGATAAGCGGCCAAAGCGGGTCCAGAAAATTGATTGATTGAACAGGTAGATAACAAGTAAAGCAAATTTAAAGATCTATGCAAAAGAAATTAACTAAGTGAGCACTTAGTAGTGCAAATCTGAATGAGCCACTGATTTCAGGACCAATGCCTTATATTTGTATAATGTGCTGTCTTCAACAGTCATGTTTCAATATTGCTTCTTTAATGACAAGCTTGGCTTCGGGTTGCTACCCTTAAATTAACTTTCAAACCTATCTAAACACTAAA
Organism: Trididemnum miniatum; assembly: GCA_964006365.1. Taxonomy (NCBI): domain Eukaryota; kingdom Metazoa; phylum Chordata; class Ascidiacea; order Aplousobranchia; family Didemnidae; genus Trididemnum; species Trididemnum miniatum. The sequence continues at coordinate 23,448,326 of OZ023232.1, read as the reverse complement.
CTCAAAATTCTGCACCAACCCAATTACTTCAAAATAGTGAGGTATATAATAAAAATATTACCGGTAATAACTAAGGAGTTATAGCCTAATAAAAAACTGAAGTTGAAAGAACAGATCGACGAGGAATACTGGGTTGAGCTTGCGCTCTTCAAGTCAACAGCCACACAATCATGTGTGAAATGTGGTCGGCCAAGTCGTGACTTGAACCCGTGATGTTTGGTTTCAAAGCCCAACGCCAATTCCGCTCAGCCATGTCACTTGATGATGGTTCAGTACATAAAAATCAAACTAACAAGATACTGGCAATTACTTTTCCAATCATTAGCAAAACGTGGTCATTTCTAAAACTATTGGCTATACAAACAAAGCAATTTACCGTAACCCTAGCAGCAACAAAAAATTTTATACAATTACCCAGTAACTTTCAAAATTTTTGGCAAACTTGTGGGTTGTGCAAAACTTGAATTTAGAACTTTTGGCTTATGTAAAGTGAAGAAATGTTGGTTCAGTAGCTGCTGGACTAAGTCAGCCTATCTGCAATCCACAAAGGCTTACTGCAAGACTGCTTTGTCTGTTTGTAGTCTGCATTAAAACACTAAATTGCGGTACACGAATAATTCCACATTGCTTAGCTGACTACCCCTAGTACTAGTACCCTTACCCAAACCATACACAGTCATAATTAGTCGGTTAGATTAGGCCTGCCGCGTACGGTGTTACTAAATAGTACATGTCCGCGATGTCAACGATGTCCGCGATGTCAACGATGTCCGCGATGTCCGCGATGTCCGCGATGTCTGCGATGTCAACGATGTCCGCGATGTCAACGATGTCCGCGATGTCAACGATGTCCGCGATGTCAACGATGTCCGCGATGTCAACGATGTCCGCGATGTCCCAAATTGCGATGTCCGCGATGTCCCAAATTGCGATGTCCGCGATGTCCCAAATAGCGATGTCCAATCTGGTAGAGAACGCAGAGCTCACTAATTTACAGGTAGGCTATTTATTTAGAGCACTGAAGCACTGCAGTGAATGTAAAGCAAAGCAAGAAAAAAGAATTTACGGTGGTTTACAATAAGGTTGACCCTAGTTAAGATTCAGAGAGGTTGGATTAGGCCAGTACAGTGAATGTAAAGCAAAGCAAGAAAAAAGAATTTACGGTGGTTTACAATAAGGTTGACCCTAGTTAAGATTCAGAGAGGTTGGATTAGGCCAGTACCCAGGTATCAGAGTACATAGTGCATAGGCCTGGACGATTTGGCTGAATGGACTGAAGTCAATATACAGATTACATTCAAGTAAAAGGGAAGTTATCAAGTAATATTAAATGACAAAAATTGAATGCAATCTTCTTTTTACAAAGTTCAATATTGACAAATCTTAAACTCAGTTACTGAATTAAGCGACCTTTATCATAAATAATGCTGAGCATGTATATGACAAATCCAAAATATTATTTAAATGTTTAAAGGTTTCTTAGTTAGATTGTCAGTATTGAAGACCAGGAAGTAATGGCACTTATCTCTTTGTATTTTTGTAAACAGTATCTAAAAAAAAAGAAAATTGCGTTTAATTTTTCTCGTTTAGTATTACACAGATACTGGGTACATTATATCAATTTTATCTTTTTAAAATTTTATCAAACTCTTCATCGAGCTGTGTCTGAGGCTTTTTTTTTAAATTTTACCCACTAAAGGTTTATTGCAGATAATTTTGATTAGTGTAAAACTCAAAGTGGTAAGTGATACATATCATTACCGGTACATTTTTCAGATGTCCTGGATGTGGTTTTCTAAGAATCAGAATTTGATCATTGTATTGCAATAGCCCAGCTGTACTGTAACTGTTAATGTTTTTTTAGCTTTGATTGGATATGTGTTGATGTCATCAAAATAGCAAAGTACTTGTGGTACCGGTATGTTTTTTTTTTCATTTTATGTTTACATGTATGCCACATTAATTACCCTGCAATAGTTTGCTGTTTTGTGACAGTGTGATCGCCCTATAACAGTATAATGCAGTATCAGATTGCAGAAGCATGTAAAACAGTTGTAAAACATTTATTATCACAGGATCACATCCTTAAACTCAAATACGTTACATTGGGGATTTATTTGTAAGCTTTTTCCTTAATCGCTGTACCAGTGTACCAGTACCCCATTTGGTTGCCAGTAACTTCGCCACATGGTAACTTCGCCACAGTAACTTCGCCACGTGGTAACTTCGCCACACTTTCATACATCGAAAATTTACATTGCCTACTCCGAAACAAGACTTTAAATTCCCGGTTGCCGAAAAAATTTTATCGGGCTTTTCGAGTTACTTGGTAACTTCGCCACATAAGCGAAACTGTGGGGTAAGATGTGGGGAGAGAGGTGTGGGAGAGTGCATGGGGTGAATAAGGAAGTGCGTTGGGGTGTAGGGGGAAGTCAGGGGAGCTGTGGGAAGAGATATGGGGGGTGTGGGGGGAGATGTAGGGAAATGTGTTGAGGTGTGGGGGAGGTCAGGGGAGCTGTGGGAAGAGATATGGGGGGTGTGGGGGAGATGCAGGGAAATGTGTTGGGGTGTGGGGGGAGGTAAGGAAAGATGTGTGGGGAGTGGAGAAGTGTGGGGAGGGTGTGGGAAAGTGTATGGGGTGAGTGGGGAAGTGTGTTGGCGTGTGGGGAAAGGATGTGGAGAGAGGAATGGGGAAGATGTAGGGAAATGTGTTGAGGTGTGGGGCCCCAACACACTTTTAATTCCCCACATCTCCCTACCCTCACCTTTCCCTACATCTCCCCTTACCTCCCCCACACCCCATCACACTTTCCTACACCTCCTTTCATACCTCTTCCCACATCCCTCCTTCCTCCCCCACTCCCCAACATATTTTCCTACTATCCCCACACATCTCCCTTCACCTCAAAGTGTGGCGAAGTTACCATGTGACGAAGTTTCTGTGGCGAAGTTACTGTGGCGAAGTTACCATGTGGCGAAGTTACTGGCAACCCCCCATTTTATGACAAAATAATCTCTATAAAGAAGTTTAGCAAGCAAACAAACGAATACCTGAATACCGGTTCTTGCTTGTGTATTACAACCCCTTACTTGCCAAAGTAGGTATTGTTGTGGTTAGAAAATGGTTTGTTGTTACACATAGTTGAAGTTGCAAATTATAATAGCTAATAAGTTCAGTTGTAGGCAATTGACAGATTAAGCAATTTTAATGTATCAAATTGTGGTTGCAATCCTTGAAAGAATTATGTTTTGGTTGCAGGTTAAAACTTAAAAAGTGTAATAGCAAGATTACAATGTGAAAATTTAAAGCGTGTTTCCACAGTTGCAAATTCAGAAATTAGTGACAATTTGCCCTCGTTGGCACTGGCAACTACTGACTTCTTTGGCTGGTAACGCAGTATATAATTACAAGTTGTAGAAAGAAGTGAATGCATCAAAACAAGCTAAAACAACACAATGTGCTTATGAAGCAATATCAAACACAAAAAACATTGTTGTAAAAAGATAATATATGTTCTTTTTAGTCTTATGCTTCACAAAAATTAGGAACGAAGTAATAAAACAGTTAACACTTAACATATTCAGACATTGGACTGGTGAATGCAAAAAGGCAGCTTGGATACAGTTTAGCTTTAGGTCATAGCAACATCATTAATCAGTATATATACTTTTTTGCACAATTTGAAACATTAGCACAACAAATGCTGTGATATATAGCAACTACTGACTGACTTTGTTGGCTGGAAATTGACAATTATTAGTTTTAGAAAGAAGTGAATATATCAAAGCAAGCTAAAACAATACAATGCGATTATGAAGCAATATCGAGCACAAAAAACATTGTTGTAAAAAGATAATATATACACGTTCTTTTTAGTCTTATGCTTCACAAAAATTAGGAACGAAAAAAAAAAGCTTTAATAAGGTTTTGCATTAGGTCATAACAACATCATTAATCAGTATGCTAGTCCAGCAACTCTCAACTGGAAGCAATTAGGATATGAGCCATCGGTTTTCCAGTGCAATATTGTTTAACAATAATTAGGAAGCACTTAAAATCCATCAGACTGATGTAGCCATTGCAAATGATGCGCTGAAAGAAAATGGTATTGTGGAGGAGAGGACCATTGGTTTTTAGAGTCTCTAGAAGGGGGCCAAAAACTAACCTTAATTAGTTGACAACTACTGGCGTATGTGCTTGAAAAAATTATTATGTAGTAAACAGTGAGTATTTCTGTACAAAATACACATTGCATAATAAAAATCACATGAAAGTTTTTCTAGTAGCACACAACACATACTGTGCAAATCCATTTGGTTTTGATAGCTAATATCATCCCACATACCAATAGGCTATATTAAACGAAAATTGAAGGGTAGCATTATTTTTTCATTGAAGGTGTTAAAAAGTACGTCAAATTCAAAACTGGCGTTTAAGATCTTAAATGAGCGATCACACTAGCTGAGACGCTGATACCTACAAGCCATTGTACAGGTTTATCTCGTTATGACATCACATCGGCAAAGTCATTTGAGTCGTGATAATATCCTAATAAGGTAAGCATGCACAATGTATCAAAGGTCTCAGCGTCTCAGTCAGTGTGATTCAGTTTTCACCAACATTCTTATGGACAATAACAATGAATACAAAACTTCCAATTTTGAATACGAATACAACCAGGATGAAATGTGATTCACAATTCAATATGGCAACAAGAATGTATACTTGATACAATAGCAGGAGCAACGAAGTGTTAAGTGGTGCTAGATTGCTTATATGTAATCAAAAGAGCAGCTGAGAAAGAAATTTAGGATCCCTGGTTAGGGTGAAAATACTGTTCAACTTGTTTTTTGTGCTGTGTTTTCATTACAAATTTTTATTCAAGAAATTGATGTGTTTAACCTGCATTAGAGGGTGCTCTGTTTGCTGCAGATCGACGTCTTTGTCCAATTTTTTTTCCAGCAGATTTAGCAGGTCTTCGAGTAATCAAATTGGAGTTGGTACTAATGCTTTGATAGTTGGTCAATCTTGATGTGACTGGCTTGAATGTCATGAAGTTTTCGATGTGTTTTGCCTGCTCAGAACCGGTTTTTGCTTTAAATTCGTCGAAACTGCTGACAAACTGTTTGTAGGCAGGACTTAGTTCATATGGACCAATAGATGCTACAGCTTTGTTCACATCAACGTACATAGACGTTACCAATTCAAAAATAATCGTGATAAGATCTGGCAGTTTTTTTAGTTTCCACTCTGTTTTGCATTTCAGAACATGATTCATGGACTCGCTATTGTTATTGGTCCATTTCGTACCGACCAAGGAAGAAACTTTCCAAACCTTATCTTTTAACAATGGAAAGAATCGATTATTCAAATAACTTGTTAATCCTGAAAATTCAATATCGCATTCCTTTACAATTTTTCGGCACAAAAGGTCAAAAGAAACTTCGTCAGTGGCATCAAGAACGGAAAAAATTTTTTCGCTGAGTAATTTTCTAGCTTTTTTTTCCAGGCCAACTTTGTTGATTAGATACTGTGTCAAATTTGTCTTTAAATGAGAAGTGCACAGTGCGTGCTTGCTGGAAGGGAAAGCCGATAAAGCTGCTTTGTGGAGAGCTTGTTCGTCGTCGGTTCCGAAAATCAATTTTTTGTGATCACCCAATACTGCACGCAAATGAATGAAAAAAAAGGAAAAAGTTTCATAATTAGAATTACAATGCAACAAAATTGGGCCTAAAAAAAGAGGGTGCTCACCAGTGCTGGATTTGACCACACTGAGGTTTTTGAATACCATAACTGTAGCATATACCTTTCCCAAGTTAAAAGTTTTATCGATTCCCAAAACGGTAGATCCGGAACAACAGAATCTTTTGATATCTAATATTTGTTGTGCAACATACAGAATTATTGAAGTGGGACAATTTTTACCATGGTTTACTCTCTGAACGAATTCGTGCGTTTGTGCCATATTAATAACTTGTAATATTTCGTCTCCATAAGTTTTGCCATATGTAAGTCTCTGCTTGGTGTGTAAGTCATTGAGTTCTTTTTTGGCTTGGTTGCTTTTGGCGTTGTATATTAATCTAAGATCACGTGGCTTGTCAAGTAAATTATTGTTATCGGTTTGCAGTGCATCATATAATTTTCTTCCTGTTGCAAATAAAACTTTGTCTTTGACAGATTCCATGGTCTTTTCGCTTGTGCGGATGTAAACATTTCTATTGTGTTTCGAATTACCATGAGGGGAGTGATGAGGGAACTTTCCAGTATATTCAACAAATGCACGTTTTTCAAATTCACTGGAAAAAGATTTTATCCAGGTAATTTTTCTCCGGTACTGAGTGTCGACTTTCAATTTTGAATAATATTTGCTCACAACTACAATCTTCTTTGCATCTGGTTGAGGATCAAGAGGTAAGTAACATTTTTCACGTGTTTTTCTTTTGCAGTACAAACCATCAATAAGATGAATTTCTTTATAAACTTCTTTGTCTGTTTCAAGGTATACAGTTGATGACGTTGTGTTGCATGTCCACGCACCACAATCATCGTAAAAGCGTTTGCAAATTTTTTGTTTACCCCTTTCGTAATTGTTGCTGTTATCAACTACATAGTATACATTTTCTTTCTTTCCTTTGGGTATTGTGTCTAGAATGCTTTTGCCACTTTTAAGCAAAAGAACAATCACCTGATTGGTGGTTAGAAATTCGCCAAACGGCAAAGAGTTTTGTTTTAAATCATGTTTCATGTAAGTCTCGTCATCATATGGTTCGCTTGTCATAGAGTCATTCGGAGGGTATTCATCATTTTGGGGGTTGTTGCTTGATTTTTTTGGTTTTATAAAGTTTAACAATTCATCTTGTTTTATGTCAATGTCATCAACAAAATCACTGCTTCTTGAAAGAGATGTTTTCGATTTCTTTGCTTCTTTTAACAACTTATCTAGTTGGATTTCAATGTCATCAACAAAATCACTGCTACTTGAAAAAGATGTTAAAGCGGTTGCGATTTCTTTCGATTCTTGCGCAAGTGACGGAATCTTTGTAGGCCGGTTTAGTTTAGGAATTTTATCATCTATATAGGAAAAAATTGCGTTTTCGGGTTTCTTTGCTTCCACTACTGTCTGGTAATGAAGTTTTGCTTTTTTTATGCTCGTGGTAAATTCAATTACATCACTTTCATCCAAATCTGATGTTAGAATAGCTTCATCTGCAAACACGTTTTCCTGAAAGGATCGTTTACTAGCAATGAGTTCTGATTCTCGTTTTGGTTTTCTTTTTCTCAATGGTAATTTTTTATCGTTCTCCATTTTCATTTTTTCGGGGAAAATGTTTTCTATTTCGTCTTCTTCCATGTGCATTTGAGCGTAGTTGGGTTCTTTTTTCTTGATGTTACTAATGTCCGTTCTTTTGTATTTCTCAGGAGTGGAAGTGACCTTATTGTGGTAGGATGTCGTGGGGAAGCTGAAACTACATTGGTCCCCATCATCTATAATGACTTGTTGGTTGTTTCCCCTGATTGGTGATAAAGTGCTCTTAAAGTAGCCTGCAGTACTCTCTGAGGAGTCCGACTCTGAAATGGTGTAGCAGATGTCGTCTTGGTTTCGATTATCAACTGATTCATTATTCACAAGAGGTACGAAGTGATTGGGGGTCCAACATTTTTGGGAGGTAGGACCCATCCTCGTCCACATAATGTAAATAGGGTCGTCATTGGAGAAACTTCTCGCCGATATTGAGCAGCTTAAAATTTCTTTTGTCATATCGTCTGGGCCATTGCACGCTGGATAAACTGATATGATTCTTTTTTCAATCACCTGGGATAGTGCAAGGATTGTCCAGGCAGATGAAAACCCTCCGTTTTTGAAACAATCCCTGCAGCTGTCCCAGTAGTCGGGACTAACCAATTCAAAACCCCGTGCCAGTGAATGGTTGATATAGATGGACTGGTTGTTCACCATCTCAATACCGCATAGTACTTTAAGTGTTGTTGCCAGGCTTTCATCTCCGCAGAGAGCAATGGAAGTGGCGTTGAAGAGGCAGCTACCATCACCAGTAGTTTCGACTGCAGCTTTGTGTGTTATATTTGAATATTTCTTTAATATAGAATCGGAATACTGGTGAGTTCTTAATCGTTTACTGATCTGTTTTCGTGGTTCGCTCGTTTTAAAATTTCCAATTAATTTCTCTCTAATGGCAATTTGTTTCAACACCTTCTCTTCCATGTTTGCAGCCTGTAACAACATTAATTTCTGTTATTATCGGTATTAGGAACGCATATCACAAATTTTATGAATAACGTATATCCCTTTTTCACCTCTAATCCTTCAATTTCTCTGATTTTGTTCACAACAGTCGCATTTTGGTGTTGTTTTGTTTGGAAATAACCGAAAACTTTTTTTCATATTTGATTACATAACTGAAAGTTCATTTTTTGGAAAATTCGAACCGTTTTCATAATGCGCCTACTTGGTGTACAATTATGCTCACGTGGGCTACTCCTACATAGAATATGAGCCTATATAAAAATTACAACCCGAAATGCCAGCAGCTTTTAAATTTAATCAGAAAATTTGTGTTGACATTTTAAAGTTTATTCCACCGCTATGATCTTAAATGTTTTTTTGCAGTTCCTCCCTAGTGATAAGAACTGACTGCACGACAATCACTGCCATAAAGCGATAAGCGTTTTACTGTTAAAACGTAAAACGTTTCCATTAAGCAGGTAAAATTTGTCCTATAGTCTAAATAAGTGCACTACAATATTTGCCCAATTCTTCAAGAACGAAGACGAATTTAAAGAAATTGTATGATAAGCTTCCTCTCTTTGTGACAAGTGTAAGCTCGATGACACTCAAGCAGGTTCCCCGCTGTGTGAAGAACAAGCCGGCAAGTTTACTTGTTGTGCCGTTGAGAAAAGCACTTAGCGGGATTCCCCCACATTGGCGTGTTAGACAGATGGCCGGCAACTCCTAAGCGAGCTCGTTATAGCGCTTTGATCGCTTTCTCGTGATGGGCAAGATAAATAATTTGATATGCAACTCTTGTTCTGTATGCAACGGTAAATTGTTCATAATACAAATTTTACAGCATTTGGTATAGACTAATTAAAAGCCAATGGCTTAACGGAATGGATTTCTAATTATACGTTCGTAATTGCTTTTCAATGCGCGTTTCTCAATGAATCCCTGTAGTGTGATAATTTGAAAACAAGCATCACAGCACGAGCTGCTAGTGCTCAGCATTGGCGGCAATTACAGATGTTACAGTTTCAGCATTACAGCTCTTGCATTTACCAAAGCAATTCGATTACAAGCTCATTTATTTTTGAACTAATATCTTATTTACACGCAGGGTTACCATCTGCCTACACCAAGTAATAAACACGCTGCTTTGCGATGAAATTATGATGACGTAAATAGACATGCGATGACGTGATGACAAAGTGCGATGACAATTTTGTTTTAGAAGAATCTTATTTCTGTCACTTGGTATGAATCTCGGCTAGCGATTAACACATTGAAAAAACTTTAAAATAACGGTTCTCAAGTTAACAGAAATTGAGTATTTTTATACGCGTAATATGTATACAAATTGACTGATGTCTGTATCTTAATACAGAGCTCAATAATTAAAATAACCAGAGCATACATTGCTAAAATTGCAAAAGCACTACACGGTGTTTAATGCCGCCACCACGTACGACAATCATCAGCTGCGAGCTTATTCAAATAGAATTCTATTTGTGATATCTATTTATTGATCAAAAAGCCAAAACAAAGTATGCAAATCCTAGATTTATTAACCCATTTTCTAAAAAAACTAATACGGCAATTGAAAATAAGTACATTTTTGCACATAAGTGCATTTATGTTTTGCAAGACATTGTTCTTGAATATAAGCCCAAATCTTAGAAATAAGCACGATATGGCAACCTTGTTTATATCATGTTTAACGATACTTATAATTACATCAGTATGAAATAAGCTTGATAGCATCGACTAGATTTCTTTGTAGTACTGCCAACGTTTAGCAAAGGTGAAACGATGGGAGTCCGCAGAGGGGCAAGATGAGCCACGTGCTTTCCCTTTAATTTCGCGTAAAAAGTGCACAACTATATTAATTTTAACGGATGGTTCCTGTGTTCACAAATCTTCACGCTTGTGTTAAGAGTTTCCCACCACGATAGAATAAAATGATACTAACTTAACAAACTTTAGTCGGGCGTTATCTCCGAAGATATGCCGGAAAGCTCTAAAGTGCGAATTTATTTTTTGAAGAATTCGAACCGTTTTCATAATGCGCCTACTTGGTGTACAATTATGCTCACGTGGGCTACTCCTATATAGAATATTAGCCTATATAAAAATGCATTGTCTTCAAACAGTCGAAATTGGGGCGAAAAAATATTACTCAAACATTGCCTTCAGAGTTGTTCGAAATGTATTAAAATCGCCACTAATAATTCAATTTTATCAAAATTTTTTCGATGAACCATACCCCCAAAATATCTTACTTTTAGGAGCGCTTTTTTTCGTTTTATATGTGATAAACTTTTGAAAGGTCTGAAAAGAACTGTGCTACAATGCTATGGCAAGCACACTTCGTTCAGCGCATTATTATAGAGAAGTATCAGAATAATTGCTCTCCTTCAGAATTATTGCGGACGCAATTTAGAGTTTTTTAATAACGACCGTGCATAGTTTTTGTTTTTACTATTAAAGATCTGCAGCTCTTTAACTAGACTATTTCCACAAAGGTGTTATAACCAAACGAATTGCAAATATTATCAGGCGATTGGTAGTTGCCTTTTACTTAACCATCTGGCATTGTTATCCGAAAAGATGTAAAAATTTTTCGCCGTTAGATGGCTCGAAAAAATAGTATATTTCGTAGTTTTCACCCAAATAGAATTCGCTAAATTTGTGTTTACACTCAATTGAAGAGGAAGCTAGCGCCAACACATTTGAAAAAAATGTATTTTAATCAGTCCTAAAATTAAGCGCGCTCACGAATAATTTGAATTTTCATGCAGTACATCGCCACGCATCATCGCTCATAAATTATTATGCGCTTTAAGTATTCAAGCTCGTTTCATGTATGAAAATACAATTAAAACTGTTTTACCTGATTCAATCTTGAGGCACTTTTAAAGAAGTCGAATTCTTTGTCGCTGTTTTGGTAGCAAGCAGAACAAACGAACGAGATATCATTTAATAGTTTCCATTGATCCCACGTAGGTTGGGAGGCGGAGACACAATTTTGATGGTACCATGAATTACATGTTTCACATAGAATACAAGATGTATTGCATTCCAACTGACACATACCACATGGAAACATAGGCTTATCTTTTCTTTTTGTAGACATTTTATCGGAACGTTATCAATATATTTTCTAAAAGCCATAGTCCATTATTATGATTAGCATAGTTAATGAAATAATTTTTTTAATAATTGTAATAATTTTTTTAACAATGATCAATAATTAATTTTTTTTAATAATTAAAAATAATTTTTTCACAATTTATCACTGCAATAAATTGTTATGGAAACCTCGTTCTTCGCTATTTTTTCGCTGCTTGTTAGGAAAATAAATTTCCCGTGCTAAAAATTATTTTAAACATTTTATCGGAACGTTATCAAAATATTTTCTAAAAGCCATAGTCCATTATTATGATTAGCATAGTTTATGAAATAATTTCTTTACAATTTATCACTGCAATAAAGTGCTGTGGAAACCTCGTTCTTCGCTATTTTTTCGCTGCCTTTTGGGAAAATAAATTTCCCGTGCTAAAAATTACTGCCTTTCTACAATTACTGCCTTTCCTGTGAGAATATTTGGTTTAAACATCACATATTTTTATCTTATATCAATGACCAAAAACACCCGTCCAAGCTAGCTGGATTCAAGTCATTATCATTGTGAAATTAAACTTACCCACAGAATCACCTAGCTTTTTATATATCGAAGCTTTTTTATTAAAACATTTTTATTTCTTTCATGTTTCCCAAGAATGTGGAATCGGAAGTTGGAAGATGAAGTGAATTCGCCGACAAAGGTTTCCGACAGCCGGAAACTGGAACCGGATGCAGATAACTTTAGTAGAAGCGGCGGCATTCAAGCCAAAAAAAACTTCAGAGGGAACACCGCAATGTCTTGCAACTCCAAATATGGTAAAAATAAGTTTGGCCAATGGCCATGTGTAAGGGAAGTTCAGGAACCATTTTTAGATCTTTTTAGGTGTGTCTGCATCGATAAAGAAAACTTAAAAGTTCGACTCCTAACTGGATCAACCGATAATTTACAACTTGGTCGACTATTCACAGTTTCCATATCGACGTTCAGCGTTCACCGCATAAGAGACAGTTTGAAGCCGAATAAAAAAGTCCACCGTCCAACAAATATCCTAGTCAATTCAACTGTAGTGGAAGTTACAATTACTTTTCTCCAACTCCTGCGCTGGCGTTACGCCAAACAATGTAAAATTGTATGATTTGACTAAGAAAAATGTGAATGTAGTGGCAGTTGTTGATGCCTCGCGGTAATCCAGCGTGTATTCTGCAAAATATTGGTTGTCAGCTAAAGTAGGGCATCTGCTCCTTTAGTCTTCCTGATTGCGTCCCAGTTTTTGATTTGGGGACATAAGATTCATGTTATCCCGCCTTCGCCAAAACTATAATTGGGCTTTAAGTAAAGAAAGGTTAGAATGAAACAGTTGAGCTTAATTGCATGTTATTTACCTATCTTGTTACAAGAAAGAGATCAAGCGCTAGTACGAACTAGCTTAGGAGTTTCCGGCTATCTGTACCATACTGACAGTGGCATAGCGAGAAGTTTCAAAGGGGAGGGGGCACGACCACATGCTCCAGCAGTTGCTTAATCTTCAACTGCCGTTCCTTCTGGACTTTGTGAAAATCCAATTAAGAGAGGCAAAAGGGGAGGAAGCATGGCATAAAACAATCCCCCGCTGAATACACTACTGGAAATCACGCTGAGGGAATCACGCTAAGTGATTGAAGTGAGGCTTACCCACGAAACCTGCAAGATAACTAGCTGCATTTAATATTTTGCTGGTTCTAGTTTTTGATGCTAAGCACATAACGGTATTTTCAGGATTGCAAGTTCGCACTTTCAATATCAGCGTGCTCTTATCTATACGTTCCTAACGGTCTATTTTATGGCGAACTGGAGGTCTGTGACTCCCAAAAGTCTCCCAATAGTCTATTGATAAGGTAAATTAGATTTTTCTGCGTTGTCATAGACTGATGTTTATTGTCTGGTCAAAGTGTTGATAGAGTTCTTCGATATGTAATACTTAGTTGACCCTTTAAGGGCCAACGGAACACATATGTGCCATGACGTAAATTCCAAATAGACTTCTACAAGGCGTATGTATGAAGCCAAAAGAAAAATGCAGGACCAATCCAATAGTGCACAAACTGCATATATATTATATATGCCATTCCATAACTCTATTTTGGTATACACCATTGGTCCATTTCAGTGTTTTTAAAGATTTAATTTCGTGGAACATATCAACCATAAAAATAATGGTGTGGCAAAAATATCCACTTTCAATATTTAAGGTTCTCAGAAATCTGGACTTCGCGATTCATGAGGCATTTTCATTTAATTAGAGATGTAGGTAGGTCTAGTTTTGATGTGTATGCCATGCCACTATCTATGCCTTCATAAATTTTTACCGTTTTTTCATGCTTCATTAATTAGGAATAACTTAATTTCAGAATGATGGGGGTTTGACTAGTGTGACTATAATAGTATTTTTCATGTATCGATATAATGCGATTTATAGTTGTAGTATTGCAGCTAATTGAGTAAGATCTGTATGGCAGGACGCCTATCTGTTAGCTCGTATCGAGTTAGTATTCATGGTTTCGTGTTACTATAGTTGTTATAAAGGGTGTAAGCAGGGCCGGATTTAGACAATGAGAGGCCCTAGGCTATTTGATCAATGAGGCCCTAATGAGCAACGATCAGACTCATCTTTAAGCAGTGGCGTAGCGAGAAATTTTGAATGGGGGGGGGGCATAATTTCCACATTTTTTTCAAGCGTATTTGTTTCGGCAGAACTAATTTGAAGCTGATTGAGACACAGAAAAGGCTCTAGGAGGTCCGGGGGCATGCTCCCCCGGAAAAATTTTGAAAATTTACATGCTGTAGTGCAGGGCTACTCAACTATAATCAGGATCGGTCCAGAAAGACAACTTCATTATTTGCAAAGGTCCAGAAACAAATTCATGGCTGATTTGATTAGGGCAAAAAAAATATACTAGTCGGTTGACTAAATAACTGAAGACTTGCTATCGGCGCGGGAGGTTTAGGGTTCAATTTCCGGGTTACCAAATCGGACGTAGTTACCCTGTCCACATGTCGAGTTTGAGTGGTTCTAATGACCGACACGCTTGCGGCATCATAACCATTTTTTGATTCTTAGTCAATTTGTTGAAGTAAGTGATTACGACATGAAAATTTCAATTGTGACGCAGACAGCCCGTGGGCTTTCGGAGCTGCTTGAACTGGACATGTGGACAGGGTAAGAGTCGCCAACGGCTTGCCACCGCTGCTATGTTTCTTTGGAGTTCAAAGGTGTGTTCAGGAGCGGATCCAGGGGGAGGTGTGGGGTATGCATTCCTTCCCACCAGCCATTTTTAACAATGTTTTGGATGAATAACATTTTTCCATAATTTCGAACCTCTTCACAGCAATACGTCTTAGTCGCCTTAAGCACGCATAATTGAAACTGTGCGAACAAAATGCATCATGTTATTTGGTGAAGCACTCAAAGTTAGGGACCAAAAATATGACAAAGTTTCCCAAAAATTCTTCAAAAAGCACTAAAATGGCCATTGCAAAATGAAATTTTCAAAGTTTTTCCTGCGAAGCATGCCCCCGGATCCCCTAGAGTCGTTTTTGGTACTTAAGTTGCTTAAAATTAACTCTGCCGGAAAAAAATACGCTTGAAAAAGTGACATAAATTGGTGCTCCTTCCCTCAAATACAATTTTGTATACGCCTCTGACATCAAACATTTTCAAAAGGCTTATTTACGCCCATTTGCGGGTCTAAACGTCTTTGCATTTACTTAACATTCAACCTAATTCAAAATTACATCCCCCCACCAAAACTTTCTGGATCCGCTCCTGGGTGTGTTGCTTAGACGCTACTTCGCAGAGATAGGCCCTGTCACGTGCGCTGGTTATCGCTTCGGCGTAATACCATGAACACCGGGGCTCTCCATCGCATTTATCGTTATCTTTTTACTTGTTACCTTCCATTGCGATCCATTATTGTTTTAAAAATACTAAATGAAAAGTGCCTTCAGTCGCTATTTTTGGCGCGCTGTAAGATAAGAATTTAAATAAAATCAAATCTTCGCTATACTCGGGATATTACGCCGAAGCGTGTATCGAGTAGTGGGGCCAATTTCCGCGGCTTAGCGCCTAGGCAATGCAGCTCCGTAGAAACATCGCAGCTGTAGCGAGCTGATGGCGACAATGTGTCCAATGTAAATAGCCCGGGAATCCAACCCAAGACCTGCCACAAAGATAACGTTATCTTTAATCGATACACTAACCAGTCGATTTTAGTTAAAGTTATATCTTAATTAACGCATAACTCTTCGATCGCACCCACGAGAAGGTTACAACAGGACAAACAAAAACCTCGCCTATTTTTAAGGTTTATTCTGTTGTATTTATGATAAAGTTTTACGTTATCACTTGGAAAATATTTGATTGGCTAAAAACTTTATTGGGGTCCAGCTTCAGCATTTGGAAGGTCCAGATTTGGACCGCGGGCCGCCAGTTAATGCTTTAGTGATTATTTTAGTGCTTTTTGAATAATTTTCACGCAAATTTTTTTTAATTTTTTGACCCTATTCGTGAGAGCTTTGCCAAATATGATGCATTTTGTTCGCTCGTTTTCGATGTACGTGCTGAAGGCGTAAGGCTTTTTGCTATCAAAAAGGTTTGAAATGATGGAAAAAATTGTATACATCAAAACATTTTTGAAAATGGCTGGTGGGAGGATGCATACCCCTCATCCCAGTCCCCTGGCCATAAGCTGCAGAAACCATTAAAAGAGTATGGCATACTTTAGTCACGTGGCACCATTAATTTTGTTCTTTTTTACTAAAAGGCAAAGTCAAAAAGGGAGCTAAGGCACAATGCTCCCACCTAAATACGCTCTTGTCTCTACGTTTAGACCTATAAAGGTCTTGTCTCTACGTTTAGGCCTATAAAGGTCTTTGATGGTCGATTTCCAAAAAAAGATCTTGATAAAAAGAAGGTCTTCGTTGTTCGTGACGAGGCCCCTTATTTCTCCGAGGCCCTAGGCTTCAGCCTGCCTAGCCTATTGGTAAATCCGGCCCTGGGTGTAAGTAGCTTTTGTGAATATGGGATGCGTTCTTTTCTTTTTAACTATAAGTGCACCTTCGCTCAGAGGCTTATGAGTACCTGTTAAAAAAGCGAGTTTGATAGCAACAAGTACGAGCTCGCTCATGGGCGAGCAGAGCTCGTTTCAGAACTATGTTTTTTATATATCGAAGCTTTATTACAAATTTTTATTTTTTTGATGTTAGTTTCTTTCCAAGAATGTGGAATCGGAAGTTGGAAGATGAAGTGGATTCGCCGACAAAGGTTTCCGACAGCCGGAAACTGGAACCGGATGCAGATAACTTTAGTAGAAGCGGCGGCATTCAAGCCAAAAAAAACTTCAGAGGGAACGCCGCAATGTCTTGCAACTCCAAATATGGTAAAAATAAGTTTGGCTTGTTACGTAATTCGTTGTTGGAGCTCAACGTTAAAAGTACGACGTTCCTTGGTATGTAGGTATACCACTATACCAGTGAAACTCCGGAGCCTCCTTGACAGTCGAACTTTATTGGTATTCAAATCACATGCATTTTGAATAACTTTTGATTTTATGCCACAGCAGTGCTTCATATGCTTGTTGCTTGTACGTAGCGTTGGTGCTACAGCAGCTGCAAGTCATGTGTAAGGGAAGTTCAGGAATCATTTTTAGATCTTTTTAGGTGTGTCTGCATCGAAAAAGAAAACTTAAAAGTTCGACTCCTAACTGGATCAACCGATAATTTACAACTTGGTCGACTATTCACAGTTTCCATATCGACGTTCAGCGTTCACCGCATAAGAGACAGTTTGAAGCCGAATAAAAAAGTCCACCGTCCAACAAATAGCCTAGTCAATTCAAATCGAACAAAATCTTCGTCACCGAGACTTTGAGCAGAAATTGAACATAAATCATTATTATTCGGCTTTTTTGGTAGAAACCTAAGCCAGTGGTTATTTTGTTGCTATGTTGGTTCGTTTTTATGTAGGCCAAGTTCATTTTTGATGTTATCAGTCATACAGCCATGCCATGTCAGAACCGACTGGCATGTCTAAGCATTAATCCGTTTTGCCTCGTGTATCGTTTTCCATAGTTGTTATTTTTGTGTTGATATGAGTTTTCCGGCGTACGGGAATAGAAGTCGAATTGTGCCACGATGAGACGTCTGAAATCAGGCGTTTACAAAAGGTTGTAAATATTTTCCCTACAGCCCTTAAAATCACGTTGTTGAATATTTTAGGGCTGCCGAATTACAACACGCTGTTATACCAAAAGGCTAAAAATCAACAACTAATAAGCTGAGGACAGTCAGCACACAGTTTAATCTGTCCTTTACCTTTCCTCGTATTGATGCGACTGCCCTTCAGACAGCACGAAGAGCGCCATTGTTCACCAGCATCTCTGGTCAATGATGGGACTACTTTTTTTTTTTTTTTTTTTTGGGGGGGGGGGTTGGCATATTTATCCTCCCATCACGAGAAAGCGATCAAAGCGCTATAACAAGCTCGTTTAGAAGGTGCCAGCCATCTATCTACCACACTAAGATGGAGGAGTCCCGCTAAGTACCTTTAACCTTTCCCAACGGCACAACAAGTAAACTTGCCGACTTGTTCTTCACACTGTCCCTTTAATGCTGAGTGTCAAGCAGGGAAGCTGCGAATACCAATTTTAAAGTTATTGGTTTGACTCGAGTCTACAGCTCCAGAGGCGGGCATTCGGCCATCGACAATTCGACATACATTCTTCAACGCCAATTATCGTGTCTCATTTATCACCTCGACCATGCTTCTTTTCTTACCCACCTCATATCCACGTACTTTCGTTGTGTATTAAAAGACGGAAACATTTCGAAATGCACATTACCAATGACATAATATCAACAGAATAAGTAACACTTCATAAGTAATTCAAGAACATTTCTGCGTTTTTGATAAAAGCTAATTTATGTGTTAAACAGCATCGCAAAGCTAATTATAAGACCTCAATAGAAAAGAGCCCATTGTGATTGATACCATTTCACCAGCTCCTTCAATAAAAATATCTTTACAACAAAAGCAAGGCAACGAACATCGTAACCATGGACACATACCCAACAATGATAACTATGTCATGTTCAACATAAACTTTAGAGACATCAATCCAGAATTTTTAATGGTTGCATAAACGCTAGTAATTCTACATCCTCTATAATTATCAAGACTAATCATGATTTTGATTAGGGTGAACAGTGAGATTATATTACCACAACAATAGAGTACGGTATGCTTTTTAATCACAATTTTTATCGAAGCTACTGTACTGGTACTAGTCGTAATGAACAGCTGGATTTACTTATTTGGCATGGCCATTTTGTTTTCTTGTTTACAGTTTAGCTCACATTGACTCACCCAACCGACAACTTTATCCCGTTTGATTATGCTGCCAACAAATCACTTGCGAAAAGTGAAAGAAAAAAACGTATATACAGTGTAATTAAAAAAGGTGATGGATTGAAAATCAATAACTTTGATGAAAGTAAAATAAAAGATAATAGCTTTGCCTTGAGCACGCAATGTAAAACATACAAATAAACCTATTCAGTTTATTATGATCATATCAATCAATCAGTTTATTTCAGGCTAAATTAGCCCATAGAAAGAATAAATAAAGCACAACAGCCAGAGATAAAGCAAAAAAACAAAAGAAAAAAAAACATACTCAAAACTGCATACAAAAAAAACAACAACATAAGCAGCAAGCCGGAAAAAAAGACGATGAAAAGCACAGTGACCAAAGCTACTGTGCACCAACAGGCAACAACAAGTCCTGGTAATGTACATAAAACCATATAGATATTGTTGCAGAACATTAGCAAAACGTTTTTATTTTTCCCCAAATCATCCTTGCAAATAATCTTTTCTGTGGGTTCAGACTTTTTTTCTTTAATTTCGTTGCTGACGAGAGGATCCTTTCCAAAACCATAAATCAATAGCTTTTAAAGTGATTTTGACGTCTGAGTTCCCATAACTTCAGCTTTCAAATTCTTGAAAAGATCGTTGTTGAACTACTTATCCGTCATCTACCAAACGTGTCCATACAGTATCCACAAGTTGTTACCGGTAATCACAATTAGCACCAACATTTACTTATGTTGTATAACATTTTCTAAACACCTAATATCTGTAGTCCACTGGGAGAAAAATGCTTGGACCCAGTTCACAGGTTCATTAATTTTTTCACTGTTTTCTCGATGTATGAATGGAAACATATAAACTTTTGTTGGTGTGATGAGCAAGTGAGTTTGCCTCACATATTAGTATGGCAGGCACTTGTTGATCAACACAAAATAATGCATTTTCAAGGGTATATAAGTCAAATTGTTCACCCCTAAAATTTTTATTTAAACATCAAGGACGACTTGAATGCTGAGTATACTTTCAGGGTGATTGGTGAATGCTCTTGCTGTTAATCATGCAATACAACCAACTTTCTATTATGCACAGTTATTCATACTTTTGGGCAAATTCGACCACATTCAGCGTAAAACCAGCATTACCAGATTGCCCCACACTGATATATACTTCATTTGTTTTCTTGCATGTGCAGGATCCATTCTAGTAGTTGTTTAAATATGTAAAAGCAATATTTAGCAACTCCTTATTTGAAAATACCTGCAACAACACAGTACCGGTAAATGTTAAAATATTGTAACCAATACCAGTAGTCTTAAGAAAGGCAGAGAGGAGGGTTGACTTACCGATTGACAATGAGTAC
The DNA here is from genome assembly GCA_964006365.1 of Trididemnum miniatum. NCBI lineage: Eukaryota > Metazoa > Chordata > Ascidiacea > Aplousobranchia > Didemnidae > Trididemnum > Trididemnum miniatum. Next base: position 23,428,203 of record OZ023232.1, on the reverse strand, counting down.
TGGTACTTAAATATAATTCATTTTTAAGCTAAATGCTAAAATATTTTTTGAATACCGTTACAGTAGCACTGAGCAGTTTGTTGGAAATTTGATAACCTATCAACAAACTATAAAAAAACACATTTTAACGGTTTAATCATTCATGACTTTTCCTAATAGAACTATTGCGGAAATACCCAGTACAGTACCCATCCTACGTAAACTTTTTGTTGACATGGTAGGGTAGCCTCGCCCTCACACGGTAGCTTAGCTAAGGCAGTTCAACCCCAGATCCAGTTCTGAGTTTCAACTTCCCACCCAATAATTTCAGAGGTACTGATAGCCTATTCCACAATGTGAAGCAAAAACCGCCACTGACTGACTGATAGTATGTTCACATATCAGTATTATTCTTAGTCATTGCCCAACTGACATTGGATTTAGCGATTTAACAACAATAAATAGCCTTCTGTTTGCACTTTGATGCATTGCAAACTGAGAATTATCACCTGGTAATCACAAAGTACAGTATATAGCTTAGTACTCAGGCAGACTACTGCAGTCTCAGTCTTTATTTTCTTTTAAAAGTTCATCTTCTCCATCGTCTGCGACTGTGGTCAAACAAAAGCCCATGAAATCACTTGTCTAACAGTCTGAACATTCTGATTCTGAACAATTTCGAACAATTTCGCACATTTTAATTCTGAACAATTTCGCACATCGCGGACATCGCAACATCGGACATCGCGGACATCGTTGACATCGCGGACATCGTTGACATCGCGGACATCGTTGACATCGCGGACATCGTTGACATCGCGGACATCGCAATTTGGGACATCGCGGACATCGCAATTTGGGACATCGCGGACATCGCGGACATCGTGGACATCGCGGACATCGCAATTTGGGACATCGCGGACATCGTGGACATCGCGGACATCGCAATTTGGGACATCGCGGACATCGTGGACATCGCGGACATCTCGGACATCGTGGACATCGTGGACATCGCGGACATCGTGGACATCGCGGACATCGCAATTTGGGACAT
>OZ023232.1:23269584-23426970 GCA_964006365.1 Trididemnum miniatum | reverse complement strand
CCTTGAAGTTTACTTGATCGAAATGTAAAAAGGTTTGCTTACTTTGAGATTTGCTCTTCGTGTCCAATTTTCCTTGGTGTTGCTTACTTTTTCGGTGGCTTTCCACAAAAAACTTTTTGTTGCATTCGACTAACACGTCGCAAAGGTGGCATCGCAAGTCGCCGGCAGGAGTTGCCGAAAACTCATCCGGATATTCCTGGCAAGTTTGCCTAACTTTTGCTATAGAAGATTTGGCTTGTTTTGGCATTCTTTGCTTTGCAAGCTACAACTTAAAAGATCACGTGTAAAGAGCGCAAGGCTTTTATAAGATTGGATTGTTTGTCTAACAATTATGTATTTATGCATCAACAATGACGTTTCATGCATAATAAGTGCTATTTCCTTCTCAATTACCGCACGCATTATTGTGACGATAGTGCAAATATTGTAACTATTTCAAAAGTTTAAAATCAAATATAACTGCGCATAAAATTTTAATAGCAGCTCAAAAATTCAAAAAAATATTTATAAAATATAAATTTGTTCGTTTTTGTAAGGAAATTTTTGATAAAGACAACTTAGACAAATTTTGACTTTATGCAAAAATTTGACTTTATTTTGACTTATAAAATCTACCAAAACAGACTCCTGAACACCTGAAACGAACGTTAGTACACATTTGATCATGAAACAAGATCCTGAAAAATTTTTCACTTTATTGATTTTAGCGGGCCTTATATATAACTACCAAGCTCAACTTCCAGCACTGCAGAAGTGGAATTACAAACATTTTAAATTCAAACTTTAGTAATTAAATTAGATAAGTTAAATCAATGACTCAGAGCTATTTTAAACATTCAACAGGTAGATAATGTTTGCGAAGCCCAACACTATCGCCTTGATGTTGTGGGAATTTCATCAACAAAGCGCCGGGGTTCTGGAACTGTCGAGTTGGACGAAGGGTGGAAAATTTTCTACTCAGGTGTTGATGCAGCAATGTCTGCTCAAGCTGGTGTTGGCTTACTTGTGAGCCCCAACATAGCTGAATGTGTCATTGACTGGGTACCACTGGGAGGAAGGGTTTGTCTTCTAAAGCTAAGGATGCAGGAGCGATCTCTGTGTATCTTGCAGGTGTACGCACCTAACATAGAATCACAATACGAAGCCTTTCTGGAGGAAGTTGAGGTTGCATTGGGAAAAGCAACTTCATCAGAATCCCTTATCCTTTTGGGCGATTTCAATGCACATGTGGGCATCGACAAGGCAACCTGGAAAGGTGTTATTGGGCAACATGGTGACCCTGACATTAACAAGAACGGAAGGTGTTTATTGCAGTTCTGTGCCACCAATGGGCTGTGCATAATGAACACATTTTTTCAGCACAAAAGAATTCATAAGTACACCTGGTACAGAGACTCTTTGGGACAACGCTCCCAAATTGATTTTTGTATCGTTTCGGCGGACTTGTTTTCTACCGTGTCTGATTTTCGTGTTAAAAGAGAGGCGGAGTTGTCAACTGATCACCACCTAGTTGTCTGCACTTTGAAACCCTCGAAAAAACGAAAGACTTTTCGACCACGAGAAGCTTATTGAATCAAATGGTGATTATTGAATCATTGGCTGACAAAGAGATACGAACTACATTTGCAGACAACATTGCATCTAAGTTCAAAGAACTTCCGACCTCTACTGAAGACATTGAAACTGAGTGGTGTTTGTTTCGAACAGCAGTCATTACGTCCGCTACTAACTGTTGTGGACGTAAGCGTGTTGGAGGGACGAAGAGTACCGGTAGCGAGAAAAGAACTCCTTGGTGGAACCAAGAAGTTAAAGAAGCTATTCGTGCGAAACAAGTTATCACTTGAACTTCGTTGGCAGTACTCTGAAGCACGTAAGGCGGCAGCCACAAAAGTTAAACTGTCTAAGAAAAGAGCCTGGAAGGAATTTGGAGAAAGGTTAGACGATGATTTCAAAACGGCAAACAAAGTGTTCTGGCAGACCATTCGCCGTTTGCGTGGAAAAAGATCTCAAGCCGCTCTCTTTATCGAAGATTCATATGGTGTGACTCTGAAAGATCAAGATGCTGTTTTGAATCGGTGAAGAGACTACTTTAGTGATCTTTTAAACCCAGTTGATGCTACACCGATGCAAATTCACGAGGAACAGATTGGGGAAGATATTCAGATGACCGAAGGAAATGTGAATGCAGTAATCAAATCATTGAAAACTGGAAAAGCACCTGGTGAGGATGATATCAGACCTGAAATGTTAAAAGCAATGAACATATATGGTGTTCGTTGGCTGACTCGTGTTTGTAAAGTGGCATGTAGTACTGGGCAAGCACCAAAGCAATGGCAAACTAGTGTGATAACACCTATACATAAGAAAAGAGACAAGAGAAAATGCACCAATTATAGGGGCATATCTCTCATCAGTGTCCCTGGTAAGGTCTATGCCAAATGCCTTGAAAAGAAATGCCGTGAAATAGTCGAGCCTAAACTAACGGATGCTCAGTGTGGCTTTCGTTCTGGCCGAAGCACAATGGATCAGATCTTTGCCTTGCAGCAAATCTTTGAGAAGTCGTGGGAATATGCAAAAGAGGTCAATGTATGTTTTGTTGATCTTGAAATAGCATATGATCGCTTTACTAGAGACAAGCTTTGGGCGGTGCTGTTGCAGTATGGCATTGATGGCCAGTTACTAAATGCCATTAAGTCGCTGTACATGCATTCCGAGGTCTGTGTTCGTGTTAACAGCGCAACGACGAAACCTTTCAGAGTAAGTGTGGGACTACGGCAAGGCTGCTCTCTTTCACCTATTCTGTTCCTTATTTATATGGATAGAATAGTTAAGAAAAGTGAGTCTTGTGGCGGAGTAAAGATCGGTGAATACACTGTACAATGGCTGTTATTTGCAGATGATCTTGTGCTACTCGACTCTACCCAAAATGGTCTCCAGCAAGCTCTTGACATGTTTTCGGGTACATGCTCTATTGCCGGAATGAAAATCAACACAACAAAAACAGAAACCATGTGCCTGTCCAGACAACCAAAGCAGTGCTCTCTCCAAATTGATGGAGTACCATTAAAACAGTCAGCGAAATTCAAGCACCTCGGCGTCTCATTCACAAGTGACGGCAGACAAAATAGCGAATTGGATATCCGCATCGGAAAAGCAAGTGCAGTAATGCGCCAGCTCCACCGATCTGTGGTACTGAAACGGGAGCTTTGCACCAAGGCAAAGCTATCCATTTTCAGATCGGTCTATGTTCCTATTCTGACTTATGGCCGTGAGTGTTGGATCATGAATGAGAAAGTGAGGTCTCGAGTTCAAGCAGCCGAAATGGGATTCTTGCGAAGAATTAGCGGTTTGACCTAGTTGGACAAGGTTAAAAGTGCAGATATTCGTGAATTTCTAAGCATCGAATCGCTGCTTCTCCGACTAGAAAAATCGCAATTGCGTTGGTATGGACATGTGACACGAATGTCCCAGGAAAGAACAGCCAAAAAACTGCTCTGATCAACACCGATTGGTCGAAGGCCTAGAGGCCGTCCCAGAACTCGATGGCAAGATTACGTAGAAGATCTTAGTTGGTCTCGCCTTGGCATCCCAGCAGAGTATCTATCCTTTGTTGCAGAGGATCGAGATGCTTGGAGGCTCCAACTCGAGCTGCTGCCCTCGCGACCCCCCAAGGATAAGCGGCCAAAGCGGGTCCAGAAAATTGATTGATTGAACAGGTAGATAACAAGTAAAGCAAATTTAAAGATCTATGCAAAAGAAATTAACTAAGTGAGCACTTAGTAGTGCAAATCTGAATGAGCCACTGATTTCAGGACCAATGCCTTATATTTGTATAATGTGCTGTCTTCAACAGTCATGTTTCAATATTGCTTCTTTAATGACAAGCTTGGCTTCGGGTTGCTACCCTTAAATTAACTTTCAAACCTATCTAAACACTAAACTCAAAATTCTGCACCAACCCAATTACTTCAAAATAGTGAGGTATATAATAAAAATATTACCGGTAATAACTAAGGAGTTATAGCCTAATAAAAAACTGAAGTTGAAAGAACAGATCGACGAGGAATACTGGGTTGAGCTTGCGCTCTTCAAGTCAACAGCCACACAATCATGTGTGAAATGTGGTCGGCCAAGTCGTGACTTGAACCCGTGATGTTTGGTTTCAAAGCCCAACGCCAATTCCGCTCAGCCATGTCACTTGATGATGGTTCAGTACATAAAAATCAAACTAACAAGATACTGGCAATTACTTTTCCAATCATTAGCAAAACGTGGTCATTTCTAAAACTATTGGCTATACAAACAAAGCAATTTACCGTAACCCTAGCAGCAACAAAAAATTTTATACAATTACCCAGTAACTTTCAAAATTTTTGGCAAACTTGTGGGTTGTGCAAAACTTGAATTTAGAACTTTTGGCTTATGTAAAGTGAAGAAATGTTGGTTCAGTAGCTGCTGGACTAAGTCAGCCTATCTGCAATCCACAAAGGCTTACTGCAAGACTGCTTTGTCTGTTTGTAGTCTGCATTAAAACACTAAATTGCGGTACACGAATAATTCCACATTGCTTAGCTGACTACCCCTAGTACTAGTACCCTTACCCAAACCATACACAGTCATAATTAGTCGGTTAGATTAGGCCTGCCGCGTATGGTCGATCGTCTGGTACTACCCGCGACTAAATTTTTAATTCAGTTTATCAGTTTATTTGCCAAGTGATTGCATTATACTGCTAACATCAGAAGAACTTGTTTTACTAAACTTGTCTTGCTTTTAGGTATACTATGGCTGCTCTGCAAAATGCAAAATATGGGCTGTAATTATCTATCAATACCGATATGTTGGTAGAATTAAACCGCACAAAACAAGCAAATTATCAGAACCAAATTATGGCAAATTTTAAACAAATATCACAAGAATGCGGTAATTTTTCACTCTGGATCCTGCTCCTGCAACAAAGGAAACTTATGACTCCGGCTCCGCCTGAAACATTGACACTCCTTCCGGAGTCGACTCCGGTACTCCGGTTTGTGTACATCTCTGATTGTGAACTGCAGTGCAGGGTTGCAGGAAGGATTTAAGTTGTAGCTTGCAAAGCAAAGAATGCCAAAACAAGCCAAATCTTCTATAGCAAAAGTTAGGCAAACTTGCCAGGAATATCCGGATGAGTTTTCGGCAACTCCTGCCGGCGACTTGCGATGCCACCTTTGCGACGTGTTAGTCGAATGCAACAAAAAGTTTTTTGTGGAAAGCCACCGAAAAAGTAAGCAACACCAAGGAAAATTGGACACGAAGAGCAAATCTCAAAGTAAGCAAACCTTTTTACATTTCGATCAAGTAAACTTCAAGGAACAGGTTGTTTCTTCATTCTTAGCTGCAGATATCCCACTTAGTAAATTGAGCCATCCTTCTATAAAGTCTCTGTTTGCTAGAATGGGAAAAGTATTGCCTTCGGAGACTGCAGCCCGGGCATGTGATGCTAAATTGGCATCCCAAAAAGAGGAACAAATTCAAGAATTACTTTGTGACAAAAAAATTTTTTGATTGTGGATGAAGCAGAGGTTGCTAAACAAAAGTGTATTAGTGTGCTTGTGGGCAGCTTAGATGCTCCAAATCAGACATTCCTCGTTAATTGCCATCCACTTGACAGCGGTCGCAATGTTAATAGCAGTATTATTCTGCACACTGTGGATGACATATTGCGACAAGTATCTATCAAAGGCAGACGTAAGTTTATGAGAGTTGAAAATTAACTTAGGCTAACTGCGACAGTGCAGTAGGTTACAATTATTAACGGCGATTCATTAGCAAGTGTAATTACCAGAATCCAGTCCTGCTGATGGCGAGAATCATGTATCTGTATCCTAGGGCGTAGCGTAATCAGGGGGGGCCATCCCCCAATACATCCTTGACAAAAACTAGGATCTTGGTAATTATGATAAATAGCCTACTTGTCATTGCGTGATTGTTTTTTTGCTTGGCTTTTAGCAAGTGGGCTTACTAAAGAGAAATGAGAAATAGCCTACGATACAACTTTGCTTTTAGCGTTGGCCAGTCAAGTATATTTAGCAATGAAGCGTCACTTCAGTTGTTCAAAACAAATCTCCGTTGGCATATTATTTTCACTGTGCTATGCATTGCTTAAATTTGAGCGCTTCTGCAGCTGTAAAAGTGTCAGCAATAGAAAATGTTAAAAGTGTTGCTGGAAAGTGGTAAAAATGATTAAGGCCAGTGCAAAGAAAACAGCGTTGTTGAAGTGCTGCATCAAAAATGATGTCTCTAGCAGTCTAGTGTAGGAGAAGCAAAAGGTTATCTTGTCGGTTTATGTGAAACTCGATTTGTAGAATGCCATGTATCGATACCGGCATTGGGGGTCCTACTAAACACCGCAAGGTACTACAAGGTACTTTTGAACCTTCAAAATGCTTGAAAACACTACTAGGAACTCCAAGGTACTTTTAAACCAAGTACAATGTAGCTGAATACACTACAAGGAACTACAAGGTACTTTTAAACCAAGTACAAAGTAGCTGAAAACACTACAAGGAACTACAAGGTACTTTTAAACCAACTATAAGGTAGTTGAAAACACTACAAGGAACTACAAGGTACTTTTATAGCTATTACAATGTAGTTGAAAACACCATAAGGAACTACAAGGTACTTTTAAACCAAGTACGAAGTAGCTGTATACACTACAAGAAACTACAAGGTGCTTCTAAGCCAACTACAAGGTAGTTGAAAACAGCACAAGGAACTACAAGGTGCTTTTAAACCAACTACAAGGTAGTTGAAAACAGCACAAGAAACTACAAGGTACTTGTAAACTGTAAATCAACTACAAGACTTCTAAGGTAATTTCAAACAACTATCGGTACAACCCCCCGACCCCAACCTTCCTACCCCAACCTCCCCGACTCCAGCCCCCCAGCTTCAACTCCCCGACCCCAACACCCTGACTCCAACGCCCTCGACTCTGTTGGGTAAGATTTTTTGGGTAATGTCTAGTATGAGCCCCCAGGTTCGGTTAGCAGGTTAGGTTTGGTTAGAGTTAAATTTAGTTATGGTTTGGTTCAGTTACAATCCTAACCAAACCAAACCCTAACTGAACCTGGGGGCTGATACTAGACGTTGCTCGATTTTTTTAACTTAAGCCCTCCCCCCCCAATTGAAAATCCTGGCTATGCCTACCGGTATGCCTGTATCTAGGCTTACTCCGACATTAGATTTTTTTGAAGCTTTGGGCTGTGTACCCTGTCCACATGGCATGCCCCACTTTCATGGTCTTTGGACCCACGATTCTTTGTTCCAGTTTCTACATAATAATGTAAATTTTTGAAGTCATGATCACTTCTTCAAATTATGTGTTTAAAAATTTAATGGTGATGCAAAAACAAGAACTGAATAAATAAGCCTTGCAGCCTGATTTTTTGATGAGATACACAAATTACACGTGTACTTTTGTTTTCTTATGGTACCGGTAGGCGTTATCTTTCATTCTGGTACTAGTATCTTTTTATGAAATTAGCCGACCAGCTTGCTGGCTAGTCTGAGAATTTTTTAAAGTCTAAGTTGTCAGCACTCATCCTCAGAAAGATATGAAACTGCTGAGAGTCGTCAATGCTTATTTCTCGCATTCAATTATTGTAGGCAGTAGGCACCCATAGCATTCCTACGAACAAGCCAGGGCTGCACTCACCATTGACACTTTCTCTGTTTTTGCTGCTTGTAATGAATTAGAATTACTGCTGCAGCCTGCCTCTTTCATAGTCGCATCATTGTGAAAGACTGATATAGTGTTTTGTCAATTCGAAACTCACAACAATCAATTTCTGCAATATTGCCAAATGGATTGCGTGTAAAGCAGCCATCAAGTTTCTTGATAAGTAATATATTTTATATATATACATTGAAATTCCTTGCAATATTTTTGCTGCAAGAATCTTGCCAAGAAAAAGTGCTTTATGTGTAATCGATTCAGCAATATCTTGCCCAAGTTCAGAGTTTCTTGCTCGTGTAATTCTGGCCTAAGGTCACAATTTGCACGAGTAACACAAATGCAAAAATTGTCTGCAGTTCTGTGTACAAACTTGCCAGCTTGCGCTTTTGCATTTGTGTTACAAATTGTGACCTTAGCGCTGACATTGACTGTATTTTCTAGGCTGCGTGCACAAACCGTCTGACAGTGCCTGTCTTAAGTTGTCCCCCGCTTTTTCATGGGCAAATGAGTTGGGCAGAGATTGCACTGTGCAGGTTCTGGTTACTGGTATAGTTACAAACCACAAGCAAAAATTCCTTCTCAGGTATATATTGCCTTGAGTAATTGTCGGTCACACCAACTGCACTGATGAGACCTGATAGGTGAAAACAGTGTTCACTATCCGCATTTGCTCTTTAGCTATTAAGGCTTACTATGTGATCCATATCTAGCTTTGTAGCTGGTCAGTACCAGTAGTTTAGATGGGGAAAGTGTACTCTGTAGTTGTACTTTGACATCATAGGCTAGTACAACAATGTCAACTGCTGTCATAAAGCATTACTGGTACAGGTACCCATTTGGATATATTGTACTGTTCAATTTTTTTAACAGTAGGTCTGTTATCTAGCTAGTAGCCACTGCTACAGTGCTAGTCTAGAGTCTGGACTACTGGTTCCTTGTCTATATCATTATAGCTTGCTAGATAAGATGGCCTAGTGGTAAGAGCGTCTGCCTCTGAAACTGTAGACTTGGGTTTGCTTCCGAGTCGGGTCAAACCAATGACTTTAAAATTGATATTTGCCGCTTCCCTGCTTGACGCTCAGCATTAAAGGGACAGTGTGGAGAACAAGCCGGCAAGTTTACTTGTTGTGCGGTTGGGAAAGGCACTTGGCGGGATTCCCCCATCTCACTGTGGTGACCAGGTGGCTGGCAACTCCTAAGCGAGCTCGTTATAGCGCTTTGATCGCTTTCTCGTGATAGGAGGATAAATATGCAACTAAATACCGGTACTAGATATAGACTTAGCTCTTATTTTACGTGATCTGTGATTATGTTTAGAGGTTAGAGGTTACCATCCTGTCTGCTGTACACAGGTACCTTACCGGGTTAGTTTTTAGTTGTGCTGTTAATGCGTTTGCAGATTGGGCCAATGGCGAATTTTCATCTTATTGGTGAAGATGATAATTTCAAATCGAGAAGCAAAGACATCTACTCTTGTTTTGAAAACATAAGAAACAATGCGGATTTGAAAAAAAATGATGAAAAACTGAGTTCAAAGAGAAAAAAGAACAGTGTGAAGAATGTTGAACCTGGATATAAAACTGAACCAGGCAAATGGGTCAAATATAGTTTGGAGGACACTGACATTGCCAATGATCGTCAGAATACCCAAGCAGCTCTTTCATTTCTTCATGACATTACAAAACGATCAAAAGCTGATAAGAGTCAACCAAAATCTGATCTTCCAGTTAATATGGAAGAGGATGAACGTAAAGAATCAAAGATTTCTTTTAAAAAGCCAGCGCCTCACATTATGTCTGAACATGTTGTCGGCAAACCTAAGCATAAATTGCCTCGATCAATCACAGAATCTAAATCAGAAAAAACTAGACTATCTTTTGATAAAGTTGAGCTTGATCATCTGGAAGAAAATTTATCTGCAGTGGAATATCAAGCTGATATTGAAGCTAAACTTGATGAGACATTTAGTTTTCAAAATAAAGCAAAAACATTCAATATGGAAACTGAGCAAGATTTATCTAATTCATTTAAATCAACTAAATCACATAAAGGGAAAAGAAATATAAGGAAACGAGAGAAGTAGCTCACAATGATTTCACTTCAACTTCACATTTGTTCGATGTGTTTAGTTATTTTTTATGTCATGCACCGGTAACAAGAAATTCAACGGTGCATTTGGAGAGACTGTAAAGTGAGCTTATGCTTTTCCAGTAATCTGCCACACAGAATATCTTAACTGGGTTCGAAATTAACGCCTGCCCGTCGGTCTCCTGAAATCGCCTCGGGCAAGTTGCTTTCATTTTTCACTTGCCCGTCAGACCGGCGCAGTTTTATGTTGTTGTTTCATGTAAAGTCGACTCACGCACGTTGTTTACGTTCTTCATTTGCCCGTCGGACCGGCGCAATTACTGTTAGCGGAAAATTTCGCAAGCATGAAAATCTCGTGTAAGTTGCGATAATTGAGTCCTTCTGTTCATCGAACACACGCATTTTTGTTACTCTAAAAAGCGCTAAAATTTAATGTAGAGCCTGATAAAATCGAGAATAAGTGCTTTTTGTTTTAAGAGTGTTTTACTTTTTTAAAAAAGGTCGTGATTGCGCTTGCTATTTTTTTCGGGCAAGTTGATACTTGCTGCAGCTGGTCCGATGGTAGGCAGTTTATTTTTCGGGCAAGCTGATATTAGCAACAGTCGGTCCGACGGACCCACTGCATAAAAAGTCGATTTCGACCCCTGCTTTGGTATAATCTACAGAAGTCGTTAATCACATCTGTCACTATCATTGTGGATTTGTAACTAGGGATGTCCAATTAACCATTTCAGAATATCGTATCCTACGGAGCTGGTTCCGTTTTTGGCATTCTGTTTAATTGTGAAGAAAAATTGCGCGTGATAAATCTTTTTAGATGTTGCACATAAACGCATGTGTGTCTTCGATCTCGTGTGCGTGTGATCACGCGGTGTTCGTTGGAGGCCGTAAAAATATTTGTGGGAGGGCATGAGTGTAGTATGCACCGCTTGTATGATATACTGGAGCCGTATTTTTCATGTGTTTCTAAAATTTAAGAGGGGCATGCCCCACGGGATTTCTTAGCTCAATGACTACGCCACTGCGTATATGCTTTGAATTTATGGTGCTGTAATCCTTGTGCTGGCTGTAAATTCATTAGGAATGAAACGAATTGCTGATTTTTTTTTTGTTTTACATCAGTCGAGCTGTTGAGTGCTGAGCTGATATCAAAATAGTACCAACGGCCATTTTTTAGATTTAGGATTCGGTTAAGGATTCGAAATCCTGGATTTAAAAAAAAAAGATTCGAAATTATTCTAGAATACGGAGTTATTCTGAAATGGACATCCCTACCTTGCTCGGTACTGCTTGGTACCTTGCTCGGTACTGCTTGGTAGGAAACGACCGAGGCAACAATTGTGGCCGGGGCCGGGATTTATACAATGCTTTATGTTGTGTCTAGAATACATAACTAGGCAGGCTACTTGCGTCCTCACTCCTCGTGTAAATGCCGTCAATGGTTTTACGTAATGCTTTCGTAATTGTACACGCTTTTCATTGAGCTTTTCATTAGTGCATGACGAACCTCAAAAACGCTTTAAGCATGCACGTTCTTTATTTTTATGCACCAACGCATTTTTTTTTAAATAAAAATCTTCATGTAAAAATTAAGATATCAAATCAAATCTTCATTATACTCGCCGTATTACGCCGAAGCGTGTAACGAGTTGCCGGGCCCATCTCCGCGGCTTAGCGCCTGGGCAACACAGCTCCGAAGAAACGTCGCAACGGTGGCGAGTCGTTGGCGACACTGTGTAGATTTGACCGGTCCTGGAATCGAACCCCAGACCTCCCGCACCGATAGCGCGCGCTTGGCAACTGAGCTAACGGCGCCGTTAGCTCAGTTGCCAAGCGCGCGCTATCGGTGCGGGAGGTCTGGGGTTCGATTCCAGGACCGGTCAAATCTACACAGTGTCGCCAACGACTCGCCACCGTTGCGACGTTTCTTCGGAGCTGTGTTGCCCAGGCGCTAAGCCGCGGAGATGGGCCCCGCAACTCGTTACACGCTTCGGCGTAATACGGCGAGTGTAATGAAGATCAGAAAATTTAGATATGACTTTTATATTTGTTGTATGAGACCACCCCAATTTTTAAGGGTGGGTTTTTGCATTTTAAAGGTCGTCTTATACGTCGGAATATACGGTAAATAAATTTGAAATTCATCCTCGGCCGGATCGATCCCTACTGCTTGGCTGTGAAGTTTTAGATTTAATAACGCTATACAAATTTATGCATGTGTGATGGAAATCTGTTTTCTATTGCTGGTTACTTGCCAAATATCAAAAGCTAGTGTTAAAACGTTGGGTAATTGCTAGCTCAAAATAGCTGGCTCTATTTCTTAGCGGTATAAATGTATTTTATTTGTTTGCTGACATTATTTCATCTGTAACAGAAGGTAGATATTAAATCAATATGTTGCATTAATTTACATTATTGAAAATTTACTTATTCAACTGCTTAAACAATGATATGCGGCACTGTTGCAAAGTTATAAGTCATCAGTTTTTCAAAATGGAATAGATTTATTTTTTGAATGGTGTTATACAAAAAGCTGCCATAATGAATCTACTCTACTTTGTTTTAGATGTTTGGTAGACAACCACAATGTCTATGCTCTGTATAAATGTAAAAAGTTTCATTGCATTTTGGTTGTTGTTACAGTATTTTGTACTTTTTAGTTTGGTTTTGAAGTGTTTAATTTGGTTTTATCATGTCTGGGAAATCTACACGTTATGAAAAGGTTGAGTTTTTGGGTGAAGGTCAGTTTGCCACTGTGTATAAAGCCAAAGACACAGAAAATGATAATCGAATCGTAGCGGTGAAAAAAATCAAACTGGGAAACCGAGCAGAAGCAAAAGATGGAATAAATCGAACTGCTCTACGTGAAATCAAGCTACTGCAGGAACTGCATCACGAAAATATTATTGGGGTATAATTATTATATGGAATGTTGCTGTTGCTCCAATTTTTTGGTTAAAGTGCATGTTAACTTACTAAGTATTTATATGATACCTCTGTAAATCTAAAACAAAGGTTTAGTACAAAAATGAAAGTTATCAAGAATGGTTTATTACACCCACAAATCCGACTATGCTACTTCCAGTTTGGGGTGATAACAACAAAATTGACAAAAGTTTTACCTTTTTATATTTGAAAATGTATATACTGTTATTTTGTGTGTGCGTAAGTAGGTTTTGACAAATAAGATAAACTATCACAAACAGTTTAGAATTAGATGAAAAATTGATGGCACCGGTAGTTGCTATTTGAGTGGCTTTGCGAACTTGCATTATGAATAGTGACTTGGTGAATACATACATTTGCGTAAGGTCAAAGTACCAGATTCTTTATAGAAATTCATGCCGATAAAACTAAAGTTATTCTTTTTTAATTTCAGTTTTTTGATTTGAAGCTATAAAATTCGTGCTTATTTTTTGTTTTAGTTACTGGATGTCTTTGGACAAAAGTCTAATATCAGTCTTGTATTTGACTTCATGGAAACTGATTTGGAAGTAGTAATAAAAGATACAACAATTGTTTTGACTCAACCAAATATCAAATCCTTTATGATCATGGCTTTAACAGGACTGGAATATCTGCATTCGTTATGGGTCTTACACAGAGTATGTATATATTTACTTAAATTTGTAAATAGAGACTCTTTCTCTCTTACCATTTGTCTTACATCTTTTGCAGGATTTAAAGCCAAACAATTTATTAATTGATCAGAATGGTGTGTTAAAAATTGGAGATTTTGGCCTGGCCAAATCGTTTGGAAGTCCGAGTAGGGAATTTACCCATCAAGTTGTGACCAGGTACATTAAAGTTACTTCATAAAAGTGCTTATCTTCTCCAGCATAAACTTTTGTTCAATATCAAGCAATACTTTATTTTGATGAAAATAATTATTTACTAAGAGCTAAGATTATTTACTATTTACTAGTTAGCACCTTTGTGCATTTTTAGGTTTATTCTTGGTATGGAAAAATTGTAAGGTTGAACAACATGGAATACCAATGCATCCCATAACTTTATTGCTCCCACCTCTCTAATCATTGGTGTCTTTGCAAAATTTACAAAACCTACGGCTTTGAACTTCTTAAGGGGGAAGCCTTTATACCCGCGTCTCAACAATCGTTATCTTTAATTGATTCATCGCTTTTAAAGACAAATAGGCCTAATGTTGGTTGGTTTCATTAAACCAATAGTTTTCTGTATGAATACAAATGATGCATTAATTTGTGATAGTGACTTGCTTTTTAGGTGGTATAGATGTCCAGAACTTTTATACGGAGCTCGGTTATACGGCATTGGGGTTGATATGTGGGCAATGGGTTGTATTCTCGCTGAGTTGTTATTACGAGTGCCATTTCTTCCTGGTGATTCAGATCTGGACCAACTCAGTAAAATATTCGAAACTTTGGGAACCCCAACAGAAGCAGAATGGCCTGTATGTTGTTATATGAGCTGATTTGTTTAATATTATGTACATCTGTCACGTTTTTGACCTGCCGTACTTCATAATTAAAAGTTTAAGACATGCTCCTGCAATACCGTTTAAATTAGCGGAAAAAATCAAAGTTGTCATTATATCACGAAGACATATTTCTACAGAAAATTTTTTGTTTTTTCTATTACCCCCACTCTATCCCATTTCGAAATAGACATAAGAAAGTGCTTCAAATATAAACTTACGACAGTATCGAACCCCCACCCTTTTGCGTCGCAGTCCAGCGTACTGACCGATGCACCACGCCTCTATTGCCGAACGCAGTGCAATTTTTCTATTTATACTTATTTCGAAATATCACGGAGCACATAAAAAGTCGAAATAAATAAATAAATTGCGGAAGTTAGTCCACAAAAACAGATGGAGTCTGCGTGGTTAGTTTGCGCTCTTTGAGTCAGTAGCCACCCATTATGCATGTCAAATGCGATCGGCTCCAGCCGTGAATCGAACCCGTCACGTAGAATCAGTAACCTGTGTGCGGTACCCTTAAGCAATGTCGCTGACAGATACCTCTCTCTACATGGCCAAGTTTTCAGTGTAGTGGTGCGATTGAGTTTTATCGCCTCAACGTATAAAAATATTTTTTTATGCGTGTGTAGGGAATGACTTCTCTTCCTGATTATATCAACTTCAAGGAGTTCCCGGGTATTCCCCTTCAACGTTGTTTTAGTGCGGCATCAGATGATTTGCTTGAAGTTATATCTGGATTATTGCGTTATAATCCTGTCACTCGTTTATCGTCGGCAAAAGTAAGTTGACGCGAACTTTTTATGCGAAAAATTCTAGACTGACGCAAAAATGCCCCATCCTACGTAGATGTATTGTATCATTCCGGTGCTTACTTATTCCTGCGTTAGCGGTAGTGCGTAGTTTTTTTTTTTTTTTTTCGAAAAATGAAGCTCGAAAAATAACGTATGTATGCAAAATAGGCTAAATGGCTGGTTAAGACGGAGTAGCTGCATGAGACCAGGTTTGTTCATTGTTAGTTGTTTTGCTGAAGATTAGCGGTCTCACTTTTATCAGCGGTTCTGTTGCTTCTTAGCAGTGATGGAGTACTCGAGTACTGCACTCGTACTCGAATACAGCTTTTCTGAGTACTCGTACTCGAAACTTTTAATCTCAAAGAGTACTCGGACTCGGTCTAAAAATCAGTCGAGTGCACGAGTACTTCGATATTTTTTCTCCGACATGTCACGATCGTGGCTTCATTTAAATAAACGTTGTTGCGGTTTTTAGGGTAGGGTATTCCACAACAAGTGCTCCAGTAGAGCGCATATTTAGCCAAAGTGGCATAATTTTGCGCCTTCATCGCTCTGGACTATCTGCCTAGATGGTAGAGACTTTGCTGTTTTTGAAGTGCAATGAGCATGCTATTCCAGTTATGGATTTTATGTAAATAAATTTTCGTGCATATTATTGTGAGTCAATCATCAGCCAATAAACTCTGAGACAAAATTAAGTGACAAAAAATTAAATAAATAACTTCAAGAAAAGTGGTTCCGATTTACGCAGCAAATGTCTGCAACTGATTTTAAAGGGTAAAGTTTAACTGCGAAAAATCAAAATGTACTGTGTACTCGTACTCGAGCTTGTAATACTAGTACTCGAAGCCAACCACCAGTACTCGTACTCGAAGGTTGAGTACTCGACTCCATCACTGCTTCTGAGCCCCAAGTTTCTGCATGCATCAAGACAGGTTGTGATTTTAGTCCTAACTTGATGAGCTGAAATAGTTTCACATTTGTGTTATAGTCCAAAGATTTTCGTTTTTATAAATATTCACACTTGTTACTCATTTTTTCAGGTGTTAAAGTTACCCTTCTTTAGTAATCAACCTCCGCCTACTCCTCATCAAAAACTTCCTCTTCCTGCTTCTTGTGCTTCCAATCTTGCAAAAGGAGTCTTGGAGGCAAAAGCTGGAATGAAGAGAAAAAGAGAAAGGGAATTAGAAGCAGGTGGTACTGATCTATGAATAATTGGATATGCTGTATTCATTTTTTCCAGATTGAGCTAGGCTTGATTCTGTTCGTAGGCCTAGTAGGCTGTATATGTGTAATAATCGTTTACTCTATCGTTGTTTGACCAAATAAACTTCTTCTTCTTGATGTGTTCTAAAACAGGGTTTCCACGGTCATGGAAAATCCTGGAAAAATAAATTTTCCGGGAAGGTCGTGGAAAAGTAATGGAAAACTTGCAACAAGTTGAAAGTCATGAAAAAAAATTTAAAAATTGTCAAAAAATTTTGCCAAGGGACGTTTTAGAAATAATTTCTTTATTCTAAAGACACTTACAAGTTATCGTAATTGTAAGATTTTTCGCATTAGCTAATAGGCTTTGTCCACTCTGGACTGATAATTTTTAGCTGTTTGAGTTTCTGTGTGGGACGAGATTTTTGATTGTTAAAGTCTTGGTTCCTATGCCATGCCACGTAAGGACAGTGAACACCCTTACAAACGAACCCAATGCAGAGCATAGGCATAACTACTCCCATGCCATGAGTGTTGTTATGTAACAAAGAGAGTGCTCAGTGCATTCGAAATCAAGCGCTATTTTATCAACACAGTGCAATGTTGTATAACAACAGTAGGCTATACGAATTCTATCAGCTAGTGACTAGAGTTTTACACAGCTCAAAGAAAACGAAAATTGTTATACTGCTGGATAAATCGTTGCACTAAAACAAGATTATGCATTGTTTTAAAATGAACCTGAACCTTCTCTCAAGCAGCTATCTGAAAGGCGAGGATTAGTGTGTAAGAACGCGGATCATCTTGAAACTATAACTGTAATCTTCTTCGTTCTTTCCCAAACTATAAAATAATTCGATCAATGAATTTTTTTTATGTTGCTTAATTTTGACTTTGTGCGCGCTGACCATTGTCACCACTATGCACCATGCTTCGTTTTTCGGAGCCGATAATCTTGGTTGCTTCCCTTCTGTAGAATAGCCTATTGTGCCGTGGTAAAATATACCGATTAATTGATTGATTGAATTGCCTGGTCGAGTTATTGAGAGTTTATGTTTTGTGGCCACTGTGTGTTGTTGTTCGATATCGGGTTTAAATCCATCAATTTCATTTTTAGGTCGGAAGTCGAAATTTAATTTATAAACTCACTTGGTAGATTCAAGGTTTATTACCCATCTGATAATGCTCGCCTTCCTATCGTTAGATAGCGATGCACAGTACTGATTGCGAGTATGAAGCATTAACTATTAGTGGACTGTTTTTTCTTGCTTTTTCGGATATTACTACTGGCAAAGCAAGAATCCAAAATGGCTTAATGTTAACTAGCCTATTAGAGTTGTTGTTTCGTGTGAAAGATAAATGTTGATTGCATGTATGTATAATTTATGTTGGCTGGTGTAGCCTAGTAACTACTAATACTTTTTGTCAATACTTGGTGACAATGACAGCGAAGTTTAGATTTTAGTTACCACGTTGCTACAGCAACAATAGCATGGCGATAGTGTTCACATATTTTGATATCTTTGCATTAATATTGTTTTTCTGTTTTACGCATAATCAGCTGTGTTGCTGTGACCTTGCATAGTTTACTCAGCATGTCACGCTATGAAACGGAAACGTCCTTTACATACTTTTAAACACAAAATCCTGAGGGGCACCAATGACATTTCGACACTAGTGTACCTTTGCACAGTGGTTAAAAATAACTGAATTATAATTAACCGACCCTCTTTTTGAAACTATTGTCGGTTGTCGCGTTCTTCAACATCACTTTTTGCAGTTTTTAGGACCTGGTTTTAGTTGCTTACAATACATGGTGTTTTCTATTTTGGTCCGATAGATCTTTATGTTCATGTATGTGCTCAAGTCACGATAAATGAATTGATTGATAGTTGAACGATAAACTTGATGTAACACAGATAAATGTAGCTCGTAATGTTTGTTGGTTTAGTTTACTTGCTGCACCGCTAATGCGCAACGAGCAAGTTTACAAAAGTTAAATCATGGCTAATTGCACAAGTTTCAAGTGCAAATGTGAGACGTATGCATCAGGAATGTGAAAGCCAGCTCTCTTTGAAGACACGACACCCGAGTTTGGTTTCGTTTCCACTAAAAAATTATAATTACTTCCACAGAATCCACATACGTGGAGTGTAGCTTACATAAAATGACGTAAAAAGGGTGGAATTATTGTTCTAAAAAGTCTTGGAAAGTCATAGAAAAAGTCATGGAATTTGATTTTTAAAACTGCGTGGGAACCCTGTAAAAATATATTTTATTATTCAGGTGGTTTGGCGAAAAAGTTAATTTTTGAATGAGCTTGACTCGAGCGGAGTTTCTGTTCGTACGGATATCAATATCCAGAGTGGATATGGTTCAGCCATGTCGTGTCAAATGAAAAGAATTTTGGAGGTCTGAAATTACGAGTGTACTCGTAAATTACCCAGGCTTGAGCGATGTTCTCCTGTTCTGAAATATTGCAATGCTCCACGGATTGAAATCTACAATGAAGATGACTGTTTGGCAACTGGGACATGCACAGCAGTTGCACTCATACAAGTTTGAACATCGTTTGTAATTTCCAAAAACGTGCTTCTAGTACAATTTTTCTCCATGTAATGCTTTGCTGAAGCATTTGTTTATCTGAGTAAAACTCAATGAACTGCCAATTACTGTACTTGAAAAATGACTTTCAAAGTCGGAAATCTTTGTTCCATTTCAGTTTTAAGTCAATGTACTTGATAAGTTACTATTATTCTTTCTTGTGCACAGATAAATTCTGCAGCTGAGTTGCGTCAAGACTTACGATTGATGGCGTTTACTATGCCTTGTTGTGAATTTCATTGTTCTGTTTTCAAAACTTCATGATTATCACTTGTTTTTTTGTATTGTCAGCAAGCTGTTTTAATTATAGCACGCACAGCGCACACGTTAAAGTCATAGCTAGGCTGCTCTGTTAAGACTTTCAAATTTGTGGTGAAATAGCAGGCCTTAGAGTTACCTCTCTTAGCAACCTTATCTGTTGTTATCCGGTTGTAATATTTTGTGGGTGTAAGAAGATGATTAGAATCTGTTCGCACGAATTAAAACTAGCCTCGGAATGTGTCTGTTTTTTGTGTCATTTTTCTGATATATTTTTCCTTTGTTTTTTCTGATTTGCAACTTTGGTGCAATTCAAAAAGATATCTTGACTTTTTTTGCGTGCATATAGTCGGAGCAACGGTACCGTGAAGACTAGTTTACACATCTAGGCTATGCATTTATGTAACTTTTTTGAAATGTAAAACCAATCTTAGTTTGATTACTATGACATGTAAAAAGTTAAGGCTTTAAGTATGGATAGTTTCATCAATTGTTTTGTATTTTCTCAGCTGCCTAAAAAAAACAGTAACTCTAAATACCACAGACCGAAGTGCGTGGCAATACTTTGCTTGATTACGAAGCATGGCGATGCTGGATTTCGAGAATCCTTCAGATTGATCTTTGTTCTGGAATCCTTCAATTTGGTCTAGAATCCTTCAATTTGGTCTGGAATTTGGAAGTTTTAATGTGTAAAAGATTAAGCTGCTTAATTATCAACCGAACCTAATGCTATTATTTATATTTTCTTAATTTCATCTTTTTTTACCATTGTTGGCTGAAAATTCAGTCACTTCATAAATCAACTTCCAATTGAGTTTTCACGAAGACGTAAAGCATCGGCTTGTACGGCTAACATTTTTGTTTACGCTGTAAAAAAACGGTTAGCGTAATGCGAATTAAATGATCTGAAAACGACCCAGTTTGGTAAGTATTAAGTAAACAAAATGATTGGGCAAGAATAATCAGGTGAAGCGGCGTGTATCTGAACTTGTCCGACTAGTTTTTAAAACAATCAATATTTTGCACGTTCATATTATTGGGGTATTCAATTTATTCCTTACCGACAGGTCGTTGACAGTTTTTGCTAAACTGCGCGACAGCTATTTTAAATTGTCACGAGCTGCTTCAAATATTTCGGAGCGTTGTTGTTAGAAGTTTTTGAATGTTTATTACAGATAAAATATCCAAAATAAATTGAAACGCTTAAAACGAAAGAGACGTGTCGGTTAGAATGCAGTAACCAAGGGCGTTGGAAGGTAGGAGCTGAAGCCCCCCCCCCCCCTGTATTTCTTCAGCCCCCCATAGAAATTTTGAGTTCCCCCTTTCAAAAATTTATAACTACAGTACACCCGATTGTATTTCAACGATGGCTTATGTCGTCACTTGTTATTCGTTTCTTTTTTTAATTGATACCATCAAACCAACGTACTAACTTATGCAACTTTTTGACAAAGGAGAACAAAATCGCAAAAACTGTTGGATTTCTTCGTGTACAAACCTCCTAGAGCTTTATTATGACGTAAGTTGTCACAGTTAAATTTTCTCTAATTTTAAAAGAAACTTTTGGGCAAATAACGGGGAAACAAAACATTAAATTCGAATTGCGGGTGCTAGCTTATCGTATGAGACTGTAAGTGCTTGTGAACGGATAATAAGTTCATTTGAAGGAGATTTAACGCGTTTACAAACGTCGATCTTGCTTCTGTGTTTATGCTAGAGTAAAGCGTACGTGAGTTCATCAAGCAGTCTCCAAATAACTTGTGAAGTAAAGTGCAAGCAGAGCTGGGCACTCGGTACTTTAAAGTAACGACGATATTGGTAACAATACTTTGCTAAAACAGTACCGTCGGTATCGATAACGGTACATTTTTGAAAAAGTAACGACGATATCGTTACTCGGTACTGATTTTCGGTACTTTTCATAAACTTTTTTCTTCAAAATTAATTTTCGTTTTGGTTTACGTTTTGCAAAGCGACGAAATTAAAACCTTATCAAGCTTTTTGTCGCATCTGGTGCTACTGTAAGATCTGAGTTGTAGTCACGCGCGAATCTTGATACTGCAAACGAACACTTCGGTTATATCAACATGGCGACAGCGGCACGCTCTCTAAAACAAGCATTCTCATGTATGGCTACAGCATATTCTGTTGATCTCCTGCATCAGTTATGAAGCTAAGTATAACCAGTGGACAGTGGTGTAAAAAGTATTTTGAAACTGTAGGCCCTACTTAAGTAAAAGTATTGTTACTGACGGCAAAACTACTCTAAGTAAAGTAGAAAGTATTGACTGAAAAAAGCACCTAAGTAAAAGTAAAAAAGTAGTCATTTAAAAACTACTTAAGTAAAAGTATTACGTTCTCAATCGTTTAAGTGTCAAATGCACGCTTGCCGATGATGACTTGCTCTGAAGGTGGCAAAATGGTAAACCGAAAGAAATTATTACCGCTCAGATGGCCGAGTGGATAGAGCGTCTGCTTCTGGAACGGTAGACTCGGGGTTCGATTTAGAGTAGGGTTAAACCAATAACTTAAAAGTTGGAATTTATAGATCCCCAGCATGACGTTTAGCATCAAAGGTGACAGCGTGAAGAACAAGCCGGCAAGTTCATTTGTTGCGCCGTTCGAAACCACGCATAAACAGCTCAGATGGCCGAGTGGTATAGAGCGTCTGTCTCTGCTGTAGACTCTGGTTTGATTTCGAGTCGGGTCAAACCAATGACTTTAAAATTGGTATTCACAGCTTCCCTGCTTGACGCTTATCATTAAAGGGACAGTGTGAGAAACAAGCCGGCAAGTTTACTTGTTGTGCCGTTGGGAAAGGCACTTAGCGGGATTCCCCCATGTTGGTGTGGTAGACAGATGGCTGGCAACTCCTAAGCGAAGCTTGTATAGCGCATTGATCGCTTTCTCGTGATAGGAGGATAAGTATGCTACTAACTAACCAACTAATAGCGAGATTTCCCCATCTCGTAGTGGTAGACAGGTAGCTCCTAGGCAAGCTCGTTATAGCGCCTTTATCGCAAAGAGGAATGAACATGTGAATAAATAAGCATTAACTCCAAGCCGAAACCTGTTTATTTCTGTAAACGCTTCAATTTTAGCTCTGCTATTTGCTTTTTTCTAGAATTAAGGTTGAAAGAGAAATGCGACAGTTTTACTGCTAGGCCTACAGGTTTATGGAATAGAGTATATTATTGTGAACGTATTAAGCATTTTCTGTAACTTGCGGTCATGCTGTTACGGTCATGCAGTAATTACAGACAACTAGTGGTATTGCATGCGACGCAACTTTGCAACGCAAGATTTCAGGTGCAACGAGGGATTTGAAGTGAGACTAATACGTAACTCAACGATTACTTTGTACTTTTCTAAAATAAAAAACTACCCAAGTAGAACTACTTTATACTAAAAGCACTTAAGTAAACGTAAAAGTAGCCAAAAAAATTACTCCAAAAAGTACTCGTTTCCGAAAAAAACTACTCAAGTGAAAGTATTTCGTTACTTTACACCACTGGGTAGGCTATTACTAAGGAGTATCATTATCAGACACTCGCCCTGGAGAGCAGAAAAGTTTGTCACACCCTTGTTTATCTGGCTCCGTTGCTACAATCGAACAATACTAAGGACGTGAAAGAGCTTATGGCCTATATACGAAAAGATGTTGCCAAGATTCTTGCTGTGCGAAATTCATCGTTGCATGGAAAGAGAATGTTTTCATTTAGGTTGGTTAATTAGTAGCAGCATATTCACAACTTTTTGATGAGTCAAAATTTACATTTTTCTCAGAATTTGCAGGTCTATAGTTTTACTTTGATTCAATGACACAGAAATAAATTTTTCCATATAGTCTAAACCAGCGGTATTCAACCTTTTTTTTACACAATCGCCACTTTTTGAAAAGTGTGGGTCCGAATTGCCGCCACAAAGCATTGATGAGCAAAAATGAATAAAGGTCTACACGTCCGCAGATCTACAATTTTTCCACTAAAAATCGGTGAAGAGCAAAAAAAAATCTGAAAGCGGCCCGTAGTTTCCCCAGCTCTGGCATTGGGGAATTTTTTTTTTTACACCCGGAAATAATTTTTTTTTATAGCCGGATACTGCATATTCGGCAAATCTACCTTACTGGATATCCAGCAGGGGGCGGCAGCCCGGTGGTTGCCGACCACTGATCTACAACAACGTGGTTTTGCGATACTTTTTGGAGATGCTTTTCGCGGAAAATACCGAAAAATTTTTCGCTTTTGCTCTCGTTTATTCAAAAAAAGTTTCCGAAATATCGAGTAAAATCATCTAAAAAGTAACGGCGGTACCAAAAACGGTACATTTTTTTAAAGTATCGACGGTCCCGATAACGGTACTAAAAAGTACCGCGGTACTGCCCAACTCTGAGGGCATGATGCATGTTGCGGTAACAAGGAGGGGGTCTGGGGGGCTTTGCCCCCCAGACGTTGGTATAGTAACACAAATTTCAGCCCCCCCTACTTAAAAGTACTTCCAACGCCACTGGCAGTAACCATCGTCAATCTCGTTCAGTCGGACGATAGTTAGTAGGCCTACTTGAACCGAAACGTCTTTTCGTTGAATATGTTTTCATCTATCTTGGATTTTTTATTTGTAGTTAAATATAATACAGACAGTACAAGCCCAGTCCAACAATTTTTGTGTGCCTGAGTTCAAAATTCAAACCGAATAGTGACTATTCCATTTCTAATTTAAAAACTAATAATGATTGTTTGCAACACCGAGCAATGCAACACGACATGGGCATGGTATATAGTGAACGCTAACGCTTAGTGCACGAAAAAGGGTAACCGGTTATCATTTTTTTCGTCCTTTCAGACTCATCAGGTGCACAACTGCGAGAACCAAAGCTAGCTTCAACTAAACCAACAAAATTCGAAGCTTATATACAGTTTGCTAATCAGAGAGCGCTCGAGGTCCAGAACTTAATTACAAAATGTAAGATTACGTAAACCACAGAAGCACCTTGAAGGAAAAAGCGCTCGTGGTCGTGGGTCAGAACACAATTAATTAGCTAAGACAATGAAGCATCATGCGTGCGTGAAAATGCAAATTTAGAACTGCAGAAATCGAAGTCGAAATTATCTACGAAGCGCCATAGAAACTCGTGAATAACTGCAACAAATTATCTGGGGAAGCAATAAACCAAACCGAAGAACACATTATTTTTATTAACTACAGCATTAACTATAAACCAAGAACAAAAGTTCGTAACAAAGGTCAAAACCTGTCGGGGATAATCGAAAACCAGCAAAGCTCATGTTTCGTTTCATTGGTATGAACGTATGCAAACAGAAAGGCACAAGGACCTCCTATAAAGTAGGTTCAGCCGAGTGAGATGAAGCGAGCCGATCTTACCGTTTTAAAAACTAGATAGCAGGATTTTGCTACATCACGAGCTTTCGTGAGGTTGCGGGCGCGACAAAGTGATTCAACCGGGTTATACTGATATGAGGGTTTTTCAAACCCAACCTCGAAACCAGTACAATGTGTTTTAATTTCTCAAAAATTGCTTGCTACCACATTTAAAGGTCACCGAAAAAAGATTTAGAAAAAATGCCGACAGGCGTGGTGACGTCAGTTTTCAACTTACTCTTACGCTTAGCTCACACAAAGTTACTCCGTTGGTAATAGTTTCCGTTTCAGAGCAATCATTTACGACATCTACCGTATGTTTTAAATTATAAAATAAACCAGACATAGGACTCCGATGTTTATGTGGTGCGATTGTTATGACGCTTGGTGACCCTACGTGCCAACATTGGCGAGTGTTCAATAGCATTTTATTTCCTCTGTAAAAACGTTGACAAAGTCAAAAGCAAAACAAATGCGAAAGCGCAAGTAAGTAAACAGAACTGCAGACAGTGAACACTGTTTCGAACTATTAAGTCTCATCAGTGCAGTTAATGTGACCGTTGACCGACATTTACTTAAGGCAATAAGCTTGTATACCGGAGAAGCTTTATGGGCTGCCTGCACATTGCACAAACACAGTGCCTGCCTTGTCCCCCGCTTTTTCACAGACGAACGGGTTGGGCAGAGAGATTTTTGGTAGGTTCTGGTAGCTGATATAGTTACAAACCACAAGCAAAAAATCCTTCTCACTGATTTCAGGTGTATATTGCCTCGAGTAAACATCGGTCACGCCAACTGCACTGATTAGACCTGATAGGTCAAAACAGTGTTCAATGTCTGCTTTTCTGTTGACAAAAGTGTAATTACAAGCATAAGATTTTGGGCATATAAATTGCAAAGGTTACAAATTCACTACCGTAAACGTTTGTGCGTCGGTATAGCATTTTTTAAGGCTCAATTACAAGCTACCGGTATGAGCCAAGAAAGTGAGTGATTTCACCGTTTTAGATTATGCTACAGTAGGAAGGACAATTTGTTTCGACAAACTCATAGCCAATACTGCGTAGTCATAGCTCAACAAAAACCGTCAAGCAAATAAAAACGATTATGTTTGCAAGTTCGCACAGTACGCAAATCAAAATGTAACTGCAAGTTTTGAATTTCGTACAGGGACGTAAGTTGCGAAAACGATATTATTTAATGATAAACCGCAACTGGAAGTTTCATCATAAACTAAACGCAATCAAATTCGCTACCTGTGGCTAATTTCTTAATTCGTTCGGAGCAAGGCTAGACAGCAGAAGCTTTGTGTAAGAGTGGCGCAGAGGAGCAGCAATCATTCCAGCAGTCCCACACGTCATCTTGCCTTATCTATCACCACTTAAATGAGGCTCGCGAATGAGCGACTGTTAATAATAACATGGTGGGCTGGCCGAGGGCAAAATTATGCCCCCAGCAGCTAGCGCAGCGCAAATGGTGAAAAATTTTAGTTGAAAACGCAACACAAGTTGCGCAATTGATCAAAAATTTAGCTTAAAACGCAACGCAAATAGCGCAATTGGTCAAAAATTTAGCTTCAGATGCGACACAAATTGCACGAAAAGCAAAAAAAATTTAAAGCGCAACGCAAATTCCGCAAGTGGTAAAAAAATTTACTTAAAGCGCAATTCAAATTTTGCAATTGCGCAATTTGCGCAACTTGCGAAATTAGCGAAACTGTTTGTGGAATGCCCAGCTCTGCCGCTGGGTCCGCGCCCCCCTCCCCCCGCGAACAAATGCACAAAACTTTTTCTTGGTGTAAAGCCAGCCAGCATTGCTCCCGCATTAAAAGCATGTCAAAGCTAGTTCTGTGGGAGGGGGGGACTTTCAACGCCATGTAAAAATATTAGAACGCCTATCCAGACCGGTATTCAAAAAAATTATATATAACAATATTTTGGAGTTAAATTTAGCCTAACTCGTTCGATTGCAAGGAAACCACAGACGTTTAGAGAGATTTTAAAAGGTAAAAGGATAAGTCCGGCAGAAGTTGAAGCAAGCACGAAAGCTCGTCATTCAGAGAAAAGTAACTGGCATGCAGGGCCAGATTTACCAATAGGCTAAGCAGGCTGAAGCCTAGGGCCTCGGAGAAAATGAAGGGCCTCATCACGAACAACGAAACCCTTTTTCTTTTTTTGGCAATCGACCACCGAGACCAAGTTTGGGCAACATGATTTTCAGTGGAAAACAGGACACGTGAGGACGTTCAGACCATTTTTTTGCTCTTCACCAAATTTAATTTCAGCGGAAAAATAGGTCATCTGCGGACGTGATGACCTTTTTTTTGCTCTCTCAATCAGTGTTCATAGTCTAAATCCGGCCCTGCTGGCATGGCTTTAAATTGCGCCCCCCTCCCTTTTTAAATTCCTGGGCACACCCCTGTCGTCTGAATAAGCTTCGAACAGTAAGGAACTCTTGAAAATTTTTTAATAAATGAATCTGATCCAAAGTGCAATGATATCTTTCAGCAAGCTAGTTAATGCATCGAAGCAGGGGTGCCTTGGTAGAATTCGAATTAGGGGGGGGGGGGCAGAATAATGCAAAAAATCTATTAATTTATACCAGATGTTTTTCAATTTTTTCCGTCACACTCCCTTTGGCGTGAGCTATTTTTGTCCACGCCCCTCCACCAGTGCCGTGTGAAAATTGTTGCTCCTCCCCCTTCCAAAAAAAGTCTCAGATGGGGCCCTTTGATATCTATAAGCATTTGGGCAGTTTCGCGTTTTATTGACTAGCGGTTACTAACTTTCCTCAATAGCTGCATTATTTTAAGGGACGTATCTAGAAATTTCCTCAGGAGAGGTGCCCAAAACTTTCGTACACGCAGTTTCTTTCGGTGTGTGGCAAAATCAGAGCAAATTTGAAGCTGAATAAAAATCAATGATGACTCTAGGGGGTCCAGGGGCATGCTCCCCTGGAAAATTTTTGAAAATTTAATTGCAATTTACATCATGTAATTGCAATTATAGTGCTTGTTCAGCAACTTTTTGAGGAAGTTTTCTTTAGAATTTTTTGCTTCTCATTGTGAGTCTTATGCAACAATACTGAGGGGCCTCTACAAATGCCCACCCCCCCCCACGACCGGGGTGAGCAAACTTCGGAGTTACTTTGTTACGGCACTGCCTACCACGCATCAAAAAACATGCAGAAAATATAACAATTTACTCGCAATGTATTAATTGACTTAATGGGAAGGATGCAGCTGTTTTGGGTAAACAAGTTTTAATGTTTGGCGAAAAGAAGATTTGAAAATACACGCTCCATTAACAAGTCACTGCTATACTCACGCCCCCCTTGCAAATCAATCAATCAATTTTTTTATTTTTGAAGATGCGAACATATCACAGAGCGACAGCGTTTCAGAGAAAGAAAAACTCAAGAAAAGGAACCTTTTACGAAATACGTTCACAAGGACTTGACCGATTTTGAGAGCTTCCCCTGCCCCCCCCCCCTCCCCCCCCCGATAAACAGTTTTTTTTAGAACTAGAAAAGCCATGGCACAATGCCCCCCCCCCAAAAAAAAATAAAAATAAACGCTCCAGACGGAGCGAATAGAACTTTTCTGATGACGTCTGTCTGTTGTTTTTTAGTCAGATGATCAAATCCAATCGTGGTTTAGCGATAATTAAGCTTGCCCAAGTACAATCGGCCAAAGAAGTGGCTTTTGTTTTTGGTTATCGAAAACGCGTCGCTTGCTACTTATCCTGATGCGTGTGCGGCATGTATGATGTATACAACCGTACCTGCAACAGTAGCTAGCTCGGATGGCCGAGTGATAAGAGCGTCCGCCTCTGGAGCTGTAGACTCTGGTTTGATTCCGAGTCGGGTCAAACCAACGACTTTAGACTTGGTTTTCACAGCTTTCCTGCTTGACGCTCAGCATTAAAGGAACTGTGTGGAGAACAGGCCGACAAGTTTGTTTGCTGTGCCGTAGGGAAAGGCACTTGGTGGTGTTCCCCCATTTTGGTGTGGTAGACAGATGGCCGGCAACTCTTAAGCGAGCTCGTTAGAGCGCTTTGATCGCTTTCTCGTGTTCTCGTGATAGGAAGATAAATGTGCAAATAAATACAACACAAAGACGTCCAAGAGGTCTTTTTCCAAACTCAAGCTAATCAGAAGCTTCTTTAAAAGCTCAATGTCTCAAGAGAGACTCAGCAGTTTGGCTCTCCTGTCGATAGAGAATGAACCAGCTCAAAATTTAGATTTTAGGAAAGTTATACAACAGTTTACCAGCGCAAAGGCAACACCGAAAATTTTCAATTAAATTGAGTTTACGTGACTGGCAGGATGTCGGAACAGATAGATTTGCTGTTTTGATTAGTAATTGTTGGGTAATATTATTTAATTATTTCTTTAGTTTAATCTGTACTCTACGTTACGACTTTTATGAGAATTTCAAAATTGTCAGAATCAGATAAATGTAGCAGGAATGTAGAAAACTGAGTATCGTATCAAAGCCAGCATTTAGTTTTTTATGTGAACATAAGTTGATAATTTAGCAGTCTAATTGTGCGACATCATGATTAGTCTGCTATTTATGTAGGGAAGGTGGAGTTATCTGGGACAAAATTTACTTCTGTGACTCTAGAAGAGCAAGATTAAGAATGTGAAATTACCAATCCTTTGTACAAAATTGTAGATAGCTTTTTGACTTAGACATAAAATTGTTCGGTGATTGTAATAGCTCCATGCATTAGGGCTTAGGCCAGCGTTTCTCAAACCATGGGCCGCGACCCAAATGTGGGTCGCCAAGGCTTTATAAACGGGTCGCTGACACAAGCAGATGGCCCAGGCACATTGTTTATTTTTGATTTATAGATAGGCATTAGCGTTCTAATGTTTGCGTTCTTGAAAGATCTTGAAGTAATAGTGTCTTCACGTCACCTGACGTTCGTATGGTTGCTTGTGAACAGTCCATTATTTGATAATTAGGGCGATTTTTTATTGACCTAAAACTCTCAAAAAATTGACCTTATTTTATCAAAAAATTGACTATATTGACCTAACGAAACAATGAAATAAAAGAACCAGTCCATAAAAAAAACAACACCAAAGTCACTTCAGTTAGTGCTTAGATTATAATGTACGCACATATAATTCAAGTGTTTTGCTGTTTGCGGTATTGCAATCTGTGTAACATCAAAGTATGTTCGAATAACTAATGCCTTGTCTTTTCAATTCTAGTGTTTTTGACTACCGGTACGTAGCGACAAAAATAATGTAACAAATGAAAACACATTGAAAAGCTTATTTCATCGTAATCCAATTTTGCTATGATTGCAATCTTGCAAAGCTGTCTGAACAGATCTTTACAATCGAAATCAATCAAATCACATCAAGCATTACATGAATAAATTAAGCATGTG
The DNA here is from genome assembly GCA_964006365.1 of Trididemnum miniatum. NCBI lineage: Eukaryota > Metazoa > Chordata > Ascidiacea > Aplousobranchia > Didemnidae > Trididemnum > Trididemnum miniatum. The sequence goes on along the minus strand of OZ023232.1, from coordinate 23,397,057 downwards.
TAAAACTGTAATACCAGTAACAGTCAGGCGACAGCATGCACCTCCCTGGTACCACCAACAGTTACGAACCTTCATCTCTAAATTATCTAAGTTATCTCTTTTTAAGTACGCTATAAAGTAGAAACGCGCAAAAAAAGCAAGAAAGCAAAAATTGACCTAATAAAAAAAATTGACCAAAAAAACAAAAAATTGACATTTTTGTTTCCACATTTTTAGAGTTATTTTCTACATCCAAAAAAAAATTGACTTTATTGACCGTGAATCGCCCTATAGTGATAATAATAATTGTGTTTTATTGTGTATTTTGTCTTGGCTTGTGTGGCAATTCGTCGAATAATCAAGGGACGGTGAAGTGAAAAACTTTTTTTCAGTAAAAATGCCAAAAAATGAAACAAACTCCACATCTTGGTAAAATTTTTAGAATTAGCGAGAAAACCGCAATTGAAGTGTGACTACAATGACGTCATAATGGTCTTGTTTCCTGTCCTTTTCCATGTACAAATTTGCTTTATTTACAAAATCGTTGCTATGGTAAAGCAAATCAACAAGCCACGTTTTAAAAACTTGTTGCGGTAAAAGTTTCTGCTTTTTTATGTAGTCAATTGTTTAATTTTTTTTGTTTTTTGTAGGCCTATTTATGTGCATGCTCAATTTAGGTGGGTCGCAACTGTTCTCGCAGATAGTGTTTTTAAATAAATTTGGGTCGCATAAAAAAAGGGTTGAGATACACCGGCTCAGGCCATTACTTACATTACAAGAACGCAAGAAGTTCTAGTACGTCCGAATTTGCCCCAATAGTGGGGTAGGTCCGTACAAGCAGTGGGGAAGTCGCGGACATTAAAAAGAAGGTGAATTCACTGCGATGAAAAACACCCTGTATCAATTTCCACTGATAAAAAAACAACTTGTTTCAGTTACATTCACGTACACGGTTTCAAAAGTTTACAACAAAGAATTATAACGAAATTAACCGAATGAAAGAAAGAGACTATGCATGATCTCAATAGTTTGGTAAAATTAAATGTTCTATTGTTCAAAATTGAAGTTAAAGCGTAAGAATGGACGTCGAGAAGACCCAGTAATTTGTGGCACTGGCAATTTGAAAACAACATCTTCACTTGCTAAAATTATTTTTGTATTTGATTTAAATTCATTTTCAAATTTGAAAACGATATCTCTTCACCGTCCATTTCCAACAGTTTGTTATTTATGTCCGAATTAACCCCACACTCAGCTAGACCTGTAACTCTTCCTACACAACTTGATTTTTTCAAAAATTCATCTTGTCAGCGTGTTTGTTATATAAGTCTGACTGGTATCAACGCTAGACTTCAGCTTAAACTGCTGCAATGCTAGCACAAAACCTTACGATTTCATCTCATCTGATTTTCTTTTTTTGTTAAAAATCGTGAATATGAAGTTCAACAAAAAACTATCGGTAGGCCTGCTTGATTTTGCTACCTAAACCAACATGGCGATTGAAAGAGAAGAGTGCGGTGACTGCTACAGATCACGTGATGCTGCAAAAATAAAACCAAAAATCGTTGGTCCGAACTAGCCCCATGTCCGAAATAACCCCACCTTCCCCTACTTCACCACTAAAGTGCCCTTTTCAGATACTGTTCCCCCTTACCCTTTCGACACCCCAGACGATTGGTATCAACAAATTGTGTTTTATGAGTTGTCTCGTTTATGATGATGTAAGGGTTGGCTGTTGCACGTTCATTTTTTTTGTGTTGAACAATTTATGTGCATCGCATAGCACGTCGCCGTTTTACTGAAATATCGTAAATATGCTCTTAAAGGGTCCTTGCCTCGAATGCCAAAAGATTTTGGTTTACGACATATATTTGATCAGACTTATTACACAATAAAAGAAAATGTATTCAAAAATGGGGACCCCATAATAGATGTTTGCACCGGGGCCCCGCCTGACGTAGTTACGGCCCTGCTTGCACTACTGCGTAAATTTGCATGGTCATTCTAAGGTAATAAAAAAAATTGTGAGCGTTTAAAAAGTGGGCCATGTGGCCGAGCTCACTATCCGTTTGTTTATCTTTCACAGTTCAAATTACGTTTGTTAAAAGTCAGTAATAAGTTATTAACCTGTACCTAACCTTTTTTTCATTGCTCACTCGCTTTTCGGCTAGATATTGCAAGCACGTTTGCTTTCATTCGTGCTGGCAGCTTGCTGGAGCGGTGAGGGCATCTTGAGAGGCTGAATTATGAAGACTTTGATCTTTTGTAGCATCTTGCTGTTAAGTTTACAACTTCTCTCTGTGAAAGCTGATGCAAATGGAGGCACAACATGTGCAGGTAAGAAAACTGCCGATACATAGTGGTGCTGCATTTGTTACAAAAGCAGTTAGAACAGCTTTAGCCTACGTCAGGGGTTGATGTGCTAATGTGTAGCGGATGAACGTTACCCAAATTCTTGTTTCATTTTGCTGACGAGCTTGTTCGTACCGTCGTTTTTACTACAGATATAATCGCGAGGCTGATGGTTCAACTTCCACCCAAGCCTCGTTGTTAAGCCTTTGGATGAGATGCTTAACGATAATTATTTCTGGTTGGTGGAAGCTTACAAACAGCAAACTAAAGTACAGTAGTCAGAAGCAAAAACTTAACCGGAAAACTCACAAACAAATCGGACCTACTAAACACCGCCAAGGAGCGACAAAGGACTTACTCAACACCGCAAAGTACGACAAAGGACTTGGAATCATACCATATCAAAGAACGACAAGGGACTTTAAATTAGGGTTAGGCTTGGGGTTATCAGGTCCTTTGTCGTACTTTGCAGTGTTTTAATCCTTTGAGGTGTTTAGTAGGACCCGTAAATTAACTAATGGTGATGAATTATTTTGACTCAACATGTTAATACAAAAAAGTTCAAATCTTAATTATACTCGCGGTATTACGCGGAAGCGCGTAACGAATGCCGGGACCAATCCCCGTGGCTCAGCGCCTAGGCAACACAGCTTCGATTTGATCGGTCGGGGAATTGAACCCCGGATCTTCCACACCGATTGCGATGTGCTTAATATCGTATCTAAGGAGCCGGTTCCATGTAATAACAGAAAGTCTTATTTCAACTGAGAGTTTAAAAACTTGGACTAAATACTGTATGTATTTCACGTTATTTTTGTGTTAATGAGATATAAACCAAAACAAATTTAAAAGTTTTGAGAAAAATTTGAATGTGAATATTAGCAAAAGCTGTTAGCGCAAGAAAAAATCGTCTCAGATTGCGTAAAAATGTATGGATGATGTGGACGATCATAAAGCGTCGAGTGCAATCATGAAATTACGACCTAACAGAAAGTATCGCATTTTGCTTCAGCAAGCTACACAGTGACTGCCAACACCTGGAGTTTCTCATGCCAGCGCTTGACCATTGTTCTTGAAATTAGAGCTTGTGTCAATTAAATAACGAAATAATATTGTTTGGTAACCTGAAGGAGAGAAACAACAACAGCTGTTCTTAGTGTTTGGCGATTTAATTTTACCAGAACTTTATTCATTACCAGTAGTAGTAAATCAAAATGTGGGGATTTTATAACTGAGGAAGAAAAATGCAGTTCTTTTTCCTCCTTTTTGCTTTTCCCCTTCACATGCTTGGCAAAGGGCTAGAAGTTTGGCCTTGCAAAGCGCTTTTTTAAAGATTATTGAGAAATGTAAACTTGATACTTTCAGCTTCTCCACAAGCAAATCTTTTATTGTATAGGCATTACTGCATCTCCATGCCACTTAGCGAATGTGCCAACGTATATGCGGCAAGTGCGGCTATGACTCAAAACATGACTTTGCTATTGCACATAAAACAACCGCAGGTGCGAAATCAATTGGGAGCAACAATTTTTGAATGTAACCCGTGATAAAAAAACTCGCCTGTAAATTTTGGATGTTTTCTAAAATCGCAATAAATTGAAGAACGTACACTAGGGTGGAGCGAAAAAAAATTTTGTTCAAGTTTTTTTCACAATAGCGCGGAAAACTTGCTTACGGGTAAATATACTTGCCACGCAAAATTTGAAGAAATTTATCAAACGTCTTCAGGTGCCCCCGCTGTGTGAAAAATTCGCTGCGAAATCAGCATGTTGAGCTATGTTTTATAATGGCTGGCTTGCTTTAGAGCTTGTTAATGAGAAAAACTGTCGGTTTTAATTTTGTTATTCGCTTAAATATGTAACTGGCATTGTAGTGTAATAAATGCGTAGTAATAAAGACCTGCCAGTGGGAGTTTCGTGGGATAAAACTGAAAACATTTCAAAGATTTCGCTAAAAGCAAAACAAGCACCAGATCTAGTGCACGTTAAGTAGTTACAGTCAAGCAGGCAGCAAAGAATATTGGTGTGTACCGTAGTTTATTAGTGAGCTGTGAGTTACCAAAGGTCATAGTTGCTCCATTTAGCAAATTTCAAATGTTTTTTGCAGATCAGCAATAGCGTCAATAATCACGATTACAATGATACTACAAGGACCAGGATCCTTTAAGTGCAGTGAAATAATATCCTAAAAATGACGAAAACAAGGAATTCAGTATCCTGTGTTGCTTTTGGCCCTCCCTGTAAATTACCCGGAAATATGCTTCCTACCAACGAAGACACCCTTAAGTATTACAATTTAGTGAAATTCCAACTGAGAGAAGCATCAAACGGAAAAGACCCGTCGCATTCGGAGATATCATCAAAAGTGACTGTAGAAATCGTAGCCTTATGGGAAAAAGCATCTCTACCTGTTGTGTCCCACGATTGAGTAAGGGCAATGCTAAAAACGTACCACCAAAAGTACAGAAATCTCCTGAAACAGTATCAAACCCGCAAAGAAGAAGATAGTTACAAAGCCAAATTATTAGCATTTAAGCAAGAAGCCATGAAGTTGTTTGCCATTTGCACCTGCAAATGCACTGGAGAATTTTGCAAATGCTCAAAATCAAGAAAAATCCCAGCAAAAGAAATAGCGTTTTTACATGATCAGAGAGGTGTTCGCAAAATGATTTTAGGAAGAATTGATGCAGTCGAAACTGCTGTACTGCGAAAACGGCTCCAGCGTAACGAGGCTTTCAAACGAAGGTATACCTCACCTTCTTGCTCTAGTGGTAATACATCTTCGCAACCTTCCATTGCAGCTGCAAATGCTGAGAGCATCGATACCAATAACTGTAATACGGGCTCCAATAAGTCTACATGTTTTAGTGATGGTGAATGGCAAGGAGAAAGCAATAGTCTACAGAAGAAGAAGCAAATGCGTGTGGCCTTGCCAACATTGGATGCCGCATGTGACAGGCATGGAGTTTCCGATCGAGCATCAGCTACTCTTGCAACTGCTGTGTTGCAAGACATGCAAATTGTCCATAAAGGTGACACAACCAAAGTGATTGATAGGAGTAAAGTAAGAAGAGAACGGCACGAAAAACGCGGGGATCAGGCAACAAAAAGTAACGCAACTTTTTGTGGCTTGTATTTTGATGGAAGAAATGACCGAACCATAGTACAAAATAAAATGGATGATGGCAAGTTTCACCGACAAACTATTACGGAGGAGCATGTTTCCATCGTTTTGGAGCCAGGGTCCTCCTATTTCACTCACGTTTCTCCAACTAATGGCGCCACTGAAAGTATAGCTCGAGCAATACTTAAGTGTTTGGAGACCAAATACGTGGATATGGTTCAAATTCAAGCGATTGATGCGGCGAACAGTTGTAAATACCGGAGTGAAAAAGAGAGTAAATCGTTTGTTGGAAACGAGTTTGAACAGACCATTGCAGTGGCTTGCATGCCAACTTCACACGAATGAATTGCTACTGCGCCATTTATTCGTTCACATTGACGGAGCTACATCTGGACCTCAGCATAAAGTAACAGGGCTTACATAAGTCCAATTCTGTGCAAAAATGGAAAAAATGCACCATTTTATGGGGCTTTGGGCCACTTTAAAAATGTAAAACTCCATACAACATTTACCTAATGCTACTCTTGCATAGTTAAAAAAACTTTTTAACGCTGTTGACAGCAGATGTGATATTAACAATATGCAGTTAGCAATATTTGCAATTGCATCAAAAATTAGCAAAAATTGCTAAATTTCAACTTCGCGGGGGCACCTGAAGAATATGAAATATTTGAAAAATTTTTGTACACTTTTATTAGTACTGTAACAAGACAAATTTTTACCACTATTGCGTTTGAAAACAAAATAAAAAAAATTTTTTGGTTTTTTTCACTCCACCCTAACGTACACCCTTGTGCAAATTAATCTGGGGAGTTGAAAAAAACGTATGAATTTACGACATTTTGCTTTTATTTGAAATTTGGAGAAAGCACAGTATATTTTTGTGGATATTGATAATTGAAATGTCCACCACTTGCTTTGAGGACTAGATCTACTCGTTTTTTTATTGACAGCGCCAACTTTTTGCAGATGTTTTTGATTTCATCATCGTGAAACCAGCTTGTATTACAGACTAAATCAGCTTGGTTTTTGTAGTGCAGTCCTGCTTCCTCAAGCGATTTTTCACAATAAACCACAAGTGTTCTACAGAATTGAGGTCTGGAGTATTACCAGGCCATTCCAGCACTTCCATTTTCACGTTTTGAAACAATTTGTAATGATCTTGCCCTTGCGGCCTAAGGCAGAGTTTTGTTAAAAAATGACTTGAGGATGAAGATTAGCCAATTCTCTTGATACTCTTCTTTCTATTATTGGCAAACAAGTTCTGCTGTTCATCATCCCCTCAATAGGCTCGAGAGCTCCCGGGCCATTGACAGAAAAGCATCTCCAAACCATCTTGTTGTCTAGATATTTAATGGATTAAACAAAGTGCTCTTCTCGAAGTGGCTAACCTTCATTCTCAAGTTATTTTTCAACAAAACTCTGCGCCAGGCCGCAAGGGCAAGATTATTACAAATTGTTTCAAAACGTGAAAATGGAAGTGCTGGAATGGCCTGGTAATACTCCAGACCTCAATCCTATAGAACACCTGTGGTTCATTGTGAAAAATCGCTTGAGGAAGCAGGACTGCACTACAAAAACCAAGCTGATTTAGTCTGTAATACACATGTGGTTTCACGATGATGAAATCAAAAACATCTGCAAAAAGTTGGTGCTGTCGATGAAAAAACGAGTAGATCTAGTTCTCAAAGCAAGTGGTGGACATTTCAATTATCAATATCCACAAAAATAAACTGTGCTTTCTCCAAATTTCAAATAAAAGCAAAATGTCGTAAATTCATACGTTTTTTTCAACTCCCCAGATTAATTTGCACAAGGGTGTACGTTCTTCAATTTATTGCGATTTTAGAAAACATCCAAAATTTACAGGCGAGTTTTTTCATTATAGGCTAACTGGAACGTCTTTTATATAGCTTAGCCTACCACTTTTTCACTTTCCAAGCGCTTACAGCGCAGCTCTTGCCCCTAAATGATTTACAAAACAAGTTCTAGTGAAATTTTTATGAGTTTACTTTGTTGGCGTTTTAGGTTGTTCCATTTTGGTTGGACTTGCAATGCATTTATCTCAAGTGCATGCGACGGACGTAGTCACAGCAGTCGAGAATTACGTGTGTGTAAAGCTAGAGAGTCCACTGGATGAAGCTTGTCGCCGTCTTCTCGATGAATTTGGGCCAATTTTGATCGATGGAATCTATCACAAGCAAACGCCCGATATGTTGTGCCACGATGTGAGCATACATTGTGCATTTTTTCAACCACTAGGTGTCGAATACTCTAATCAGTGTTCAATATGCACGTGGAGTTGGCCGAGTGGTTGGTGCATGGGGTTCCAGAACTGGCTTCGTGAGTTCGATGCGCAACTAGGTCGTCTTCCATGATGCGCATTCTTCACCAACGTAAAACCTAAGCTGCAATTACGTGGCTTGGAAAATAAACAAAAAGAAAATAGGTTCATGTAGTAGGGCAAGTGGTTGGTGAATTGTAACCCGGAACTGTTTTCGCGGGTTGGATGATCAACTAGATCATCTTCCATGATGCGTATACTTCACTAATATAAAAACCTAAGCTGCAATTGCGTGGCTTAGAAAAAAACACCACGACTTTGTTAAATGTATGACGGAGATTGGAAGATGACCGAGTTGAGCATCGAACAGGCAAAACCAGCTTCGCAGCTTCAACCACTCGCTCCGCTCCATACGTAAAATAAACGCTTTCGACTTTTTACGTCTTATCGGAGCAGTTCCGCATTGTTGTTGCAAAATTGTTTGCTGGTCCCATTGTTTTGAACGATTGCACAAACAGACAATGCGTAAAAGCAACCTTGTAAGCTGCTGTACTGAAGCATTTTTGGTTTTAATCCTTCTTAAGATCAATAAAATCATTATTTTGGATAAAAATAGACTATTGAAGCCTGAACCTATCACCCATTTACAGCAGTTTTTTCATTTTTTTTGCTATTTGCTAAAAGTGTGACTTATAATGTGTCTTCATACTTATGATTATTGAATAATGCTGATATGTAGCATGAGTGCAGCTTTTCCTTATTTAAGTTATTTAGAAAATGGATCAGTCAAGAATTGTGCGTATTCACAAATGAATGAATGTGTGAACGTGAACCATTGCTGTAGCCTGTTACCGACATTTCATTGTGTTTTATCATAGATCGGCCTGTGCAAGCAAGACCCAGGAAAAGATTTCTGTCATTTGTTTCCTTTACCAAAAGGAGAAATAACTGTTACCCCGTACGAACGTCGCAAATCTTCTCTCTTGTCTTCACATCGAACCGTTCAATATATTTACGAAAAAGGCATTGAGGATTATCCCATTTGTTCCGTTCCAGGAATTAAAGAAATTTGTGAAAAGATTGAGCAGTAAGTCGTCACAAAAATAGCTATAAAGAAGAACTACGTTGGTAATTAAATTTTGATCTTAACTTTGTATTGCAGTTATGTTGTATGTAGTTTGTCTGGTTGTTGAACAATCAGTTGATCTCTTAGATTCATTTTGTTTTAAATTTCTACTGCATTTTCTTTCGTACTTGAGTGTGTTAACTGCTTCGAAATCGACCGTGTTTCATTATAGCTGACCGTATTGATCTGACTGTGTTCGGACTCAAAAGACTGTACGCGCCATTTCAGGCAAATAACCTGGGGTCGTTTGGTTTTGTTTGACTTGAAATCGAACCCTAGTCGGCCGTTCGAAAGATCAACACGAGCATCATACAAACATGTTCAACCATTTAATCAATAATGCAGCAAATTAATTTAAACAATGGAAATATTTAATTTGCGGGTTGTTTTAGGTTCGCCGACGACCATCACCCTCTTCAAGACGAAGATGGGGACAGATTCAGCACTTACCCCACTTTCCGGGGAACTCACTGGAGAGGAAAAGACTGTGACGACACTAAAAGTGACGTATACGCCGGAAGAAAACCTATCAACAATGACATTGAGTTTGATTCGAATTGCAACGGAATTTATGTAAGTTGAGTATACGAATTGCGTATATTTGCTCTAGTTGAACTCAGTTATAGAGCACTTTTTGAAACACTGATTCCCATTGTTATTAAGTTGAGCATAAATTAGTAATGTCAAGTATGCTGAAAGTAACAAAAAAACATTATACTTCATGACTTTGCTTATGTAAAAACTGTAGGCCTATGTCTTTTTACTGCTTTGCGTAGGTACAATGATCTTGCAGCGATAGTCGATAAAAATAGTTATTGTGGTGCTCGCATTTTCAGAAATCGACTTTGATAAGCAGATTAAAACAAGAGCTGGCTATACTCCCCTTCATTCTCCTACTTCTATTTTGACTTGGAAATATTTTTTCAAAATTTTAGTTAGGTCGTCCAAAGAAGTGGTTTCACGTAATTTCAAAATCTTACGAAGATCGGTTACTTTAGGGAGTGGACAAGCAAAGCAACAAACCATACGAAGAATTGTACTGCTCAGGCGTTCCACACAAAGGGATTGCGATCCTCGGAGATTCGGCGGGAGCTCACTTCCACATTCCAGCGCAATATTTTATGGCTGGCCAGTATAATGATGTAATTAAATGATAAGATTCAATTCAAATTGTTTTTTTTTTTTCTATTATTTTACAAAAAAAGATGAAAGGTTTAGGGGCCATGTTGCAACTTGAGGAGCATATAATGCTAACGCTAGAGCGACTATACTGTAGGTGCGACTGACATTAGCTGATTTTTTTGCTGCTACCCATTTTATTCTCCACGCTATTTGCAATCACATAATGCTAATCATCTAGCTTGGCAGCTGTAGATACCATTTTACAAGTCTTTTGTGTGTCTTGATTTTTGACTGAATATCGAATCCACACTCTCAACTGTAAACTAAAGCTCTCTAAATCTAGCAGCTGGTAACTTGGAACTATTTTTTGTGCTACCAAATAGTTTTTCATAGTAATTTAGTGACAATATAACTTGAATATTTTTTAGATATAAGCTTGGTTTGTGTTATAAAATCGGTCAAGGTATACCTTTAGAAGGGCAAGACAAAATCACGCAGACTGCCAATTTTATAGCAATGATATTTTAAGAAGTGAAGACAAAGAAAGTACCCGCACTTGTGTTTTAAAAAACTGATTTTAAAAACTTTCTTTGCTGATTAATTTTCTATCATACCTACAACGTTTCATGCTTACAAGTTCGCATGACCGTAAGCCCTATACACTATGTCTGGAAAAAACGTCCTAATGGTAGCGCCCTCCAGCTACTTTTTTCTGCGATATAACCTTAGCAGCATTTTTCGAACCACGAATCAGCTTGTTTCAGCGCTAGAAGTTTTATCTACTATGTCACTAAGATGTCTTCTTGTCAAAGCGCCCTGATGGCAATTATAAATGGAGTTTCGTTTTCTCGTTGGTGAATCGCAGCTTTCAGTGCATCAAAATTGCTGACCAACACTGTACACAACCTGGTAATACCTAGAGTCTAAAGCAGACTCTAAATAATCGCTAGGTAAAAAGCCAAATCTTTACCGCAATAAAATCTCATTGCGACTTGCGAGCCTGTTTAGACTTTTCCAGACTATAAAATTTTTGAAAAGAAAATTAAAATATCGCTCATTATGTATTCCCCACTCTAATAGAAATAAAAAGACATTTCATTTATGACTTAATTCACTTCAGTAATATGGTCAACAGCTACAGCTCTGTTATAGCAGCATTGTATAACATGTAAGAGGTAATTCTGCCCACTCTATACGCTGTTTATTGCTCAGGATACTTTTAAAGACATTCTCATGGTCCTCAGTGATGAATTTGATTGGCCTCAACTGTCATCTGTAACAGGTGGGTGAATCGTGTTCTTGCTCCAAGTAAACTACTTTGCGTGTGGCAATATTGAAGCTCATTTAAGGAGGTTCGAACCCGAAAAGCTGCTTCTTATGATAGTTATTTTTACATAATTATTCAAAGTCTTCATGAAAACTTGCTTATTTATTTTTTACTACAGTGAGACAAAATTACCTGAAGTGAGTTTGAATTTGAAGTTTATTGTTACAATTCATGAGTTATAGTGTTGTACAAGTTTGATTCCAAGAGTTTTTGCAGAACACTGTATACTTTTAGCAGAGTTAAAATTAAATATTGGGTAACGCGACGCGTGACACCCGTCAAGCGACACGTGGTCATAATGCAAATAGTCGTGGGAAAGTTTCGCGAGTTTACAAACAAAACCAACAGGATGCGAAAAAAGAATGTTGCTGCAGAGCAGCTCTAAAATCTCTTTGGTGTGCGCATGGGAGGGGGGGGCGAGTCTAGAAGCAGCAGCTATCAATACATTTTTACGCATACCTAAAAACTCAGGGTGGTTTCAACCCCGTTATATAACTCTCGTGAATCTGCCCAAGTGCCAGGCGTCTGTGGCGTTTTGGTAAGGTGGCTTCCAGGGGCGCCGCCACGGGGGGGCGAGAGGGGGCGACCGCCCCCCCAATGATTTTTTGACCATTTTTCCAAATCGTCTAGAACCGCAGAGTTTTTTTCAAGGGGTAGGGGGTGACGTCAGATGCTTTCGGCAATGCAATTTTTGTAATGAAGTGTCTAGCTCCATTTCGTGTTCTGATATTCTTCGACATTCCTAATCTCGCAATTTGCAAGCGCATGCAACAGAAGCAATCACTGCTTGCTGTGAAAGACAATGGTTACAATTCATATCAATGACCAGCTGTTGTATCATAAAAGCCACCTAAGATATCTCAATACTTTGTGAAATCATACCTGGCTTGACGTACGGTAATTTCACGAAGCTAGTGTAACGTTTTTAGAAATTTAAAGTAGCAACGAGCAAGTGAGGACTTTTCAGAATCAGAAATCTCTTAGGTTTTAGCAAGTATTGATTATACATAGATTGATTGGCAATCCAAAGCAGAATGTAATTTACTGCGCTTCAGCAATATTTTTGTTGTTGGTTATTTCTACGCAAAACATACTCAGACATAAGCAAAGGATGAAAAGATGGTATAGAAAAAGGAAGGCGCAACAAAATGTTTAATCGTTGAAGCATGCAGATTGCAGACCCATAACCACTATCAGTGATGGGCACGATAAACCTTTCTGTAGTAAAGCAATAACGATAATCGATAATTTCAAAAAACCCTAAGCGATACCGATATAATCGATAAATCTCAATTTTTTAAAGCGATATCGGTAATCGATAAATTATTGCCGATAATTTTTTTCAATAAATGTTGCTGTAAATTTTCAACGTGCTTGACGATGATTTTGTGAATCAAATTGCAAAAATGTTTCGCTATATTTTTCAAAAAAAAGAGAACAGTCCACGGACTCTGCTGTGCCATTCAAACCAAAGAAAGAATTCTTTAAATTGCAACAAGACTTTGTGGACACCGTGTATTTTTTCCAGCTTTTGTATCGAATGCATTTATATTTAGTTGCATATTATTTATCCTCCTATCACGAGAAAGCGATTAATGCGCTGCACGAGCTTGCTTAGGAAAGTACGAGCTCGTTTAGGATAATAATTTTGCGAAGCACTCAGAATTAGGATCAAAAATTTAAATAAAATCTGCCGGAAAATTATTCGAAAAGCACTAAAACAGCCATTCGCAGCATGCAAATTTTCCAAATTTTTCCGGGGGAGCATGCCCCCGGACCCCCCTAAAGCTTTTCTGGTTTCTCAATCAGCTTCAAATTCGTTGCGTCGAAAAAAAAAGTTCGCCTGAAAAAAATGTGGAAATCATGCCCCCTCCTTTTTTTTAAATTTTTACTGATCTTAGGGGAGCTAGCTACTGTAATTCTACTTTGATATTTTGATGTTTCGCTGTTATTTGCCCTGAAGTTTCTGTTAAAATTGGAGAAAATTTAACTGTGACATCATAATAGAGCTCTAAGAGCTTTGTATACTTAAGGTACAGTACATCCTCGTTTATCCGGCCCTCGATTATCCGGCTCCTCGATTAACCGGTCGTGAGAGTTTGCTGCTGAAAGGCGAGAAAGCACTATCAAACAAACCTCCATCCTTTCGTTTTTCAGCAATAGTACTGATGAAAGTTAAACTGTTTATAATAACTTATTTTGTTGAACTATGTGATTTTAAACTTTACCCAAATGTCTCTTTCGTTTAGCATTTAAATTGTTTTGTGGCTAAGCTTGTTCTCATACTAACTTCGTTTTTTTCGTTCTTTTTTCTTAAGGTCTTTTCTTATCCAGCCAAATGCTTATCCGGTCAAGATTTTGGAAAAAGGTTGCCCAACATGACCGGATAATCGAGGATGTACTGTACCAGGAAATCTAGCAGTTTTTTTCAATTTTGTTCACTTTTGTCACGAAGTTGCAAAAGTTAAAACGAAGTGGCAAAAAAAAATTATAATGAGATGAGTAACAGGCTACTTTAGGAACGCCGATTAAACTGCATCTACGCAAAGCTAATGCATCTATCGTCTTATTCATGATTTCGTGTAGCTCTGCAAAAATCTTAAGTTATGACGTCATTTCGCCCCCCAATGTTTTTTCTTGGCGGTGCCACTGGTGGCTTCACTCCACTACGAGTTTGGCATGAGTCGATTTTTTTCATTTTTATTTGCAACTTCCCGTGACCTATTGCGTTTGTTCTGCTATGTTCATGAACAATGGAACTAGTTTCGTCAGCACATTTTCGTATCAAGCGAAAGGAAGGAAGTTAATAACCCGATGTTCATTTATGTGCAGCTCAGCTAACATTGTAGATGATTGTTCTGGTTTACCTCGTCATTCGACTGCAATACTTGTCGTATATCTTTGCAAAAAGTTTACAATTTACAAACTGACTCATTAGTTACCAACGAACAGTTTTCCGTTAATGGCAAAATGAGCTTGAACCATCGTCATTTCAATATATTCGTCACTTTACTTAGTAAAGTCGGTCAATCATAAACTGCATGTTACGGATATGCAGATAATGGTCTTTGAACCTTGTGCATTGTGCAACGCTATGCATTATTTACGTATTGCTCGCCTATTTTGGCCAAATTGCTTCAAGTTTGGTCACCGCAAAGCTTTCTGCTTAGGTTTGCAAGGCGACATTGACAGGATAATTTTGAAAATGCGTTTAGCGATACGCGGCAAGTGGCAATGCGATGAACTGCCGGCGATAATTTTTTTTTGCACCTTGTTTGTTTCATTATCCTGTTTACCGACTACACAAATCCCTGCTTCATTTACTCGCATGAGACTATAGTCGTAGCAGCTGGTCTAAAGTCGCGTACTCAAAAAAGGAACTCTATACAGGAGCGGATAATATAGAAAGTTTTGGTGGGAGATGTAATTTTGAATTAGGTTGAATGTCAACTAAATACAAAGACGTTTAGACCCGGAAACGGGCGTAAATAAGCCCTTTGAAAGTGTTTATGTCAGGGGCGTATTCGGAATTTTTTTCAGGGAGGGGGCACCAAATTTCGTCACTTTTTCAAGCGTAGTTTTTTTTCGGCAGAGTTAATTTTAAGCAATTTTAGCAACTTAAGTAACAGAAATGACTTTAGGGGGTCCGGGGGCTTGCTCCCCCGGAAAAATTTTGAAGATCTGCATAATGTAGTCTAGTGGCCATTTTAGTGCTTTTTGAACGATTTTTAGGCAAAGTTTGCTCATATTTTTGTTCCCTAATTTTTAGTGCTTCACCAAATATGATGCATTTTGTTCGCACAGTTTCGATTAGCCTATGCGTGCTTCTGGCGACTAAGGCATATTGTTATAAAAAGATTTGAAATCATGAAAA
Source organism: Trididemnum miniatum (assembly GCA_964006365.1). Classification (NCBI taxonomy): domain Eukaryota; kingdom Metazoa; phylum Chordata; class Ascidiacea; order Aplousobranchia; family Didemnidae; genus Trididemnum; species Trididemnum miniatum. Next base: position 23,381,870 of record OZ023232.1, on the reverse strand, counting down.
AATTTCATTCATCCAAAGCATTTGTTGAAAATGGCTGGTGGGGCGGGGAATGCATCCCCCACATCATCCTTGGATCCGTCTCTGCCTCTATAAAGTTCTATGTTTCTTGCTTTTCCATTGCCTACAAATACGCTACATTTTGAACACCCGTATTCAGGTTATACTGAAAATCAATGGCCTCATTCCATCAGCGGCCCAGTTGACTCACTTTATCTTCAAATGTCGCAAATGAATCATTGTAACCACAGAGATTATCAAAGCATTGCAGTAAATGGGGCGCGGTCAGGGAATATGGATACCACAATGCTAGGACTGGCGAGGAACCAATCTTTCGATTATCCAATGATTGTTGTGCTGGCACTCGTTGGAAACGATGTATGCAATGGGTACGATCTCCATTTTGACTTAAGTCTTTAAAAGTATTAAGCTCAGGCAGTTTGTTTAAGAAGTTTTCTAGAAAATATCGCTTAGCTGTAAATATTTACCAGATACCTTTTAAGCTGTAACTGACACGAATAACTGCTGGCTCAGGAGCAGATCAGAAACTTTTTAAAAGATAGTTAAGAGTGGAAAAAATTATTTTCTAGTAGTATGTGGAGTAGGCCTGTACGAATTACAAATGCATTGCTCGTATTATGGAACCAAAGATTTCAGGGGTGGTAGCTTGATCCATCTTGGCCTCTTCTCCTGCACCTGTTAATGTGGATAAATAAGTTTTCGCTAATCAGGATAAGATTTTGACACTTGCAGCCCTTAACCGTTTTAAAGATTAACCTTTTTTTAAGTATGCTTAAAACCAATGAGCCTTAATGATAGTTATGTAAGTCGCTGATTAACTCGATTATTTTTTCAAATTTTTTAGTCATATCGACACCGTCAACCATATGACAACCTCTGACGAATACAGGAAAAATATGGAAAAAATTCTGGTGCAACTCAATTCTACTCTTCCTCAAAACAGCACCGTGATCATTAGTGGGCTTGCAGATGGAAGAGTTTTGTGGGACACTCTGAACGATAGGTTTTTGCATTCTTATTAATGTTTGGATATTCCATTTTCTAAAGGGCTTGTTTAAAAAATTGATAAAAAAAACAAACCTTTATTGTGCTCGCACTATTACGCCGAAGCTTGTAACGAGTGGCGGGGCCGATTTCCGCGGCTTAGCGCCTGGGCAGCACAGCTCCGAAGAAACGTCGCAGTGGTGACGAGCTTTTGGCGACACTGTGTTTTATTTGAGCAACCCGGGATTGGAACCCCACACCGGTAGCAATGTCTAACATCTGAGCTAAGTTCATTAATTAAGAAACAATGTCAAATTTATATAAATTTTAATTTCTCGCCGCCGAGCGTGAGCTGACCAATAAAAATTAAACAAATTTAAACATCCTTGCAAAATCTTGGGTGTATTAGGCTGCCTATAAACATGAGAATCAATGAAAAAAATATGACTTTACAGGATTCATCCTTTGGGAGCGTTAAACAGTGACATTAGATACAAAGATTTGTACACTTATTTGAACTGCTTGGAGGTATCACCTTGCACTGGGTGGATGAACACTAACGCCACCTTGCGGGATTTGACAAGCCAGGTAAAGAAACATAGTTGCTCAGTGAGATGTTAGAATGCCTGAAAAATTATAAAATACTTTTACCATGAATGATTGGTTTTGTTGATAATGACGATGTGACTAGCAAATGTGCTGAAATACGAAATCAAAATCAAATCAAATCTTCATTATACTCGCCGTATTACGCCGAAGCGTATAACGAGTTGCGGGGCTCATTTCCGCGGCTTAGCGCCTGGGCAACATAGCTCCGAAGAAATGTCCTAACGGTGGTGAGTCGTTGGCGACACTGCGTCGATTTGACCGGCCCGGGAATCGAACCCTTGACCTCCCGCACCGATAGCGTGCGCTGAGCAACTGAGCTAACGGCCGGTGCGTGCTAAATACGAGTACGTTTTAAAACATTTTTGTTTACAAAGTGCAGCTAATGCAACAGCATATTTCATTAAAAATTGGTTTTAAGGAACTTGATTTTTAGCTGGACTTAGTTGAATAGCAATATTACCAATTGTAAATCAGTTACATAATTTGTGATTGATAAGGCAAGTGTAGCAAACTTGATTTCATAATAAGGAACTATTGATCAAAAAATCATTGATAATAAGATAACCTAATATTTTTATATTGCATTGTTTACTGCCTTACAGCGAGCTGCAGAATTAAGCGCTATTGGAAAGAATCTCACGCAAACACAAGCGTACAAGAATTTCGACATGATTTTTGCTGATTTTGATGTGCAAAAAAGTAAGTTGTCTCTTGTTAGTTGTTATTTGTTGTATGATGTGTTTGCTGAGAATGAGGTAGTATTCCCGTTGTGCTTAGGTCACAAAAAAGCGGCATAAAATCAACTTTGCTTGTGCAGTGCTAAATTGTTTAAAACTGATTACCCTGAGAATAGTAACCGATCGTCACCGAATGATTTTAACTTATAGGTTACTAGTATGTAATAAAAGTGCAGCAAGTGCTTACGCCGATGAAAAAAAAAGAATTTTTATCAGGGGCGTAATTTTATTAGCTAATTGTGCCATGCCCCTTCTTGATTTTGCATTTTAGTAAAACAAGAACAAAGTAATGCTGCATAGTGACTGAAATGTGCTAGAGTTTTGATCGATTTTGCAGTTAATGCCTCCCGCCCCCCAACCCCTTTTTAAAATTTGTCGCTACGCCACTGTTTTTCACGCTTCTTTTGGTTTTTGCTTGCGCGACCACAACCTCTTAGTTTGTAGCTTACGCTCGGAGTAGTTTTTTCATGCATAATAATGAAAGGTGTTTTTAGCTGCTCTGTCACTAGATAAGAAAATTCTTGGATGCCCACAAGACACGACATAGGTTCAGCTGTCATCATCAGCATGTATGCACGGTAGTAAAAAATTATGATGTAAACAGCTGAATCCATGATATGGTAACGTTCAAATACAAGAATTACTTCAGGTTTCGGATTGTTTTTGCTTATTTGAAACTAATCGCTTTATTTTTCGTAGTGATGGACGAATGGAAAGCCCAGGGCGGGCAGGCTTGGGAGGTAATTGAGCCGGTAGATGGTTTCCATCCTTCTCAGGTTGGGCAATATCTCTCGGCCCAGTTCATCCATAATTTGCTGGCCACCAATCATGCCCAGGTGCTAGGAAAAAAGAATCCATACAACCAAAAAATTAAAGAAGTTTTTGGAGATCAAGGAGGATATTAAATTACGAAATTCATTGTGCTGATATTTTTCGATTGCTTTAATTTAATTGCGAAAATAAATGATATAACGTGAAATCGTTTCTCGTTGAAATGAATTTTGCTTGCTAAGCGAAGGAACTATTCTATAAATATTTACCAGATAAGATTGCTAAGCGAAGGAACTATTCTATACATCTTCCATCTAAATTATACGACGAAGAATTTTCGCATGCAGCAAACGGTACTTTCAAAAAAGATTTGACGCGCTAGAATACGAAAATAAAATGTAGAACCAGCTGTTTTACAAAAAAATCAAGTTGTCTATATATAGCAAATATAGGCCTATTCTGACAATCTATTGCAATCTTTGAAGTTGTATTGGTGCAATTGCTTCAGTTAGGGTGTAAAAGCTCATTGTAGCGACGTAAAACTTGTGATGTAAGCCAAAGTGGTTTATCAGCAAAACCTATTTAGACGTTAGAGATTGCCTTATTTGCACTTTTCTAAAGGACATGAAAATTCATGTACGTGCCATAGCCATATCTTCTAACTCCTACACAAATAACACAAGCTTCAACTACTCATTTACTTATAAAAACAAACGAGGAAGATTAACAACTTGCCAGGACTGTTTGATTCGTGTCAAAGTTCTACCTTATAAGGAAACAGTATAATTGTTGTTGGTAAGGAGAAACAAACCGTAAACTCGCTTCGCACATGACTGTCAAAAATTGTTTCATTTGGCCTTTGCTCAACTTCATATTAACGAGTTATAGTGCATAGACTACCATTTACTTCCTTGAATTTACGGTTGAGCTATAGTGCTGATATGGGTTATTTAATCGGTTGTGACTCATGCATTGATTCAAAGCAAAGTTTTAGTTTTTATGGTCTTACTACGATCAAAGATTCAAAATTGTTTACGTCGCAACTAAGTAAAAGTTAAAGGAGCAACACTAAATTTTGATTGAAAACAAAAAATAACTAAGCGATTAAAATAAAAAAATCAAATTTTTGTAAAGAGTGGCGGAGCCCACCTCGGTGGCTTGGCGCATGGGCAACACAGCTCCGAAGAAAAATCTCAGCGTTCGCAAGCGAAGCTGTGTTCGATTTTTCCGCAGCACTTATCAACACCCAGACCTTCTGCATTGATAGCAATGTGAATCCAACTAAATCGGTTGAAAAAAACAAAAACGAACGAAGTCGAATCTCGTAAGAATCATGAGCGAATGCACTGCGCTGGCTACCGAAGTTTCAACGAAAAGATAACGTTTTTCAAAACTTGCCGAGCCTGTGTAAATCCAAGAACCCCGAAGCTTACATAAAGCATGGTAATGTTATGTAACACTCTAGCTACTCTTACACCGTTTAAACACGTTGAATATCGATAACGTAGCACGGAATTCAAAATCTTATGACACAGTATTTTATGCACTCAAATGCTTGGACTAACCTACAGTACATAGTCATGCCAACATTACAATAAACCAAAATAAAATGTAGTATTGTCACAATAAAAAATTGATAACGCTTTCACGACAATTTCTACTGAAAAAAGAACCCAATTTATCATTAATAAACTTGACGAAGCACATCATTACATATTACCAACTTCCTCGTTAAAAGCCTCTGTTTTGTGTCTTAAATTAGCGTTAATCGACAAGCTGGTTTTGCCAGCAAATTGCAGTATCAATTTTGCAAATATTTAAAAAAAGCTATTGTCAGTGTATTTCAGGCTCTACGATAATTTGCATTGTTTTGTTTTTATACCTACTAGTGTTTGTTTGATTAAAGACGCGCGCTTAAATCGAAACGCCCCTCACGTGAAAAGTGAGTACTGAATGGCAGGAGTTTCAAAAGAGTGAAAAGTAAGATAGTAATTTTGCGTCTAAACAAACTTAACGTTATAACAAAATTGTTCATAATGTGATTGTGAGGGAGAGAAAGCGATGGAAAATCTTCCAACAAATTTTCTTGCTCCATTTTACATAACGCGCAATTTGACATGATATTTTCAATGTCAAAATTGTGCTGGGGCATAAAATATGTTTGCAACAATAAGAAAAAAACTGCACGGTAAAATAAAATGTGGAAACAAAAGTTGTGTTTTGAGTGTAATGACGATAAAGAATAAATATGGTGTCCCCTCATCAGCCTAGCTCCTGGAAAATATTGTTAGTATAAACATTTCAATTTTTTTCGGTTGGCTAAAAATCTTGCCTAAATTGATTATTGAAGATCGATGATCTGAAAACAAAAACAATTACTTTCTGATGTAACGAAAGTAAAACATTGTGTTTAGTGTCACAATTTACTAAAAGTCACGAGGGAGCAACTGAAAGTTCTTGAAATGATTTTGGCACAACGTGAATGCGGCAATGTAAATAGATGCTGTAAAAATCTACATCAACTTTATTTAGTAAAAATTTTTAACAAAAAAGCTGTAATGATATAAATAACATAAGAGCATGCTTTATGTACAGCTGTCTGTTTTCACCAAGCTCACAATACTGGACACTAGTAATGTTGTGAAATGGGCAAATTTGTGGTGTGGCTGAAAAAGCAGTAGATGCAGAACATTCCTTTAAAGGATATTGATTGTACATGAGTGTTGAAAGCAAGTCAGCAGTAGCGAAAGGTCGTCAGCCTGTCTTGAACTCATTGTTTCATCGTTATGTAATTGCCATACGCGCAATGATTTAATTTGACGTAGTTTGTCGAATGCGTCACTTTATGGACGACATACCGCGGAAAAAATTTTGGACACCTTCAGGCTCCTTGCTGCTGTGTATAAAAAGGAGAAACGGTCTGTGCTTTTGTGCATTCGCTGAGCAGTCAGTCATCGACACAAGCAAAGAAGTTTTGCTTAGACGAAATTTATTTCCGCAATATAGGTTCCTTGAAGTCAATTCAAGAAAATTTGCGACGACCAAATGCATTGTCGGAAAATGGTCGTCCACCATGCAGTTCGTTTAACTGCGATATTCGTTAAACTTTGTTTAAAAGCGAGTTTTTTTATCTGCTATTATTATTACTCTAGGCCTATTTTATCCATGTATCGCCTGTTTAAAAATATCAAGAAAAACTTTTTCAGATTATATTTTTACCTCAGTTGTGATGATTATTCCCATAGTTGCAACAGCTTTTTGTGCTTGTTTTATTGCTTCTGGCTTTGGAAATGCAATTCCATCTCAATCGCAAGCCACCGTAAGTAAACTTTTTACAAGTATGTTGTTAAATTAAGGTGCAGCAATTCAAGGTTTTGAGGCTGAGTTTTTGAACTGGGATCCCAGAATCCTTGAGGGCTATACCTTTATAAGGTCCGTAAACCCAAGTAATTATGGTATGAAAATCTACATGTACGACTATTTGCTACTGGCCGTTTCATGTTTTACATAAAAAGGGCGAATAGGTTTCACAAACATATTTTAGGAGTCCGCATCCTCCAAAAAGATCAAAAAGGAAAGATAAGCATGCTTGGCTGAAATTATTTTTCGCAAAAAAGAAAAAAAAACATTTACAATATAAGCTGTTTGAAATTAGCAAAAAAAATTATTGGGCAAAATTTAGCGATTGAACATTTCATTTTTGCCATAACTGGGCGAGAAATGAGCCGTAACAAACTGTGCCATAGAACATAATTTGCGACATTTTGATATAAAAAAATTGTTAATTTTATTCAATTAAAACAGCCGGAAGTAAGTTAGCAATGCAATAACTTTTTACAAAAAATTGTTTTAATTTTTCTTATTAATTTTTTAATTTCTTATTGCTAAAACTACGCTGTTGAATACAATAAGCATAGCTTTTTATTTGAAAAATATTTCATTTGGATACCGGTACTTGGGAAAATCAAGATTTTAGATTACATCAATTACAAGACCACTATAATGCCCTCTATAAATAGCAAACTAACTATGTGATGATGTTTAGAATTATTTGGTAAAGTTTGGCCATGTACTTCCTCCATCACCTGGCAATCTTCAAAGTTTGGAATCCTTAAAAAAAGGAATCGAAAGTTTTCAAAGGTTTGCTCACTTGCCGATCACTGGAAAGTTGGATGAAGCAACATTAGAAAAAATGAGCTCACCTAGATGTGGAAACCCTGATCTTTCAGGTATGCATTACAAGCGTAACACATTCGGCAATATCTCTTTGTTTCACCAGTTTTGCTCTTCTACAGTAATAACTCTTCTGTACAAAAGTGTTTTCTACGAGAAAGTTTGGGTTACCGAGCAGTAAACAATAACAATAAATGCTCTTCATGTGATAGTAATTTCAAACCGGTTTCTTTTTGCGGTGAGCGCCAGATTACTCAAAGAGTTGGTATAACATTATCAGTGACAAGCACTCCAGTCTTTTTTTCATATATATGTAGTAAAAGTATCCAAATATAGATGAGCACAGTAAATTCGGGTCCCGCTGAAGCATATCGTGCGATTATAAATATTTATTTTTTGTACAGCAACTGAAATGGCCAAACGGAAAAAACGATACGCTTTGCAGAGCGGAAGGTGGCCCAGAAGCACTTTGACGTATCGATTGTCTCAACCTACTCGACAACTCACTCGGGCCCAAACTGAAAGAGAATTCGAGGAAGCATTTAAGGTAAACAATTTTAACTTAAACTGTTGTTCTCTACAAAAGTTTCCAAAATAACCACGAAACCCAAACCTTTTTACGAACGGATCCAAAGATTTGTTTGGGGAGGCTAATAATTGAAAAAAGTGCTTATCTAGCGGTTTATGCGCAAAAATCTATCAAAACACGAATTTATTAGGATGTGTAACTAAAAAGTGAAGGGGTTGAGTCAGTGGTGGAATTCAAAATTTTTGTCTTCCGGCTCTGTTACAAGAATTAAGCTATATTTTAGCCAGTTCTCTTTCAACTCATGCATAGTATCAAGAGCAATGCTGACCGGTTCGCTGATCTAATAAAGTTCCATCAAATGGTTCTATAGAACCGGTTTGAACCTGCTGAATCCCGCCACTGGATTGAGTGCTCTAAGCGACATCGCCCATCCCGGAAGGACATTGCTTTTTTAGTTATTGCTCTTCACCCTGGCCACGTAAAGGATTTGACCAGCGCTGTGACGTAACCACACGAGTGGATACGTACCACAAAAGTTAAATTCTTTAAGATATATTTATCCGAAGGGATGAGAGACGTTCGTATAATTAATCGATTTGGAACATAAATGAATCATATCTGAGGGCGGCTGATGAGATCTAATAGCTACAAACAGCACTGTCTCGCTCTGCGGTATCGCCCATCCCCTACCTGGAAACGCGAATGCTATTCAATTTGGAGTTAACTTAAAGTTTATGGAAAACATGTACAAGGTATTTCTGCATGGTAAATTCGCAAATAAAAAATAGCCCTTTCTTTATGCAGTGGTGGTCGGACAACTCCGCACTGACGTTTACTAAAGACGATAATTCTAGAAGAGTGGACATTGACATGCGCTTCGCACCTGGAAATCATGGAGATGGGGATCCGTTTGATGGACCAGGTCAAACTCTTGCTCACGCTTTCTTTCCAGCTAATGGAGATGCTCACTTTGATGACTCCGAGACGTGGCAGCTCAACAGCAGGCCAGGAGGAGGTGAGTTTTCTTCGATTTTTCTACACCAAATAGGGTGTGACCCAGAAACGTTTCGGAAAAGCTAAAAATCAAAAACTGATGATCTGGCAGTTTACAACGACTGAAATATCAAAGCACTAATATATTAACATAAAATGACCAAGTTTAAATTGGTTTGTCACTGGAAGAATGTTGAGAAAACGATTTACGCAAAAGTTACTCGCTTAATTAAGCACGCAAGCTTATAAAAAACCTTTGACGTGAGGAAAATTCTTTTGGCCAGGATGATATTCTCTAAAGTTTTTTATTTATGTTTTAATTATAGTTTGATTTTTTGTTTCAGTTAATCTTAGAATTGTGACAGCGCACGAAATCGGGCATAGTCTCGGACTTGGCCATAGTGATGTTGATGGGGCTCTGATGGCGCCATTTTACAACTCACGATCTACTGGCCTTCATCCTGATGATATTGCTGGTAAGATTGTAATTCAGATTCGCATGGATGGGTTTGAAAACAAATGCGTCATCAAAAAAATTTGGATGGACCTATGATCCAGTATTTGATTAAACATAATAATAATGGAATTATTAACCAAAAATATAGACAGCATGTGGGACCAATTTTTAGCACTTAAAAAAAATAAATCATCAGAAAAGCAAAACTTTTTTTGATACTTTTTCTATTGCGTAGCAATTCAGAGGTTGTACGGACAGCCTGTGGAAAAACCGGACGCCTTCCCTACTGTACGGCCCACCACCACGCGCAGAACAATAAGCACAACATCTCGTGCTCCCACTACAACCACTACCCAAGTTCCACCCCCGGGAACATGCAATGGAAGGTAAATATGCAGCACCGTGCAGTGCGTGCACGATATTGCTCGACATGCATTCGTGCCAGTAGTTCATGAAATTTAGGCGTTAGAAATTTAAATCTCTAGCGACATTTAGCGGTTGTAAATTACGTATTCGTAATCCGATCATTTATAGAGAGAAGGTGAGTGTCTAACTGAACAATGATAAAAAACTATGCAATCAAATCAAAACTATTAAGTTTCTGAGATTTTCTAACAGTTTCAATTTTGTACAATTATACTAATGTGTTATAGATTTGATGCTGTAACACAACTGATCAATGGTAGTACCTACGCTTTTGTTGACCGGCAATTTTGGAGGCTTACAAACGATGGGGCTGAAGAAGGTTTTCCTCAAAGCATACAAAGTGTTTGGGGCATTCCTGGAACCATTGATGCAGCATTAACTATCAGAGAAAGAACTGATATATTCCAGGTGAGCAGAAATATTAAAAAAAAACAGTATACAAGGTGGCCCAAAACTCAAAGCACAGTAGGTTTATAGTTGGTAAATATTAGAAGATGTTTTCAGCATCTAAGAGTTAGTACGGTACGCAAGAGAGGCTAATGGCTTTAAAATACTGATATTTTGCTGATTTAATGGAAATTACGGAGATTAGTAAATAGTGTACGTGAAAAGTACAAACTACATAACTTTTGGGATAGCGTGTATAATCACTGTAGCCAAGGGCGTTGGAAGGTGGTAGCTGAGGGGGGCTGAAGCTCCCCCTATATTTTTTTCAGCTCCCCCATTGACATTTTGAGCCCCCCTTAGCTCTTCCTTTCAAATAGTCATAACTACAGTACAATAACACCCCATAGCACTTCAACGATGGCTTATGGCGTCACTTGTCATTCGTTTCTTTACTTCATTAATATCATCAAACCAATGTTCTAAAATCTAACTTTTGCGACAAAGGTCATCAAAATCGCAAAAACTGTTGAATTATCTGCAACTTTCTGTGCAAAGCTCTTTGAGCTTTATTATAATGTCACAGTTAAATTTTCTCGAATTTTAAAACAAACTTTTGGGCAAATAACAGCGAAACAACAAAATATGAAATTACAATTAGACAGCTTATCCTTGGAGTAGCGACGTAGCGAGAAATTTTAAAAAAGAGGGGCCTCAATTTCCATTTTTTCAAACGTGTTTTTTTTTTTCGGAAGAACAAATTAAAGCTGATTGGGAAACAAGAAAAGCTTTAGGGGGGTCCGGGGGCATGCCCCCCTGAACATTTTTTGAAAATTATACATGCTGTGTCTATTTTAGAGCTTTTTGAGTAATTTTTAGGAAAATTTTGTTCAAAAGTTTTCACCCTAATTCTGAGAGCTTCGTTAAACGTGATGCGTTTTGTTCGTACATTTTCAATTATGCTTGCTTTTAAGGCTTCGGCTATTGCTATCGAAGAGGTTCGAAATTATGGAAAAATTGTATAGGCCTACATCTTAGACATTTTTCAAAATGTCTGATGGGTGGATGCATATTCTCATCCTCTCCACTGGATTCTCCCCTGGCCATAAGCTAGAGAAACCATCAAAAAAGTCTGGCATATTTCAGTCACTTGACACCATTAGTTTTGCTCTTTTTTACTAGGAGGTAGAGTCAAAAGGGGGGTGGGGACACGGCACAATGCCTTCCTCCCTAAATACGCTCTTGCCTAGGAGCCTTAGACTAGGAACTTGTGAACGGATAATAAGCTCTTTTAAATGAGGTTAACACATTTACAAATGTCGATCTGGCTACTGTGTGTTGTGCTAGCCTGAGAAAAGCTTGTGTTCATCAAGCAGTCTCCTAGTGACTTTGCATGATACGCATGATGTATGATGCAATAGTAAGGAGGGGTGTCTGGGGTGCTTCGCCCCCAGACGTTGATATGGCAACACAAATTTCAGCCTCCCCACTTAAAAGTACTTCTAACGCCACTGACTGTCAGCCTATATATTTCGCTATAGCCTACTCGTCATGTAACGCATATTTTTTGTTATGTCTTCTTGAGGTGTTTAAAGTATTTTTTTTCCTTTACGTTTTGACCTGACTTTACGTGATGTTGCCTTTCGGTTATAATCTTTAGCTGGTAAAGGGTGTATTATGTACATAGAAGCAGTTTTTAGCATCTTGAAACTGTTAGACGTAAAGACGATTTGTCGTAAATTATTTAAGAACGGCCCAGCTCTTCCGTAGTCGCCTACTCGTATAAACCACTTCTGCAAAATTCACCAGATTATTGATATTATTTTTCGCCAATTTTGTTCTCTGCCATATTGACGCAAAACAAAAATTATTTTGAAAAATAGGCTTATTGTTGTGTATTTTTAAAGTTAGCTGGAACCTAATATATATATTATTTTGTTTCAGGGAAATAGAGTTTACCGTTTCGTGAATGGAAGACGCCAGCGAAGTTCTCCAACACCAATTACTCAAATGTACCCGGGAATTCCTTCAAATATCGATGCTGCTTTTCTTTGGAGTGGAAATGGAAGAATTTACTTCATGAAAGGTAGCCTACAATATTTTAAGAAAAGTTTCTTTGCCGAACATGGAGTAAATTTATAGCATTGAGCGGTATTTATGAATCAGTAATACGCTGTACCATAGCATTAAAAAAATTACACCATTTACCATAACTTTGATCTATTTACCAGCAAATTAGTGACTATCTTTTCTTTAAAATTAAATACATTTGTTTTTTATTGAGAGTAAAACGTAATGTTGGCTCCGCTGGTTTGATTTTCATCTACTGTAGTTTATCCTCCACAAAGCATGCGCTTCATTAATAAGTCGCAAAACCTCGGCTGCAATTGTACATGGTAAGAAAGTAAAACTTTATTTGGCCTTATTCACGCGAGAAAAAGATAAGCAGGTGAAAAAAACGATAAAACGTTGAACATCATTCATAAACTGACGCCCGCGGGTCTTATCGCGGGGTGACTATCTAGGCCTACTCTGTCATAATGGTTTTTAGCTGATTAAAATTCCATGGCGCAAACCCAAGGTCTTCTGTCCACAAAAGACGAACAAATTTAGCAAGCGGTTAAAATATAAAGTGTAAGTGGTTAAACTATATCGCTTAAAATATAAGGCTACAAGTTTGTTTTTTTTTTTTGCTAGGTGCTTTATATTGGAGGTTCAATCTAAATACTCGTAGAACTGACTACAATTACCCTCGCAACATTTCTGTTTGGAGAGGGATTCCTTCAAGAATTGATGCCGCTATGCAATGGCGACAAAGAACTTATTTCTTCGCGGACGGAATGTATTACAGGTAATTTGTTAGCAGGCTTTGAATGTGCCGGCCGGCTTAAATTTGTTGGCAGGCCTGCAGCTACGTAATCTTGCTTGGATTTTGTCCGTAAAGTCAGGTAAGTTTATAAGCGACTTGGGCGATGTTTTCGTCGCGCTTATGTAAAAATTGTGGGTCCGAAGTTCAGAAAAATGGCGTATCAACAAGAACTTGTCAGCAGCTCAACAACACTGTAAAAATAGAAACAAAACCGTGTAAATTTTAATTTTCACCTTTCTTTTTAAGTTATTTTGATTAATATTTTTATTACTGTGCGCAGGTTTAATGATACTGCGCTTCGTGTTGCGGAGTTGCAACTCCGACCGTATCCTCGACGTGCTGACGAATGGTGGTTGGGATGTAAGGACAACACACTCCGCCTGAGGGACGGAGATAATGGTGGTGGAGGCTCTGGCCGGATGAGCGTATCCTCAATCTTTGTTGTTTTGCTTTCTCTTCTCAATATTTCAATCAGTTCATTTTTGTAATTTTTTTGATGTCTGTCTCCAGGTCTGCATCGTTAACGCGCCAAGCTAGTAGACAAGCAGTAATTTTTTTTTTTTTTTTTTGTTTATTTATTACAAGTTGCACATACAGTTCAGCTGTTATGACTGCAACAACTTAACTTACAGAAAAGCAATTAATAGTACGCTATTTTAAAGCTAACCAAAAAATCGTTGTTTCAAGTTGCCATTTTCCGAAATATTAGCCTACAGTTTGCTGCCAAGTGATAAGACAAGCTTTAACTCAACATAGGTCTAATTTGTGTGCGGAATAGTAAAAGGCCTACAGTAGCCGTACTATTTTGACTAGTCCTACTTTATTTCATGTGTGTATTATTTCTGTGTTTTATGTTAGAAGTTTTTTATATTATTTTACTTCTGTGCTATTTTAACATCGTATTGCTCCAGTTTATTTCTGTGCTAACGTATTAATATCGACATCTATTTTTAAGCGATTATCATTTTTACTCTAAAAAAGCAAGTGACAAGTTTTTTATTTATTTAGTGGGTAACAAAAAAGGTCATTCTTATGAAATACCATGACATTTTTGATCTTTGGCGTATTCTATTTAGCCATCCCCCCAAAAAAAAATTTTTTTTGTTGACTGCGTCCCTGTCTATAGATTTATTTTACCCACAACATCATAATTATTTCGTATTCCTAGGGGCGCGAGATAGGCTACTTCAAACTCAAATAAAGAATGAACACATACAAAGTTTTGTGGTTGTTGTTCCTTTTTGGGCACGTAACTTTGTGTTTTGACAATGTTTGCAAACTTGATGCATTTTGTTTATCGCATACTATGCACTTAGTTGTTTTGATCACCATTAAACTGCAGTATTACCGGTCTCTCAAGAATGTGTAGCAGCAGCAGATCCTTAGGAGTTTTGCGACATTGCCACAGCATGTGAAAGCAAGGCAAACCGTTTGGCCTTCAGTGGAGCGCGTCATCTACGTAAGACAAAAGTACTTACAAACCGATTAAACTGAAATTAACTTAAGACAAGTATGAACCAGTACCGGTAAACTGTCTAGCGTTTCTACGCCTTCTTCATTGAGCTTAAATAAATTATTATCGGAGGCAAACATTTGTAAACATAGTGGTTTAGGTCAGTGTTAGGCCTACTTTGGCACAGCTTCCGAATCCATGTTCGTGCTTGGGATTAAGGATTCGCCCCAAATTTTCAAATAAGCTTTTTTAATACGGGTCAAGGATCTCTAACATTGACATGACGTTCTACAATCGTTTACGTACCAAAGTGGAGTTAACAAACCAGGGTGTAGCAGCTCCTTTAAAAATTTGAACCGGCCGGCAGGCGTAGTGGTAACGACATCGCTGTCGGTGCATATTTACCAAGCTTAGTTTCTCAGGCTGGTTTAATCAGTGTTGCCAACGGCTCGCCTCCGTTGCAGCGTTTCTTCGGAGCGCGAAACAGTGTTGCCCCGGCGCAAAGATAAACTCCGTAACTCGTTACATGCTTCAGCGTAATACCGCGAGTGTAGTAAAGATTTAAATTTTTGATTGGAAATTTGAACATTGGGACGTACGAGCTCACATAACAGTAGTCTTTCCAACGTCGAGCCCTCGCCTTCTTACGCCCATAAGAGAGTATAGAACAGATCATATCAGACGCTGTAGAAATTTTATTGGTCATTTTTTCGCTTATTGCACATTACAACGTCATCATGGATGAATATAAAACTTGACAAAACAAATGATTAAAAGGGAAGTAATTTGAGCAAACAAACACATCCAGTATCTCATTTCATTACAAATAGACAAGAATGGGCATAACAAGACGCACAAAAACATATCTGTGAGTCCAACAAAAATTAGGACACCAAACATCAATCAACTACGAACAAAATATGTGTCGTTCATCGAAGCTAAAACATGATAAAAATATTGAAGAAACTAGAGCCAATGGCAGAACCACGTGAGGGGAGGGTAACTCTCTTAAATTTTTAGCTTATTAATTAATAGATAAGTTCTTCGAGCACACGAACAGCAAGGTAAGCAATATTTCGACTCCCAGCCCTATCACCCCACCCCCCAAAAAAAACTGCATCCGCTCCTTCGTGGTCATAACTAACTGTTGATGAAATAACCACCGACGTCCAAATGGCATTGACCTGTATACCATTTTTATCTCTAATTCACAGGCTAAAAAGCATTGTAATCTCGCTAAGTAGCCTGCCAAAGAATCAAACAGTCATCTAACAAACAAAGCAAAAAGGACAATGACAATTGCTTGAAACAGACCTAAAATTAAATCTTGAAAATAACACAATACAATAATCATTGCTTCAAATAACTTAAAGATCTGTGTTTTATGTATGGTGAAATAGCAATAAAACCTTTAGCTTACATTATTATTGAAGATCATTTTTGCGCAAAAAAATAAAATCTTTACAAAATAACATGAATGTATGGAAGTACTTGTGATAAGGGTGTTTGGATTTAAAAAATAACAAAGGCAAGTCACTCGGCAGAAAAATCCCTAAATTTGCAACGCTATGATCCCATATTATTTAAACACTGCTTTAACAAAATCATTAAATGCAATGTTTGAAATAGAAAATAACAACTCAATTTGAAAAGACCCCCTGGTACAGCCTATTCGCTTGTCGTAAGAAAAGAGGGCTTTTTGAACTCGCATTTAAAGACAGGGTGTTGGGATTTAGACTGGGTTTAGGGCTCGGGTCCACTGACGGTTTACCGTTCGAGTTAGGAATAAGTTTGGGTATCTCAACGGCGAGCTGTAACAAGCCGAACAATCGCGCGCTCGTCGCTAAAACCCGTGCTATTAATCTTTAACGGGTGTAGAAGTAGAGCTTTTGTGTTCATCAAACCAGTGGTAGGCGAACACGAAAGGATGCCAACAATAGTACAAACACAAAAAATTGAGGCGATGCTGCGTACGTACTTTCATATGTCATTATGACGTCATAAGCTAACATACTGATGAGAACATTAATGAATGATTTGATTTACCCTAAACAGAAAAATAAACAAAGTGGCAAGCATTAATACTTTAAAGTGACTTCAGGAGATTTAAAAACTGCTAAAATGGGTTGCAAGCTCTTCAATTTAAAAACAGCATAATTTTTATGAGTGGCAAATTCAAAGGCAATTTCGTCGAGGCACTGAAGATAACTTAATGCTTAACAAATATAATGTTAGAAAACAAACTAATAAGTAATACAATTTCGGTAGAGAGGTGCTTTTTAAAAACCACAAAGCACTTAGTGCTAATAACATTACTGGGTTTAACATTTTTAAACCACTAAATAGTGAACACCACTGGGTTAACGGTTTAACAAACCTGTACCTTAAAAATGTTAAACCTAGTGATGTTCTTAGCACTAAGTGCTTTGTGGTTTGCAAAACTAATAAGTTTAACGTAAAAGCGCAAATTCATCAAATTTCAAAAACTCATGAAAAATGAACTATTTTTCTCCGGGAAATTGCCATCGTCAAATATCACAATAGCCATTTCATAGCATGAGCGAAAAAAAGCATAATAGTACTTGTTGCAAAACGTAAACTGAGCGTGAGAATATCAAGATCGAATCTCGGTGCAGTACAGTTTCAAGCCCAAACCTGAAAATAGAAGAAAAAATTAAATATAAAGCTTATTCTAAAATGCAATAAAAGTTAATAGTTAAGGCCCAAGCCAAGAAAGGTTTTTGATTCAAAATAAAAAATATCAAATCTACTATAACTTCATCCAAATAATTGTATCATATTGTTCATGCCTAGCTTATAAGCTCCTTTAAATTCTTATGCACTCATTGAACTGTGTAATTCTATATCAAAAACAAATTAGCTATGTCAAAACTATTTTTAAGATAATTTCCTGTGAGACTGTGATCAAACATCAGAGTCCTGCTACAAAAAAACACAAGTCACATATCGAACACCCCACATTTCTGTTGAAACAACTGAATTTCTGGTCCTGGGTTCAAATTTTCAGCATCTTTGTCTCAAGAAAGTATTTTCCTTCAACAACAAATTGCTAAGCAATTTTTCATCTAGTGACGTATATTTCATGACGTCATTGGCAACCGGTTATGCTATTACGTATTAAAGTATCTAGTGATTAATTCAAGATGTTTTAGGCTGGTCAAGTTCACAGACACCATTAAATTTTAATGGAATACATTAACGTGAAACTAATGTTACAAGAGGATCAGGGTAACCAATTTCTCCCCCTTTTAAGCGTAAATTGTTCACGCAATAGTAAAAAAGAAACCACTTTTAGACTACGAAATATAACCAAGCGACAACATTAATACTATCATGATAGAAAAATTCTTGGAAAAGTTAAGCGTGAAGCAGTTAACAATCACAATCACAAAAGCTCAAAGGAAAACTAATGATATAACCAAATTTAAAAAAAAAAGTTAGATACCCCACAGCAAATTATTTTCTATTATGCACTTATATTTTCTTTTATAGGGGGCCTGATTTTATTACAGCAACACAAATTGGCGTCCTGAAATACTTTAAAACCGTGGTATATCTATCAAAAGCCATAGCAAGTTCAAACTTTAGTTGATTTTAAAATTTATAATTAATTATATGACTTGTGAGTGTGACTATAAAAAAAACGAAATTGACTGAATCAGCAACTTAGCTGCAAATTTCGTTCGATTATGTAGATTTTTCAACAATAAATTTAAAGCAAAATCAAGGAGTTTACGCTCAATCTTAGCGAAACTTAAGGCTAAATCACCAGCATTCATGAAATGCAACACTCAGCTACTTACTCTTAAAGTTCCGTCCCAGCTTCCAGTACAAAATGCGGTTCCATCGGGACTCAAACGCAAGCAGCTAACGCGATTTTCGTGTCCAAAAAGCGCGCCAATCTTCTCTCCTTTTATTGTGTCCCATACATGAACTAAGTAATCATTGTATGCGCCGAAAATAATTCGCCCTGAAATTCAACAGTAAGTAACTGCAGTTATTTTCAAATTATCGAACTAAGAGCTTAACAGTAATATTGAAGGAGACTGTGCAGTGAGCTATTCGAGTCAACAGCCACCGGGTAAATGTCAAACGCGATTAGATCCAACCATAAATCGTACCCATCACGAAAGAGCGACAACCTGCGCGTTCCCGCTAGGCCATGTCACTGGCGAATATAACAGAATTCAATAAACAGCAAAATCATTTCAAAGACCTTTTTTTTGCGACTACTAAGCATTTATTGCTTTTCTAATAAGTAGGGTAAAGCAAAAACATTTTCCACAGCAACCATTTTCCACGCAACCATTTCGATAAAAGGCAGATAGAGAAATGCGAAACTTAGTCACGTTTCACCAATGACACAAAAGTTATACCAGCTAATTGATCAAAACCTTTTGATATTATTACACTACATAAGCATCTAGACAGAAAATGCCAGCAGACGGATGAAATGACATTACCAGTCTTGGATTCGATTTGAGCTTATGACGATGCTGACAAAAATTAATTACGCTATTAAATGTAAGTTATCTTGGCAAACAGCAAACATTTCAACGACAAAAAACATCATAAAACTTCAAATTTAAAGTAACTTCCTGGATAAAAATCTTACGCAGTTGCGGAAAGTGTGGAAGATGAAGGACTCATAGAAATAACAGTTCAGGTAAGACTTACCACTGACAGAAAAGTCTACTGCATTGACGCCGAACAGCACACTTGGTTTTTCATAACAAGCTATCTCTCTATCTGCTCGAAGATCGTACAAACGAATCTGCGTTTAAACAACATTGTAATGAAAAATCTGCAATGAGCGTATCCAAATAAATTAATCAGGGCAAGAAATGACCATTTTCCATGTTTCCAGTGAACTTCTCGAGCCATGCTCATGCGAAGATTACAGCCCTTGCTACATAATGCGAATTAGTTAAACCGTCGAGAGGAGTCAAAGTTGTTTCAGCCGCTTTCCCCAATATCGGCCTCAGTCGTTTTCCCCAATAGCTGTAGCATGCTGCCAAGAATTCAAGACAACAGGAAGTTTAGGGAAGAGGTCATAGCACCGTAGCACGTGCGGTTATACTTGCTTTAATGAAAGACTTACAGTGCCGTCATCAGAACCCGATGCGAATGCTTCTCCTGTGGGAAACCACCTATACAAACAAGCAATGATTAGCATATACACCAATGTTTAGCGCTCTCATTTGCTGACCTCACTGAATTGATATCGGAAGTGTGTGTTTGAAATGAATGGACGCATTTATTGGCTCGCATATCCCACACGCATGCTGATTTATCGCAACCCTGTATGAAAGGAAGTATTACTATCATTACATTCAACACCGAATACATAGATCTGATGAAGTGAAAACATAGCATACGTACGAACACTTTTAATGTAAAGAAAAAATACGTTTTGGGAATTGGATACAAATAAACTGGCCACAAACACAAATCATCATCATCATCTATAAACCCAGAATTAACAGTTTTCATCCGTGATTTATTCTTTACTACCAACTAAACATCAGCCAAAAAAAAATTAACTAACGATATAAAATAACAAATTCTGAGCAAATTGCCTCAAAAGTCAAGACAGAATCGTCAATTTTAAATTGCCAAAAATATGCTAGTAACTCTTCTAAGCTTTCACGTCGAATTACGTACCAAACATCGTAACAGAGGCTGTGACATAAGCGTTCAACTTACTCCAGAGACGAATAAATTTCCAGTTTCAAGTGGGTTTAAAGCAGCGTCCATAACATCAGACTGATGTCCTCGAAAACTTTGCAATAATGAACTAGTCTCCACATCCCACAACACACATGTGCTGTCACCAGACGCGGTCAGCATCTGATAATTAAACATACATTTTAAAAGTTAAAAACAAGGTTGGGTGTAACGCCTTTTAAAAACTCGATGTATTGTATTTTAAGACTTAGCTTTCCATGCAACTATAGGGTTTCGAAAATAAAAAAAATTAATCCAGATGGCAATTCCCCATAACTGTTTTCTTATGAAACACAAAAATGTGCCGGAATGACAATCCAGAGTCTAATTCTACTTTACTAGCAACAAAATATATGCCTCGAAAGAGTTACATCAAATTAAAAGTGCGGCTTCAGAAAACATTGGCAGAGAAGAAAGCAAGACACCAAGAGTAGCAACATATGTCAATAGACAATAACAAGAAGACAAAGCTATTTAATAAATGCACCTGGTGATCAGACTGTGTAAAACTGCATGCTGATACATAGCTGGTGTGCATCGCGATGACCTTGCGCTGTTGTAATATTCCACCTCCTTCACCGTGTTTTGGCTGCGCGCCAACATAGTTGGCCTGATTAGGAGTTGATCCCGAAGAAGTATAAACAGGAAAAACTGAGCATTTGTTATCAAGACCTCTAAAAAAGTAATCAGCATTGAAACAAATCGCTTACAACTAACTGGAATTAAAGAGCTTAGTAGCAAAAAATGATACATAAAATATAACCAGCAATAATTCTTGTGCAGATTAATAAGCTAACCTCGTTTACCAGACGACGATGATATTCATAAATCTAAACTAACGCATACTTTAAACACAGTTATAACAGAATTAAATAGTATCTCGTTAAGTTAAAAATTTAGAATTCCAAACTTTGTTACCTTTTACAACATTGCACTTACCCGCATGCAACTAAAGAACCTGATGGAGCATAAGCACATGCATTGATCCAAGTTGTTGGCATAAATATTGAACTGTCCTGGAACATGAAAATTGTGTTCAACATAGAGTTCGGATGCTTATGTTATCACCACTATTCCAAAAACTAATTAAACTTAACCTGTACAAAAAAGCGAAACATGCAGAGACCGATGCAAACTATTGATACACCAACGACAAGACTAAAATTGAACAATAGTGAATTACATTGCTTCCGTAGTTGCTTGGCTAAGTTCATATTTCTCAGCACATTTTTACTTTATGGACAAAGATGGAGACAAAAATCAATAAAAACTTTATTCCATCAAAACCAATTTCAGATGAATCAACACATTCTCTATCCACCCATGACATAGCGATCATAAATGTCTTAAAATCGATGTCCCAAACTACAAAGCCAAGCTGGCGATATATTAATACAGAGTTCATACCTTCAAACCAGCAAAAGCATCAAAAAGAAGAATTTTTCCATCCTGCAAGAATGACATATTTAGCAGCTTTTTCAATAAAATAAAATGCTCCATATGCACATATAAGATATATATACTGCCTTTTGTAAACTGCTGTTGAAATCATAAAACGTTTCATAAGCAATTCGACCAGCAGACCTTAGTTAATCAACTGCAATGTGAACGTCAAGGAAGTTAAGTTCTTCTAATGTTATCCCTAAAAACCACAACGTCAAAATTTGAGCGTCTAAAAACTCTTCGGATTAGCAAATGTGTTTTTTTTGTTACGTAGCACACAAACAATATGCTTGTAACTTGGTGACCTGAAACTATGCCTTAGCTTCTAACTTGAGAGAATGATTCACGGTGATTGCCATTTATTTAAGCAATTAATAAAAATGAAAACTTGGACGAGTAACTCGAATCTGAGCAGTTCCCACTCCCAGCATCTTGAGCAAGTGCGACAATAATACAATTATTCTGAATTCAATTTCATACAGTTACCAAGTGTTGAAGCAATATTAAATATATCCCTTAGCCAACTGGTGTAACTTAATATTAAAACATTGTAACATGAAAAGCCTAACTAACTTGCAACGACAAAATTGTGATAAACTTGTCTTACCTGTGATGAACTAACTAATTTTCGTTTATCAAGAGACCAGTCTAAATCAAGGACTTTGCCTGTGTGACCTTTCAGCAATCTTCGACAACGAACATGGCATTGTAAGCTTAAAACTTCAGCCTTTTTTCCAATATCAAACACTAGAAATAAAGAAGCAAATTGAAAAGAGTTTCCTTATCAATGTATTTCACCTTGTAAATAAATCAAAAAGATTACATTCAAAAATTACAACATAGTTACAATTAACAAGTTCTTACACATAAGCTAATGCGACAAGAAAAATTAAGAGTAGGTCTATGTTAACTATTACACTATGATATAGAGCAAAAGGCAGCACATTATCTCAGGCTAAAGTTATTTCAAAACAGAACAATCATCACAAATTAAAGTCTTACTTTCTGCATCATTTAACTTTTTCCGTTCTTCATGCAATTTTTTTTGAAGTTGTTCCGCTTCATTTTTTAAACTTTCAATAGTTGCACTTTCCATAGCTTTGTCAGATGACATGATTGCATACAAGAAGTTTAAAAAATAATGTTGTTATCAACCTAACCAATCTGCAAGTATAATTCAGAGTTTAAAAAAACAGTGTTTTTTAAAAAAAACAGCCGCATGTTTTTTTCTGGGCTTTTTTTTTGTTTTTTTATTTTAGCAACTAAAACTTACTAAACAGTATTTTGCATATGACAAGCACAAAGTTATATTGTTTTCAATCTCCCTTCAGAGTGAGAATTTTGAGAAAAATGCGAAATTTTCGGGCAAACTTTACTGATTTTGAACCAAAAATTAATATTGTAAAATGCAAAACTAAAAAACTTGAATATTTTAATGCAAGACTGTAGCTTGTATCTTGAAAAAGCAGATTTAATGCAAAAAATTTGTAAAAAGGGTTCTCAAAGTAGTGAAATCTTTGGGCAAAAATTTCAATAAATTTATCATTTGGGTAAATTCGCTCCAGTCAAAATCCTAGACGGAACACTGCCAAGGAGTAAAATCCGACATGCAGAGATCCAAGTATAGCCTACCGGTAGCGTACCTGAGTTTTAATATTATCAATTTGCTTCCAATTTGTGCATCTATTATACATTTACATTAATTTGTTTATAAATTGCCACTTGGTGGAATAAATAACCTGAATTGAATGACATCTATTTTTTGCACAATTTATTGGAATTGCTGTGAGAGTTGGTGCATGACCTGCATTTGAATTTTTTCATTTACACATAAAACCTCTATACAGCTTAGGTGTGTCATATCTTTTTAGAGTGATTCTTTTGAAGTACCCAGTAGACTGGTACCGGTAGCCCACCATTGCTTGACATAAAATCGATTTTCTACATTCAAACACTTAATTTTCTTTATTTTTCATTGCTTAAAATATAATTGGTCATTAAACAGTTACAAAATACGTAAGAATTCATTTGTTTAGACAGAATTAAATATTTTGGGAAACCAATAACATAGTTTTAGTTAATCAGTACAGTAATTTAACCAGACAAAATACCAGAACTCAGCAAATTTCATCGATGTAGATGTTCCAACAACAATTTCGCATTGAAGATCGAATTGGAGAATCATCAGTTATGGATTTCAATATTTCAAGCACAGCAGTATAATTTAAACAATTAATCCGCATTAACAGTTTAAGGTAAAGTAATTAAGTTCATGTAAAGCAAAGAAAAATATGGTTAGTTAAAGGCAAAACTCCATTCCTTATTAAACAAAATAATATTATGCACCTCACTAAAACAAACCAATAAAGAAGACACATTATAAATAATATAACTCTTCCAGATGTTGACCCTTGCACACAGTTCCCAAAACACTAGCAGCATTTCCTCTCTGCACTGCCATTCCAATAGCTTGCATCAGGAACTCAGAAGATCTGGGTTCGCCAGACTCCACAGATATCCTCCTGCCAACCTCTTGAACAAATTTTATCCCATTTGGACCCCATGGACCCAATGTTTCGACACAAACAGGTATTATCTCAAAATCATGAGCAAGCTGAGCATACTTTGTTAGCTTGGCCTGCTCTGCACGTTCTGCTACTTTTCCAGAAAGATTGGCTGAAACTTCAAGGTGACTTGGGGCAAAGGTGTCGCTGCACGTAAAGTCCCATACCATGCACTTTCCCATTTTCCAAGGAAAAATGGTCATTCCATCTGGTCTTTTCCCATCTGTGCGCGATATACCTAGCGGTTCCAAAATAGTAGGAACATGGGCAGACTCCAGTGCTCTTTTAATCAAATTGTTGAAATGCGTGTGTCTGGAGAATCTTCCCGCGCTCTTCTTACAACTGAGGCCATGCACTCCATTGGAATCCACCCAAGTGCAACAGATGCATTGGTGAGGATGGCACAAGGGTGAACCCAAACGAAGAGCACAAGCAATTCTGAAAGAAGAGTTATCCATTTTCAAACCAAGTGAAGGAATGGGAAGCGCATTTAGCCAATGGGATGAATGAGGAGCAGATACAGCCAAGAGTCATGACTTTTCCGGAGATGAGCTTGAAGATTCTATCAAACGAGTCAATCTGATGTTACACAATGGAAGATCCCATGATTTTTGCCATTGAGGATGAGGTGGAGACGAGGCTATCCCAGTTTTTATCCCAGGCTATCCCAGTATCCATGATTTTTGCCATATTTTTTTTTGCAATTTGCCATGATTTTTGCCAAAATAGACCATGATTTTTGCCATTGAGGATGAGGTGGAGACGAGGCTTATCCCAGGCTATCCCAGTATCCCAGACGATTCTATTTGAATAAGTTTCAGAGAATCGGTGTTAGGCCTAACAGTTAAGATGTAAGATTCTATTTGAATAAGGCTTAGCTAATATAGTGACATAGTTGGACAAGTACTGGTAATCAAGAAACTGAATTAAATAAACTGATAAAATGGACAGCTTAAGATCCGGTAATATTCCTTCCCAAAAAGAAGATCAAGCTCCCTGCCCAAAATGTGGTATTGATGACAGCCAAACTAGATCTAGGCATTGGATAGCATGCGATGATTGTGGCTTATGGTACCATATCACTTGTGTGAAGATTACCAGGAGACAAATTGATGAGTTGGACAATCCCTGGATTGGACCTTGTTGCTCACCTGCTTTACCACAGATGGTAGAGGAATTTTCCTTTAACAGAAATGGATCCATTTTAAAGAGAGTGCCAAAACCATCAAGGCAGCAAAAGTTCTCACTGAAGTTCTTGAGCGAGTGGCGTTAGATAATAGCTTAGTTACTTGGAAGAGTTTGTTTGATTTTGCTAGAGGTTGTTTGTTAAAACCAAAGAGAGGTGGAAAAAATCCAAGTCTTTAGCAGCTGTTGTAAATAGACAGATTAGAGATTTTGTTGATAATCAGTATAAGTGTCATGAAAAGCAAGAGGAAAATGTTGAAAGAAAAAAAGTGAAGAAAGTTTTTGGTAAGAATATTAGCAAATTGGTATCCTCTAAGCTGTCTGATGGTGATGTAACGGGAGCTGTGCGGATCCTGTCATCAGATTCCAAAGTTTTGGAATGCTCTGACAATGTCATCAGTCAGCTGAATGCCAAACATCCTGATCCGCATATCAATGCTGTTTTGCCACATGCTCCAGATGAATCTATACGCTCTAACAGCATTTTGGTATCTTCAGAAAATATTCGAAAGGGTATTCGATCATTCAAGAATGGTTCCAGCACTGGTCCAGATGGCTTAGCTCCTCAGCATCTAAAAGACTTGATTTCCGAGACACTTGGTGAAGTATCTCAAAGACTTGTGGAAGTTTTAGTGAAGTTTACTAATGAAATTGTTTTACGTGGAAACATTTCATCAGCTGTGAGTTCAAGTTTTTTTGGAGCTTCCCTGATTGCACTCTCCAAAAAAGATGGTGGGGTAAGGCCAATAGCAATTGGGAATACATTGAGACGCTTGGCTGGTAAGTGCTGCATGTTGAAGCTGTCTCAACAATTGCCAAGCACTTTTCAACCTCATCAGCTCGGCGTTGGCACTACCTCAGGCGCAGAGGCTGTAGTCCATGCTTGTCGGAACTTTATTGGAGATGCAAGCTCAACAAACAAAGTTTTGCTGAAGATTGACTTCAAAAATGCTTTCAATACTATCAGGAGAGATTGTGTTCTTCAGAAAGTTTTTGAATCTTTTCCTCAGATTTACTTCTTTGTTTATCAAGCATATGCAACCCCGAGTAATTTGTTCTTTGGTAAGGAAGTTCTGTTGTCCAAGGAGGGTGTGCAGCAAGGAGATCCTTTGGGTCCATTGCTCTTTTCATTGGCAATCAATGATGCTATTTCTTGTTGTAAGAGTGAGTTTAATATGTGGTATTTGGATGATGGCACACTTGGAGGTAATGTGGATGTTGTTTTAGCAGATTTTGATAAAATTATGGAACCAGAAAACAGTCTTGGTTTGAAGGTGAATTCTGCCAAATGTGAGATTGTAAGCTTAGATTGCGAAAATGAAGAAATCACATTGGAGAAGTTTGAGAAGTTTTGCAAAGTAGCTGACCAAATCATTCCCATAAAAAAGGAAAATTTGACTTTGCTTGGTGCCCCAGTTTTGCCATCAGCAGTTGATGAAGCTTTGCAATCCAAGTTAACCTCTCTGTGTAGAATGCTCGATCGCTTGGAACAACTAGATGCACATGAAGCTCTTTTCCTTCTTCGGAACTGCTTTGCAATTCCAATGCTCACATATGTGCTTAGAGCAGCAGCTTCTTTCACATCACCCGTTTTAGAGCAGTATGACTTAGAGATTCAAAGCACATTGAAGAAAATTTTAAATGTCCAGCTGACCACCCGCTTGTGGGAACAATGTTCTCTCCCAGTTAAGTTTGGAGGGCTTGGTATAAGATCTGCAAAGGATGTTGCATTGCCTGCCTTTCTATCTTCAATGTTTTCTTGTCACATGAACTTGCCCAACTGTTTTCATTCGGACAACCAGGATATTTGATTGCTTAAAATTGCTCATAGTGGTGTTACAGTATTTTGAAATTGTCTGCTTTGCATTTTTTAATAAGCTTTAATGCTGCATAACAAGGTGCTGCAACTAAGGTGTTTTACTGCCATACTGCATTTTTACTTACTGGTATTACTTTTAATTCATTCAATTTGTTACAGGAAATTTGCAAGTAGAAATATTTGAGCTAGCTCAACTGGTCATGAATCTCTTTCTGGAGAGCACAAAATTTAATAGGCCTAAAGTTTGGATAATATTGTGATAGTTAAGTTTGTAAAATACTCCAAGTAGTTGTAGGCTAACAGGAGTGAAAACAGGAGTTGAAGTTTTGATTTTTGGTATAAACAGGAGCAGGATTGGAGTAGGATTCTGTAATTTTGGAGCAGGATTGGAGTCAGAGTCTCAAAAAAGAGACTCCGGATACCTCTGCTATCCATTTAGCTGTGGAGAAATCGTGGCAATCTAGCACAAAATGGCGCTTAAAAACCCACGAGTCATTTACGGTAAAATAGACCTAAAAGCTATTTTGCCTTTAACGGCAAAATAGACACTACTTAACTTAAGTGTAGGACACAGATGATCAACCACCGGAGCAGGTGCCGGAGTATCGCAGTTTTAACCGGAGTCGGAGCAGGACTCACTTAAAAAAAACGAAACCGGAGCGGAGCCGGAGTTGGTTCTTTTTTAACAGATTTTCTTCATTTTTTAGTTCAGATTTGCTTTGCTAATCTAGTGAACCTACATTATTAACAGGAGTTGGAGTTTAACATTTTCAAAACAATCGGAGTAGGAGCGGAATAGAAGTCAAATTTTCGGAGCAGGAGCGGATTTGGAGTCAAAAATTTTGACTCCGATCATCACTGGGGTAGAATCTATGATCCGACTATCTGGTACAAGGCCGTATTTAAGGGGGTGAAGGGTTCAAACCCCCCCCCCCGAAATGTTTTCTGAACAAAGACAGTCCAAACCCTGCAATCGTCGAAGCGTTTCCTTATAATTAGGGCGATTTTTTATGACCTAAAAAAATATAACTCGATCTTTTGAAAAATAGGCTACGACTTTATATGACTTTATTTTTAGAACTTAAGAATTTAAGATTTTACAGGAGCAACGGGGGATTTCAAGTGAGACTATAGTTCGTAACTCAAGGACTGTACTACTTCGTACTTTTCTAAAATAGCCTATAAACTATCCAAATAGAGTTACTTCATACTAAAAATACGTAAACGCAAAAGCAGGGAGTCGAACCGAACCGGAGTTTTACAAACCGGTTTTAAGCCATTTTTGTCGAACCTTAACCGAAACCGAACCGTATTTTTCAAAATCGCAAAGAGCGAACCGGAACTGAACCGAATAATTTGAGTACTTGAGAACCTTAACCGAACCGATTGAAAAAAGCGGTTTGCTCCGTGACGTAACACGCGTCACTTTGAAGCTGGTTTGAATTCAAAATAATAGTCACTTATGAAAATAATCTATGCATGGTGAAAAAGTCTTTTACCATTAATTGGTTTTTAGGGGTGTGCCTCAAGGAAAATTACTCGGACTCGCCGAGTAACGAGTATTCACATTTACTCGGCTGAGTTTCTATTCTGCGACTTCAAGATATGAACTCAAAATCACGTGAAGAGCGAAAAAAAGGTCATCACGTCCGTATTTCGACTCAAAATCGGGTGCAGAGTAAAAAAGGTCAAAATGATAATGCTTTAATGCTCGGTACTCGACTCGACTCGGCACATCCCAAGGCCTACTGGCCTTACTGCAAGTTAAAATTATGCATTATATTGGTCTGTAAATGCAAAGAAAAATTGCGTTGTATGTACGTTTCATTTTTATAAATTGTGTTACTATAACTATACCATTTTTTACTGTGAACCTGAACCGGAACTTTATAAACCGGTTTTGAGTATTACGCTCCCTTGCATTGTGCTTGGTTGAGCACTCTCACCTGGGGCCCCCTGTCGTAGCATTGTGCAAAGCTCATCGCTTATGCGATTTGAGCACTTTGGCAGGGGTGGAGGTTTTTTGTTTTGTGGTACCACAAACAAAAAATTTCTGAAGTGCCTTAAACTTGAGTTTGAGGATCCTCACCCCAGACTACTCTAAGCTTCTCTGATGAGACCTAATAAGGTCGAAACAGTGGCTGTCAGGAGACTCAGTAAACCGGTTTTGAAATATTTTTTGCTGGAGCGAACCCAAACCGAAACGTTTCAATTTATCTGAACCTTAACCGGAACTGAACCGTAATTTGAAATCGCGGTTAAACCCAAACCGAACCTGAAAAATCAAACGGTTCAACTCCCTGCGCAAAAGTAGCCAAAAAAAAACTACTCAAAAAGTACTCGTTATTACCGAAAAAACCTACTCCAGCAATCTACTGAAGTAAAAGTATTTCGTACTTTGCATCACTGACAAGAACATACGCAGAAGAACGAAGAATTCACATCAAAATCAGCAAAAAAAATTCAAATGTGCATCTTGCAACAAGTAAGATATTCAACTGATGAATACAATTTTATAATAGAAAGCGACCTGTGCATCGGCAAAGTTTCGGTTTTTATGAATCATGGGCTTTAACATCGAAAATGACCGTTCTACAGATGCTGATGTAGGTTGGTAGGTGGTAGCTTATGTTAACTACTTGGCATACAATGCTGGAGTAATATCTGGTCTACTCATCTCCACAACGGTTTTCCCATAATTTTTTTCTAAACTAATAATAATAAAAAAGTCGCTTCAAATGCTTCGTGAAAGTCGGTGCTAAAACTTGAAAAGTCTCATTGCATTGCCCCTCTCAACATAAAATTATCAAGCTTAAAGTCTACACTCAGGAACTGTACCTACGGTGGTAGGCTAGTGGGGCGAAATAATTTGTCTTTTACAATGAAATTCAATGGTCATACTTTACGACCTTGTAGAGAAAATATGACTTAATAACTCCTTAAATAGACCTCGTATCAACGCAGTTTTTCGCGATTATCGGTTTCTTAAGTTTTTACGCTACCAAAAAACATATAACTTTAACGATTTTTATCCCCCCTAATAATTAGCCTGGTAATAGGCCTATTCGAGCTCGCTGTTTCCAACAGGCAGCAGCAGCTGCGAAGGTGTAAAATGAAAGCCGAAGAAGTTAAGTAACCCATATTCTCGTCTCTTATTAATTATTAGGCCATATCTAGGCTAATTGTTATTAGTTCTTATTCGATCGAAAATTACAAGAAAGGCACTGCACATAAGCCTGTATTGTTTTGCAAATAATGGCTAACTTGATTAGATAGGTACCGGTAAGCCTATTAATTTTTTGCTTTTTTCGCCAATCTTGTGTGTTTGATTTTTTTGTTGATTGTTGTTTCACGTGGGGCGTTAGCTCTTAATGTAGCCTATTTGGAGATTTTTTTAAATGAAAAACAACGGTTGAGTTGATTTTTGCCACATGTAGATTCGCACTGAAACTGTGAAACGCTAGCGGTTAAAACAAAATTTTTGAAAAACTAGATTTAGCTTTGTCGTGGAAAAAAAAGTAAAAAATGATGCAACACTCTGCAACACGTTTCATGGTGATACCACGAGAAGGAGATCCCCCACAAGTGTTTTACAACTCCAGCACTGGGGAGGAGGTATCGGTAGGTGAAATTTAAAGGAAATTTTCTATAGCTCACTAGTAGGCTAAATGCTGGTAGTGGTAGGCCTATTCGGAAAAACAAGTCCAAGCCTAGACTTACGTGCGTTCAGAGAAAAAAAAAATTGGTTTTAACGATTATTACATTTTTAAAAATGATCACTGCACTCCCCTTCAGGTGGTTTCTGCTCAGGCACAAGTTTATGCTGAAGCCGAACTTAATGAGGCCTAACGTGAACGACGTTCGTTGATAATTAATTATGCTTGTTGCGCTCCGGAGCCTTTTTTTCGAAAGGTTTCGATTTCCTTATGAACTTGTGGTTTTGTATTTGTGGCTCGAAAAGTCCAATTGATTGTTATCTTACTAACATAGTCTAGCAGCAACGCTACAGCAAGCCTACTCCTCTTGCTGCGCGTGACGAGACTTCGCAAGGAATTTTAGAATTCCAAAGCATGGCAAAGAGGCGTGCGTCTGTTGCTGGAATGTAGTGGTTCCAAGGCAAGGCAGGGGAGGTGTCTGCTGCTGGAATGGATGCATTCATTGCATAACATGCGATTGGAGAACTTACTCAGCTCGGAAGAGGTATGCGGAATTGGGCTCTCGGTAGGCCTACGTTAAAAGTAGGCCTAACGATGGTACCTCCTACGGCAATTTTTTTTACAAACTAACGACGATAACGCTACTCGCCCATTTTCGATACTTTTCACAAATTGTTTGTTTTAGCAAAATTACCTTCGATCTACAGGTGCTATGTTAACTTTTGATGTGATTTTTCATGAAACGCGTTGCGAAATGTCTTGCAGCAGCTCATTTCTTATGAAAAGGTTTGTCAGAAATTTTAATTGATTTCCATATTGGTCTACCCTACCTGTAGTTGAGATGATGCACCGGTATTACAATTATTTGATTTTCGCTTGCCGTTAAATATTTTAGCAAATTTTTAAGTTTGCTCGCAAACCAGAATTTTCTTCAAAAAACTTTTCGAAACACGCAAATATCTTTCAAAACTTTGGTTTATTTTCGTCAGTCGCACAACTAGATGATTATGTTCACCAAAACAATATCATCAATCCGTAGAGAAATACGCTAAAATTGCAAGAGAATTAACCTATAATCAAAAATATGCATCCAAAAACATCCATTCAGCAGTTCACAGGCAAATGTTCTTAAAGCGCAATAACAGGCAAATAACAGTTTGAAAATGCATGCTCTTTCTTCAGCATGACTGCCAAAAATTTTCAGAGCACGTTTCACTTAATTGCTTCTTCCATAAAAAAATTCTGCAAAAAAGTTGGTGGTAACAAATTCTACAAAAAAAGTTGGTAGTCAGATAAGTCTAGTACTGTACTTGCATTAGCCACACTGGCACGAGGGGCATGTTTCACTAATTTATCCTTAAAACCGTAAGCGTGCTTTAAACGAGACATTTAGCTGGTTTCCATGTTCACTCAAATCGTGAGCTTTCTAAACGTGAGCCGAGTTCAAAGTGGGCTTTTTCAGCTCACTTTTTCCAAAAGCCCTTTCTTATTAAGACCAGCTCTATACTTGCGTCCAAGAAAGCCCACGATTTTGCTGAAATTAGCCCCTATGAAGCTTCAATCCGTCCGACTAGAACAAAGCTCGCGGGCCAAATGCCCACGATTTTTGGACATGGAAACAGGCTAATTATAGCCTAACGCGTAATGCCACTCCGCGAAAAGGCGTGGAGTAAAACTAGGCCTTGGGTGGAATGCTTCAGAAATGCAATAATTTCACTGCTTTCCATTACTTCAGTTCTACATTCTTGGCTTCATGTACTTTACAAAACCGAGCTTAAACTTAAAGTAGCATTGAATTTTTAAGTGCTTATTAAACTGGTAAATTTGCGATAAAAGCAAATATCAGCATTTAATTTTTCTTGGAAAAATTGTAGATCTCCGAGCAAGTTCAGACCTACTGAATTTTTGTTGAAATTACAAATTGAAATTGACTGCAACATTAAATACCTTTAAAGGGTCTATCGCATTTGTGAACATTAATCCGCCAGTTCTTAGAGCCACTAGAATACTATTGTCGGTGCTGTACAGACGTTTTAAACCATCAACAACAGCAGAGATGGCAAAGTTTGATTGCTGTCGCTCTTTTTCATAATCCAGCAAATATTCCAAAGAACCTTAAAACAAAACGTGGTGTAAACTGGTCAGACCAACCAAAAAGACCAGGCAACACCGCCACAAGACATTCATCGGCGCGACAAACTAATCAAAAGAAGCATGATCGCGAAGGCATTAGATGATTCGAATAACGCGCATGTTAGCTTTGTTTCATAAATATAATTCACTGTTGGATGACAAGCTTTCCGTTGAGATTTTGAAAAGCAGCAAATTTTAAATACAAGAAGCACTTGTCAACCAGAGCACTTGGAATTGACGGCAACATCTCAGAAAGTATGCATCGATCTTAAGTATTAGCAACTTTCTTGCAACGATTAGATGGTCATAACCAAATCAATTAACCAACTCCCACCAAGTTATGTCCACAGCAAGCTAGTCGAATCTGCAAAACGCAGATATTGGCAAGGGGTTGCTAGAAACAGAAAGTGAACTAACAACTTTTTAAGCCTTCGGAAACACTCAATAAAATAACAATCACGTATGTAGTCAGCCTAAGCGATTGCAAAAGATTGAAGAAAGCTAAATATTTAAATTAGTGAAGAAAATTTATAACAGCTAGAATACCAAGATATTCGCCGTCATAAGTTGCTTTGTTTATAACACCGATGAGACATGCGACGTCCCGCAGGCCCAAGTTCACACCCTGTCCTGCTAATGGATGAATCCTGTACAAAAAAGTTCAATAAAAATTTAAACAAAGTTGAAAAATCTTTTAAAAGATTGGATTCTTTTATGACATTAGATTCTTGACCTTTTTCCCGTTAAGTACCCCCTGAGTGGTGAAACAATTAAGCCGAACCCCCAATAAGCTGACTGACACCGAATTAATGGTCCTTATCCATACTCCTTAGTTTGATTTAAGACTTTACCATTAAGTGGTAAGAATTTTGACTAATATTTAAAAAAGCCGTGGATTTTGCATTGTTGTAAAACAATAACGCATATTCAGGCAAAATGTACGCTCTATTTTCAATCAACACACATTTTTCTCTAGTATAGAACGTTAAACTAGCAACTCATCTCAGCTTAGCTGCCGTCTAAGCAGTGACGTAATCAGGAGAGGATGGTCCCCGCTCCCTTTTTTTGACACACGAGACCTGTTTTTTTCTAGAGATCGATCACTAATCGAACGGGGCCTCTCATAGTCCATTCGGCCTTGTCACCCTGAATTTTTAGTTGGCTACGCCCCTGCATCCAAGCACCCCCAGAAATTTCCTTGTGAACTCCTGGTCAAGAACCACTGCATTCGACAATGCAACTTCAGCTTTTTTTTAAGGCGTTGGAGGAAACTAACTTAGCTTCTCACAAATAAAATCAGCAATTTTAGGGGAGTCTCTTTATGTCTAATTTCGGTAGGCTACATGCAAGTTTATTAAGAGACCTAAAATTTTCCTTAAAAAATCTGTGGTACTGCTTAGTGTTCATAATAAAATAGGCCTATTTACTTTCAATTCACACATCACCTGTGGCAGGCGTCACCTATTACTGCCAAACCAGTTTTAACGTAGCTGTAGGCATGTGCAAAGCCAAGTGGAAATCTCTGTTGTTTACCAGCAACGCCACATACACTGGGTGGATACTGTAAAACTGATCCGTTTTCTACGAACAAAATTTAGGACGCATTAATTAAACACGAAAACAGTTGAATGACGCATTTGTAAAGACCAACCCGGTAAAATAGTATGCAAAACATCTTTCATTCTCCCAACGATTTCACTTTGTGGATAATTCTGCCACTGAAATGTAAAAAAAAATTGAATTTTGACGTATCACATTAACTTTTTTTTGAAAAATATGGAACGCTTGACGACTTTGCGTGTCATCCTTGTGCCAGGGGCCATGATAATCTTCCCTGTATCGTTCCAACTTTAGCATACGTACTACCCAAGCAAGTACGACGTATCACATTAACAGAGAATCCTCTGGTTCGCAAAAACTAATGTGCCAGGTAACGGTTATCTGGCAAACCAACAAAGCTTTAAAATTCCACAATAGAAACAAAACATGATGCGTACAAAAGCAGCATTAATTTCGGATACAAACGAATCTTCATCCATCTCCACCAGCTCCCTGGCATGATCATGGGATGTGCTCCATACCAATGAACTTGTTTCATCGGTCAGAGGAAGAAATGCAATTGGACCTGAAGAAGGAAAAAAACAATAAGCTTTAAAAAAATCGCCTTTGGTCAAGTAGCGTCAGCGCTACAAGTTTTTTGCCTCGCGTCAGCGAAGCACCGACAGTTTTTCAGGTCGTCAAAAGTCCTGCATGTGTTCCAATACAATCAATTGCTTGCTATAAGTATGAATTTAAGTCAACCAGAAGCGAGGCTCACCAGAGTCATCAGTCAACAAAGTAAGTAGGTCGTAATGGTCATACGCTTTTCCCACTCAAGGGAAATGGAAAGAACCATCATATACCAGTGCGAGTGAACTGTGAAGCCAGTAAACACAGATTTCACCAAAACTTAATAACATAGCTACTGCTTACAGCTAAAACTGCAGTAAAAATAGTTTATCAACGACAAACCTGAAGGCAAAAAGCGTTGCCACGCTACAACGTTCTCGCTCGACTCGCTTAGTTTTAACGTAGCAACTACTCCAGATTGATCGTAATTCCACTTGTACAAACTTATTCCTGATTGCTTTACAACAGTAGAATTTGCGCCATCAGCCGCAATCTGAAAAGCAGTGACGACTAATTATGAACTATTTCGTCATGACCTAGCGGTACCGCGCGCAGGTAACAGATCCCACGTGGCGAGTTCGATTCACGGCTGGAGTCGATTGCATGGGACATATGTGCGGAGTGACTCCTGACTCGAAGAGCGCAAGCTCACTTCGCCAATTACTGTTAATTTTCTGTTTCACATAATTCGAAAAAAAATTCAAATTCGAAAAAACATTCAAAAAAGTAGGCAGATAATGGTGTTTCAAATTATATTTACTAATAACCATTTTTGTAGGGCTAAAACAACTCTAGAAATGTTTTTTAACACTTCACATAATAACAAGTCCAAAAAAAAATCGAAAAATTTGGTGGAAACGTACTAATAGCTTAGTGGTTAACGTGTTTCCATCTTCAAGAGTCACAGTGGTGTGTAGGGTGGGCGGTTCATTGTTTGTTTCAGCAAAAGGTTTGGGAAATTCACAAGACTTGATTTTCTTTCCATATTGAATCTCAACACAGTCTGCAAGATCAGATTTTAAGATATCGGTAATGGCAGCAACTAGCAAGGAGTTTTCAGTAATTCGACACAAATCCTCAGTCATATTGTTCTTATCAAATGAAATCACCGCATCTGAACAGGCATCCCAAACCTGAAAAACATAGACAAAACGCTTATATATTTAGGCCAAAAACGCACGCACTACGACATTTTAGAAGTAATGAATCATTATCGTCTAAAACACGAAATTACTGACAGTTCACCAACACGCTGGTTATAAGAAGCAGCCACACAAGCTTGGTTGGAACACTGAAGCGTATACGGTGTAGACTTTAGTAGAGTGTATCGTCACTAGTCCATGTCTCCATACAAACAAATCACTGTCGTCCCCATTTCAAAATTAAAGATTTTCAGGGGACGTTATTGCCACAGTTCAAAAATAATAACCGACTGAAATGTGCTCAGCATCTGTGTTCAGCTGCAGTTAAAGCTATTTGCATACCTGCATTTTCTTAACTGCAGTGGAGCGAGGAATCTTGGACCAAATATTTAAAGAGTCGAGAAAATTCACATTTCCAGGTGATATTGCGCACACTCGATTGCTGTGATATTTAGGAAAATTTTCCAATATATCTGTCGCAATGGGAGGACCAGCCTCAAGCAGAAGAATCTTCTTTCCCTTCATGTAAGGACTCTTCCCTAATCATTAAAAGTTTAAAACATCACTTCAAAAAAATCGCATACGATTTCACAAAATTTTAGGAAAGTCACAACTGCAAAATCTATCAGCTTGATCTGAAAGAGAAAACAGAAAATATATATTGCATGTCAATAAGCTAAAACAATGGTAAAATATAAACAAGAATTGCAACATTAAATGACTTATAGATCTAATTCTGAACAACGTAAAATCACAAAAGCTTCATCTTAGGCTTACAAAATAAAAACTTTGCTTAATGCATAGAAATTATCTAAAATACTTACCTAAAGCACATGCCATAGCACCGCCGACCATCCCGCCTCCAGCGACAATGACGTCATAATTGTTGCCAGTTTCACCATTACTGCTGTACCTTCTGTTTGAGGATTTTGAACGAAGCAAAGACGAAGTACAAAATGGTAAATTGCATCCACACAAATGTCTAACTACTACAAAGGCATCCCTAGATAACATTTCTCTCAAAATGCGTTTCACTCAATCTGAATAACACAAGAGTGATCACAATTATTCAGTCATTCGCGAATAAATTTATAATTATGATCACCTAATAACCCAAGTTTTAATAAACGTGCAATTTGCATAAGACATTAGTACAAAAGCAGTACGCACATTTCCCTAGAAAAGGGCTGGGCAAACTACGGACCGCGAAACCATTTTATGCGGCCCGAGGGCACTCAAAGAAATGTAAACTCCTACCGTGTAACAAGCCGAAGATCCTTTTTTTTTTTATTTTCGTAGGAAAAATAGGTCATTTGCGGACGTGAAGACCTTTTTTTGCTCTTTCAATCAGTGTGGCCCTCGGCTTCAAAATTCTTTCAAATGTGGCCCTTTGTGTGAAAAGTTTGCCCACCCCTGCCCTAGACCATGTTCCACACTTTTATATTTCAATAAAACAACCACAATAAAAACGAAATGACTTGGCAATACAAAAAACAAAACTCATTGTGCTTCAATTGTTGCAACTTCTGGAAAATTTCAAAATTTTGCGGACCGGTGGTCCTTAAAACCAACCAAAAACGTCAGGTTAAAACCAACTGTCTAAACCACCATGTTGATTTTCATTAACGGTATTTTTTCAAAGAAACAGGAAATACTCGGCAGTTTATTTGTTTCTATTTTATTATAAATTCTGATAATCAAAAATCATACTGCTGAAAATTTCAGCTCAACATATTCTTAGATTTCACACACTAGATACTACCATATAATAACAATTTGTCGTGAATGAATTGTTACGCCCAAGCTTTGTTTTACCTCCTGCAATTTTTTGCAAAAAAATTCTATGCTAAATGAATGGCGGTATGCATACATCATGAATTC
Organism: Trididemnum miniatum; assembly: GCA_964006365.1. NCBI lineage: Eukaryota > Metazoa > Chordata > Ascidiacea > Aplousobranchia > Didemnidae > Trididemnum > Trididemnum miniatum. The sequence goes on along the minus strand of OZ023232.1, from coordinate 23,343,727 downwards.
GTACGTAGGCTGATGAAAAAAGTATTGTGCGCGCATAGCTCTTTGAATTGAGGTATAATATTGGAATTTATTTAGGCGGACCGACAGTAAAGTACACACGGACCGCTGCCGGTACGCGGACCGGCGGTTGAAAAACACTGATCCACACTGTTGTAGCAAACTTAAAAATGAAAAGCACAGAAAGATCAAAATTTTGCTATTATAACGCATTCGGTACGAAAATAATTGCATAACCAGTATATTATCAAACTAGTCAACAAATGCTGCAAAAGAACAGCAGAATTTTAAAATAAACAAAAAATAAAATTATAACAGTAACATATTTATTATTTATGATAACAATGTCTGTCTTTCAACTAATTGCCTAAAATACCCGCCATCAATGTTCATCAGTTGATCGTATGAACCTTGTTCTTTAACTTTTCCATCTTCTCCTAGTACGATTATCGAATGGGCGCCTCGCACTGTTGATAATCGATGAGCGATAACGATTGTAGTGCGACCAACATACAGTTTCTCAAGAGCGTCTTGTACCAGGTATTCGCTGGTGGCGTCCAAGGCACTGAAAACATAGCAACAAACGTTTGAAATCGCTGATTCTTCATTTTAAGCTTTCTATTAAAAGGTTTTTAAGGCTTTAACTCCTTTCTGAATGGAGCAATCAAAGATATTTGCAATTTTCATTTTGAAAATTAACTGCTAAATACATTCCGAAATAACTTTTTCTCGACATAAGGATACAGCGCAGAAATATTACATTATTAATCGCTTTTCTTCGACAGATTTGTTGTTTATTATTACTAAAGGCAACAGGCAATCGCTTTGGCGAAAAACAACCACCGTAGTCGGTGAAACCATGACAACCCCCCTTAAATGTTAATAAAAATGCCCGAAAAGAAGGTTCGAAGTAGTCAACCTGAAGAAAAGCGATAGGTTCCGCTAAAAATCAATAGTTTTTCAAGTTGGAATAAACTCGCACGTCAACGAGTCATTCATCCATATCTTCCAAATACCTTCGGGTATTCTATCTTACCTTTTGTTCATGCAAAAAATTATGCATTCAAATACGAACCTCGTAGCTTCGTCAAGGAGCAAAATCTTAGGATTTTTTAACAAAGCACGAGCAATAGCAACTCGCTGTCGTTGTCCACCAGACAAAGTAATTCCTCTTTCACCAACTTGTGTTTCAAAACCCTTGGGAAGTTCAGTTATAAAATCATACGCATTCGCTTTTCTTGCAGCATCTTCTACTTCCGTCATCGATACGTCATTTCCGTCCTTCACTCCGTAAGCAATATTGTCACGAATGGTGGTTGAAAATAATGTTGGTTCCTAGTTTTAAAAGCGCGCGTGAGTAAAAAACGTTATAACGTAAATGTCCAGAGAAATAAAGATTCTATAGGTAGAAGGATATTAATTCAATGATTTTGTTCAGAACACGAGGATAAGACTCGTCAGCGACATGGTTAGAAGCCACTGTGCGCATGTTACAGGTCCTACGTTTAACGGCTGGAGCTAAAAAGAAACGGGACTGACGTTACAGATTGCGAAACACAATTAATCATTGGGAATAAACACTTTCACAGTGTGGCGTAACATGTGTTCACTACTTAGCACCTGTTTTGACGCAACATCGCAATCATTTTTGCTTTTACAGAGTAATAGGAGAATGTGATTAACTACTTGTTGAAAAAAATTGCAAAATGACGATTGAGCAAAGAATCAACATTCAGTTTTGTGTCAAACTTGAAAAACTATGATAGAAACTCTGAAGATGTTGCGGGGTGTTTATGGATATTCTTCCATGTTTATAACAAGAGTTTTTCAATGTCGCAAGCGATTTGTAGCAGAACCTTTTCAATGTTGGCATCAGTCGTGGAAGTCCAAAGTCTCCCTGACTTTGGATCATCTTCCGTACTCTCTGTCTTCCACAAATTGTTTGTGCCATTGAAAAACTCTTGTGATGGACATGGAAGAATCTCCATAAACATCACGCAACATCTTCAGAGTTTCTATCATAGTTTTTCAAGTTTGACACAAAACTGAATGTTGATTCTTTGCTCAATCGTCATTTTGCAATTTTTTTCAACAAGTAGTTAATCACATTCTCCTATTGCTCTGTAAAAGCAAAAATGATTGCGATGTTGCGTCAAAACAGGTGCTAAGTAGTGAACACATGTTACGCCACACTGTGAAAGTGTTTATTCCCAACGATTAATTGTGTTTCGCAATCTGTAACGTCAGTCCCGTTTCTTTTTAGCCACACCTCGTATTTCCGAATGGTTGCATAGAAAATTTCCACTTTGCTCTCCAGCGATCTGATTGGCTAGAGCATTTGCGAGGAGAATGATAGGGCTCGACCGAGACGACTCTAAGAGCAAAAAGTGTACATGGAAGTAGTAACAACGACGTGGTGTAGTGACTAATGTGCGGGACTGCTACTTAAAGAGTCTGGATTCGATGCTCTTGCAAATTTTTATTTTATTCTCAACGAACTTGGTTTCTTATGTGTAATTCGGGATGGCGTAGAGTGGTGGTAATAGAATCAACATGAATTTTTCTGTACAACCATTCCGAAATATGTGGTTCATTGTTGAATACTCGCAGCATACTCGCGCAACTGCTCTAGCCAATCACATGGCCGGAAAGAAAAGAGGACATTTTCTGTGCAACCATTTCGAAATATGCTACCGGGTAGCTGTGATTCTAAGAACGCAAGCTCACTGCACCGTCTCCATTTATCTGTTGAAATTGTTGTTCAATAAATAAAAAATAACCTCGATATTCAAATATGTGAAACAGATACGAATATTCGTATGCAAATTAATCCATGCAGCATGAAAGTTGGTAGCAAGTTACAAAAGGATAAATTGACCATTTAGCATGCTCTGACGAAAGCCAATTTTCCACTTACAAACAGACCAAAATTCGGTTCCGCAAGACAAAAATCCTCACGTTACTAACCTGGGACACAGTTCCAACCTGATTTCTGATCCAAACCGGATTAAGATCTAGCAAATTCTTTTCTCCCATTGTAACCCGTCCGGAGTCAGGCTCGTAAAAACGGAGTAGTAATGAACCAATTGTTGTTTTACCACACCCGCTGGGACCAACGATCGCTAAAAGCGCAAAATTATTAAAGCAAACGCTAAAAGTCGGCTTTAAAGAAGTTTGTTGTCACAACGTCTGGAACACATCTCATTAGACCAATGATGACAAAGTACGCAGATAGTCGATTAAAGCAAAAGGTTTAGGTTATCCAAACAAGAGTTTCATATCGAAAAAGTTGAAAGGTATGTGCAGTATGCGTGTGTACGTGGTAGAACATAATTTCTGTCATTTTCTACAAGGAAAACAAATCTAACGGTGCATTTTTGAAGCAAAAGAAAACCAGAAGTTTTCAAACACAAGAGATGTTTACTATATAAAAACGCTTTCTATTAACACGCTACTTAACTCATGCTAATTACAGACTCAATATGCTGAACAAACCAACTCCTAACACTATCACTTGACTTCGATTTAAATTATGCAAAAAATTATTCTGGAGCTTACCTGTCACTTTTCCAGCTTCGATGGTCAAATCTAACGAAGTAAAAACCGGTTGATCATTGCGCTCCGGATATGAAAACTGAACTTGGTCAAATTTTATATCACCTTCGACTAGTGTGTCTTCAGGAACAACTCCGACTAAAAACAATTAAACGCATTTCATATGGTAGATTATATCCAGCAACTGCATTGAAAATTAGGTTAGCTGCATAATTATTTTGTCCCGATCAACTGATCGGCTTGAGTACAAGTAAAGACATTGCTACCAGTGCATAAAATTTCGCGTTCGATTCCCGGGCCGGTCAAATCGAATACAATGTCGCCAATGGCTCGCCGTCGTTACGAGGTTTTCTTGGAGCTTGAAGCTGTGTCACCAGGCGCTACTCGTAATGAGCTTCGGCGTAATATCGCGAGTATAATGAAGATTTGACATGACTTTGATTTTGCCAAAAAAAAAAAAATCTCACCAACTTTATCAAAAAACTCACCGTTTAAAGGAATTTTAGGTGTCCTTTCAATCAAATCCCATAAGCGGTCGCTGGCACCTATTGATTTTATTATGGTCGAGTAGAAGGTGCTTAGTCGACCAATAGAAAGTGCAACGTATGTTGAGTATAATAGAAATGCTGATAAATCACCGATTGTTATCTGTCCTGCTTGCATCATCAGACCACCGTTGTATAACACAAGCAGAACTATGGCATTGCCAGACAAACCAGCCTGAATATAAAAGTACCATACAATTTTCCCAACTGTATTGAAAACAAGTAATAGTATAATACAATCACTGGGTTAAAGAAAATAATAAGTTACTGGGTAAAGTTTTTAAATTCAGGCTTAGCAAGGCTCGATGTCAATATATCATAATACAATTGAGCGTTGAGACGCTTAACCTGACCACAACACGAGCACTAACCTTGAACTTTACACCAAACCAAACGTTAAACCGAACCGTGACTCGAACCCACATATCAACCCGCAAACCAAGCCTCTACTGCCGAGTTGTCCAAAAAATCCTGTTTTGCCAACATGTACCCACGCCAAATTACCCTTAGCGTAATTTACCAATCCGAAAAATAGTGATCTGGCGACGGACTCTTTTTTGGATAGATGTAAAACATCTGTCATTTTCTCCTCATAAGAACGCTGTTCGCTAAATTCTTTGGCGAAAGACCTCACAGTTCGTATACTGCTAATTTTTTCTTCCGCAACCTGCCAAAAATAAATAACCAATACCGCATAAATCAAAAATGAATATATTTCTTGTCAATTGTGCTAAAACAGGCAAAGACAAAAAAATGAGAACCCTTACGTGTGAATTAGGGCAAAGAACTAAAAAAACTATATACTTCTTCTTTTGATGATACTAAACTCGATAAAAACCAAAAAAATCCAGAAAATTTAAAGATAGAAAGTCACTTCCAACCTCAAACAGCTGCTCACCTGAGATGATTCAGCTAGTTTGTCCTGGGTACGACTGGTCAGATCACGCAAATATTTTCCGTATACCACAGCAGCCAACGCAACAGGAGGAACAACACATAAAATTATTTTGGCAAGATCACTTGACATGTAGAACTAAATCACATTATCACTTTACTAGTATCTGACCAATGCAACTGCTTTAAAACTTGCCAGCATAAAAAAAAATTAGGAGAATCCACATACCATCAACAACAACCAATATTAAGTTTATTATTTCGGCAAAACGTCAATTACGCAGACTATCATCATCGTCCAGTTTTAATCCAGTTTTTTCTCGTGTCCGAAGGTGGCCGGATGCACCTCATTCTTTCAGCAATCGCTCCCACTCCCTCTCTCTAACATGAACATCTCTAATTCTATATCATGAACAGTAAAAACCATAACATCTCTATTGTTCCAGCTAGAAAATAAATTAACACATTTCGGGATAAATGCGGAGGCAGAGACCGCAGGGATATCAACTAAACCAGCTGGCACAAGCTTACTTTCCAAGCTACACTACTTAAAAATCAGTGAAAACAAGCTTTCATTTTATAAATCTTCGGTTGCTACAATGAATAGATTAAAGCATACTCTTCAAAAATTCTGCGGTTTTCAATGCTTTTGGATTGCACAACGTACATATTACAAACTAGAGTTATCTAAACACGCACTCACCATCATGCCCACACCGGCAGATACTTGCGCAACTGCTCGCAAGCCATCAGACACGTTCTGCGTCACCGCCCCACTGACTACTTGTACATCAGATGCTAAACGATTTATTAATTCACCCGTGCTAGTTTTATCAAAAAATGCAATTTCTTGTGCAACAATAGAAGAAAAAAGATTCTCACGCAAGTTTTTCGTAATGCGTTGTCCTGAAACACATCAAAAATAGCAATTTAATTTCGGCACTAACTCAACCAACAAGTAGTAGCAAAGATTTTTGCATTTGCTTTAATGCAAAAAAACGTGTTAGCTGGTGCACCGATAATCGAAAACGTCTTAAATACAAAACTATCACACATCAGCAAGCGCATTATCTGAAGACTACTAGCCAGATTCTAAATAACAGAATGAACAATTTTAAAGAATGTATTAATAAGATACTATGAAGATGAAAAATACCAAAATTACGGAGTACAATCCTTTAAACATACCGGATATTTGCAACAAATAAATTCTTCCGAAGTTAGCTAACGCGCCTACGAGAAATATTGAAGTTAAAACGGCCAGAATAGGTTGCAATGTTTCCTGCAGAGCTCCCTTTTCCGAAGCTTCTTGCACGATATCAATTAATTTCCCCATTAAAAACGGAACACTGAGCGAAATCGAACTACTGACCACGAGAAGAGAAATGGCGCCTGCAAAAAAAAACAAACGCTGAGTATCTCGTTGTTTTCAAATGAAGCTTTCTTGTGCCGAGTTATATCTACGAAATGACTACTGGTCGCTAACATCACCAGATTGCTCATTTATGGTGAAGTAAAGCAAAAATGGCGCGAAAATGAATGTTTACGTTGAGCAAGGAAATATTTTTGGGTATCGATAACACAGCTTTCGAAAAGTAGTAAGCAATCAGGTAGGTGCAGAGAAGAGATAGCAAAACTCAACAATTACAGGTAATTCTTAGAGAAGCTATTAAAAAGTGAATACCACATTGTACGGTGTACCAATATGATCAACGTAGAAAGTAACGCCATGTATTGATTCACAACTAAAACTAGACCTAATTAAAGAAAACTTTTATACGTACCTGCGAGAGATTTCGATTCCGGCTTGACTAATTGAAGAAGTTTCCTTAATTTATTATCTTTGTTTGATATAGTACTGATATCATTGGAGTGTAAAGATGGGCCGCTATGAAAATTAGCAAAAAGTCCAATTTCGTTCACAGTTCGGTGGCGAAAGCCTTGCAATAAATATGATTTTGCTGAAGCATGATTTGAAGGAATGTGACAAAAGTGACGTCTGTTATGAAACCATTTCAAATAAGGTGAGTATTGCACACCATTAGCTAGTGCCAACTTTCTTCTAGCATAGAAAGAAGACATTAGAAGCATGCCACAGTTATGAAACATGTTGGCAAACAACCCAATCTTTGTTCTGTCCTCCAAAAAGAGTAAATTAACGCGATTATATCATCATTTTTTTTTTAACTTCATCTCATCAATGTTATCATGATCTCGTATTGCCACACAAAAATCTAAAGTAAACAACATCAAAAGTTAAGAACACAGTAAATATGAAACGAAAATAACTTGAAGAGGAAAAGCAAAGCCTGGACTTTTCGTAACTTGACATTTCCACAATACATATTCAGCTGTCATCATCATGAATTTGACACTGCTCACGATACATTGCTGACGATTTAACAGTTCAATTCATGTCGCAACGTCCAGGTGCCATACTTATTTTTCCTTCTTAAACAAACGTGCATATATCTTTTGAATTCAAGGCAAACCAACAAACCTTAAGTAAATCACGGCAATTCTCGTTACACCACGGGGCAGCACAAGTTAGAACTCCAATGCAAAGAGCATATCAAGAAAATAAAAGTTCTGGTGCGAGGCCAATTGCAAGCAAGGAATTTTGTACTTTCTTTATAAGTTCGATACACTTTAGACATGAAAAGCAACAGAAGTAATAACTTCAAGCAAATACAGTACAATTGCTGAGACATGCCTGCGTAGTGTGGCAAATTGGAGTTAATCTTGCAATTTAATAGTTGCAACTTGCAATAATCTTGCAGCAGCCACAATTGTAAGGCTTTACTACTCTCCATGAAGCTCGAGAACACACTAAATACAATTGGCAAACCTTACCACGTTAGAGTAATACAAGTTATAGTAGAGCATCTAAAAAATTTTAGCATGCTTAGTACTGATATCTGTTCGCAGCTTATCGACAAATTTTTACAATGTTCAACACGAAACTAACAGGATATACACAGCACTATATCTGAAACATGAAAAGCAAAAACAAATAGTATCTCGTTTTACAACTTTTAAAAATTGTTCAAGGTATACTTTTCTGTACAAACAATCGCACCACAATAAATAAGTTACTAACATAGTAAAAAACACATAACCACGCTTTAACTATCGTACATTCTGAGCATAATTTTCATCAGCTTTCTCACGTTTCAACTAACAAGCAAGTATTTTCGTTTAAGCATACATTGATCGGCATTGGTGAGACAAATTAAAACCAAGGATATGATTAGTAATGAATGCACAGTTTTAAGGTCTCTCCTTTATCGTAAAAAAAATTCCGTTTTGTCAACATACAAAAATAATTACGATTGCATCTCAGATATAAGCCATATATACATACATAAATTTTTCTTATAAATTACAGCATAAGGTAAAATGAACATTATTTTTCTTCTTTTACAACATTCAAGAATAAGTCTTGCAGCATCTACTGTCTTGAAAAAGCAATCTTTTTTTTTCTCAAAAACATTTAAAACCACATCAAAAATGCTCTACCAATGAGGCAATTAAAAATTCGACGTCTTTTTTTGGCAGGAAATAACAAAACGCTTATTCATTCAAAAGAAGACATATCCACATATGTGGAACTTAAGAAAGATCCTAATCACATCAACAGAGCAAAAAATAGACAGTCAGACTAAAACATCATTTACGTGCTGAAATTGTGTTCATTGTCTTGTAGTTTCACCAAAAAAAAAAAAACAAGGTAAGTGTAAACCACTTAACAATTGAGCACATGTTAGCTAGTTCGTTTTTTGAATGGGTAAAAAACTCTCATTACACAACGCTGCAGCCATTCTACAGCCATCAAGCATATCATTGTTCGATTCAATTTTTTCCACTCTCTGTAAAAACAAATACCATGTTAAATCCTCAGACCCACTTTTTTTTGAGACAATATTATATATAGGGGTGGGCAAAGTTTTTCATTTAAGAGCAACATGCGGTGATGTAGGACTAAGCGAGAGCCACAATCTCTGTTTAGAGTGTTAACGCAATAGCAACGAACAAAACAATTTAATAAAAAGAAATATAACGACACACGACATTATTAGCATTAAATCAACTGTAGGTTTCTTTTTCACAGTTTATTGAGACATCACGTCTCACTGCTCTACTTGGTTAACAGCACCATATTGCTATCTCCACGTCTAAAAATGGGTAATTTCTCAACCTTAGGACGCAGGAGAGGCAGCCGCAATCCCGTGTTTCTAAATCAACTAACTTCATCATCAGTGTGCAGAGGAATCAACACAGCGCAAGGAATCGTATGACCCTGGGCTTAGACTAACTCAACTAGAAACCAGAAGCGGATGTAGAAAATTTTGGTGAGGGGAGTGCAGTTTTGAATTAAATTGCATGTTAATTAAATACAAAGACGTTAGACATAGGGCGTAAATATGCAATTTGAAAATGTTTCATGTCAGGGGCGTATAAATATTTTTAGGGGGGCACTAAATTTAGACATTTTTAAGCGTAGTTTTTTTCGGCTATTACAGCAAATCGAGGAACAAAGACGGCTTTAGGGAGATTCGAGGCGGGAGAATGCTTTCCCGGAAAATTTTTCAAATTTACATACTGTAACAGCCGATTTAGTGCTTTTCGAACAATTTTTAAGGCAAAGTTTGTTTTTAATTTTTTACCCCTAATGCTGAATCCTTCACCAAATATGATGCATTTTGTTCGCACAGTTTCGGATTTATGCTTGCTTAAGACATAAAAATTATTGCTATCGAAGAGGTTAAAATTTAAAAAAAAATTGTAATTATCAAAAACGTTGTTAATGGCTTGGTGGGGGATGCATACCCCACATCCACCCCCCCTGTCTAGATACGGCCCTGCTAGTAAGTTAAGCTGAGTAACATCCTGTTCACGGGCTTTTTGCATTATATCTAATCAATTTTTTGATGTCATAATTGAAAAAGTGATTATGACATGAAATATTTGATTATGATGCAAAACGTGTGGGCCTTTGGCCCATCAACATTGGACATGTGGTCACTGGTCAGGGTATAAAAGTACCGACATAACAATTGCCGGTACGCCAAACTCAACTTCTCTCAAATTAAGCACACTAAAATGTTCAAAACGACAAAAAATGTCAAATAATATTAGTCCCCTAGTACTGCCCTGGAATCGAGTTTCGCTAATACCAAAGTTCATCTGTAGGACTGACCTCTACGCTAAAACATGCTATTACAATCAGTTAGCTTTGAAACTGATTGTTGTGAGAAAACAATACCTACACATCAGTAACAATTTGCACTAATTGTGAGAAAACGATAAGCGAGAACTACAATTTGGACAGCGTAAAAAATACTATATTGCTGTTTAAAAGAAGAGCCACAAACAAAAGGCCAGTGAGCCCCATGCGGTTTGCAAGCTGCACTTTGCCCACTGTTGGATAATATTATATTATTTCTTGTGACAACAAAAAACGCTCAACAATATATATACAAATTAAACTGCCGAGCTACTTTTTAATATACTGCAACTTCATCTATCTCTTGTGAAAGTGATTAAATTAATAGCAAAGTTTTGAAAAACTACTTTGTTACTAAAACAAATCAATGGCTTGAACACAGAACAACAATCTCATATCAACACTTACTTATCGTATGCCTTTAAACTTGTGTAGTTATCGAGCAGAAACTGGCGATGAAACATAGCCATTTTTTCAGGGTCAACTTTTTGCTCAGCAAAGTTTTCCTTTATGTAATTGTCACGGCCCTAAAACGTTTGCATGTTTACAAAACTTTGAAAAGAACGTTGTTTTCAACATCAATGCAACAGGAAAAAACTCTTACTTCTTTGTACTTTTTATTATGTTCCGACCAAAATTTATGATGCCACTCTTGAGTTTTGTATTGCATGTCTTTCAATCGCTTTTGCAGTTTTGTGTCATTATCTTTATGTTGAAACAACAAGGGTCTCACATTGGAATGTTGGTCAGGTTTTCCTAAACAAAAACACAACAAATACCAGTGTAACAATACTTGAACAAATGCGTTTGAAAAAGCTCAACACCAAAACTATGTATTGAAGAAACACAAATATACAGCAATCATTTTGTTTGTATCCACAAAAAGTGAAGACGATACTTCCATTGAAATTTTATTTGAGTGAATTTGTACTTATTACAGTCTTGACTTATAGCTTAGCTTCACAAAAAACAGGGATACTTGAACATAGCACATCACTGCAGAAGCATTAGCCATACCAAAAAAGACTTTGTCTTGCATTTGAACCAACTGCCAATGAGTTGTCATTAAATGCCACTGGTACCGATACTAACTGCCCCAATTCTGAGTGACACTAATTCTGTGAAGATACGCCTATGAGCAAGTAGATCAACAGCGTAATCATACTTAGTATCTGCATCGATTAACTATACCCACTAAAGACATTAAAAATTACCTATCAAAAGATCTTTTGAATATAATCTTTGGCCACACTTTTTCCAGAATTTTCTGTGATGTAATTTCAGCATAACTACAGAAACCCGTATCAGTGGCTTAGTACTGGCTCAACAAAAATTAAAAACAATATGTTTTGGCAGATTTGAATCAATTACACCAAACCATATGATAATCACAACAGAATCTAAAAAATCACATTGCAATTACTTTGCACTGAAGTACTCAAAACTACAATTATTGCATATCATACTTGCAAGTTTTCCAACTATTACAAAATTTGTAATTTATCACAATTACTTTTGGGCTACCTCGCAAAAAGCATGTAAAAGCTACCAGTATTGCTGGCACCCCGAACTATAGCAAAGACAATGAAAAACCAAAAAGCAAGGTATGAAATGCTTTGATGCTATGTGCTAACACTAAACAGCTACCGGTAGTAAAACTAATACCGGTATTAAGAGTCAAAGACCCAATTTCAGACACGTACTTCTAAACCTCAAAACTTGCATTAGAGTGTAGTAACTAGCAGTTTTATAAACAACCAACAATGGCAAAATAGCATAGCATAAGCTTTTCAATTAAATATTTACAGTAAGAAAAATCACTACTAGAAACGGAGACAAAATTATATACCGCATATTTTCTAAAGGTTTTAAAAAGCCTGGCGATCCTTTCAAATCTAAATTCAACCACGCATGTTAATGATAGTTTGATCGCAAAGGTTATTGTAACCAAAATCCCGTCTGTCTTTTTCTTACCTAATTCATAGATTTAGCATAACTTAAATTTAAGCAAATGTCCCAAGTTAGGAAGCTAAAAATTGAAAAACGTAAATAAAATAGTACGGTAGTTAAAAAAGATTCGAAGAAAGCAGTGAAAGCAATAGTAGAAGGGTGGTGCTATCAGAATGGTGCAAAAATATTTAATGTCAAAAAGATTCAATTTAAGCAATAAGGTGAGAAAACTTTTTTTCAAAATTATGAAAAGTCAATCCCTCTCAGTTCAAAAATTTCTATTTTGACTAATTGACTGTGCTCGATGATTAAAAATATTTGGCAAATAGAAAATACTTGTGGCAAAAAATTTGTTTCCCTCAAAGGTCAATAATTGCAAGAATTGACTGAACCTGTGTATTACTTCCAAAAATTATTGGCATACCATGCAAACTAGGGTGCATCATTTCCCCCCCTATTTTGGAATTTAAATTTGTGCCATTGAAAAATGGTGTCCATATCAGACAAAATTTGACAAAAAAATATGGAGATCCAGGGACCTCTCCAATCACTTCAGCACACACTCCCAAATTTTGTTATACTAAAATCGCCATATCTCAAAAACTTAACAACATAAACATACAATGTTTGGTTTCAAATTGGTTGCAACTATCTGATTTAGTTCAAATATGCACAGAAATACACAGATTTAACATGAAAACACTCATCAAAAAGTTTCACTTGCTATCATTTAAAATTATCGTAAACTTCTCACAAATTTTTGAAGTAGCAGCAAGTAGGGATGTGCAAAACCTATAAAAACTTCTAAAGGAAGTTGAGAAACACAAGTCGATTAATCAAATCACGTATGTGGCCTTTTCCTCAAGTTTGGCCGACTTAACGTGGAATGCACCAACGCGAGTCAAGTTAACTCCAGATTAGAACTAATCGTGAGTTACCTGGGGTCCTACTAAAACCTCCAGGAGCACAAGAATCACAAGGAACACAAGGATCACAAGGAGCACAGGGAACACAAGGACCACAAGGAACACAAGGACCACAACGAGCACAAGGATCACATGGACCACAAGGAGCACAAGGACCGCTAGTGGTGCAATTGAGCTATTACTAAAAGCTGCAGGAACACAAGGAACTCAAACCTAACCGACCCAACCCTAACTGAACCAAACCCTAATGGAAACTAATTCGAACCCTAACCCCAACTAAACCTGACCCTCATTGAACCTAACTCTCATCAAACCTATCTCTAATGTGCTCCATGCGTTCCTAATTGCGCCACTAGTGGTCCTTGTGATCCTTGCGCTCCTTGTGATCCTTGTGGTCCTTGTGATCCTTGTGCTCCATGTGGTCCTTGTGCTCCATGTGATCCTTGTGCTCCTCGGTCCTAGCGATCCTTGTGCACTTGTAGGTTTTAGCAATACCGGTTACTTGAGCCTAGATTAACTTAACTCTCAAGTTAAAGTTAACTTGCATGCACCAACTCAATTTATCTACAGATTTGCCAATCCTTCGATTAAATGCCAAGCAATTATTCAAGGGAAACGTTTCACAAATTTGGCGAGCTTTTCTGGCACACATTAAACGTTAGAAGTGATTATTTTTACAGAAATGTTGAATACAGTCTCTACTGTGACTATGCCGCAACCATATTTATGTTTTCAGAGCCAGTAATCAGCTTAATTTCACAGCAAAAGGCCACACACTTGATTCAATTAATCGACTTGTGTTTCTCAACTTCCAATAGAAGTTTTTATAGGTTTTGCACATCCCTACTTGCTGCTACTTCAAAAATTTGTGAGAAGTTTACGATAATTTAAAATGATAGCAAGTGAAATTTTTTAATGTGTGTTTTTATGCTAATTCTGTGCATATTTGAACTAAATCAGGTAGTTGCAACCAATTTGAAACTAAACACTACATGTTTCTCTTGTTTAGTTTTTGTGATATGGTGATTTTAGTACATCAAAATTTTTGGGTGCTTGTGGAAGTGGTTGGGGGGGTCAATGGGTCTCCATATTTTTTGTCAAATCTTATCTGATATGGACACCATTTTTCAATGGCACAAATTTGAATTCCAAAATAGGAGAGAAATGATGCACCCTAATGCAAACTGTTCGAAGTTAGGTTCTTTGAAGGTATATAAAAAGTCCAGACAGTGGCGCATTCAGGGGGTTTGGGGGGTGATACCCCCCTTTTGAAACCGAACCCTTGTTTTTAAAGTGAAGTGTACAAACTGTGCAAGTACAGTACATGGCATTATTGTGAAACAGCTGCGACAGCATTTGCCCCGCATCATACAGAAGCCAAATCGGCTGGTTGGAGTAGTGGTAACTTTGGTAAGAGACATTGTTATCAGTGTTGGCAGGGGCAGATCCAGATGGATGTAAGGGATGCATCCCCATCCCACCAGCCATTTTTAAACATGTGTTTCATGATCACAATTTTTTCATAATTTCGAACCTTTTCAATAACAATAAGCCTAAAGCCCGGTCTGCACTGAGGCTGAGCAAGGCGCAAAAGTTACTTTGTTTTATTGAAATGGAGCTTTGAGTGGCGCATGACATGTGCCCTACTCAGCCGAAAAAAAATTTACGCTTTGTTTAATTCCTCTCAGCCTGCTTCAACCGGGAGTTTTCCATTTTCCAGATACAGGTATAGGCTAATAGTCTTAGACTACTGGGTCATGAAACACTTTTGTCTTTGTATATTTTTTTAGGTAAACAGGCACAAGAAAATAGCAAAGGATTGTATTTTGAAATTTTAGTCGGCTACTAACAATCCAAGCTGTACGCAGGCCAGAATGGTAACCTACCGGTATCCAACTAATTGACTAGTGTACATCTAGTTTTTTTTGAAAACAAGTTTTGCAGAGACCAAAGGGCTATTCAATTCCGATTTGTTTGGCTAAAATAAATTGCATTCCAAGTCTTCAGCAGCCAAAAAGATTGATACCAGCTGTTGGACTAAGCCTATTCAGCAGTGTTGACAGTTGGCAGGTTGGTTTGTAGTGAAGAATGAAAATGAAGCTTGCGGAGTTTTTTTTTTTTCTGTAGTGATTTGAAAGTATTGATGTTTGAAATGTTAGTAGGTTAGGTTGTTAGTACCTTACTGTAGTAAGAATAAGGCCAGACTGACAAGTAGGCTACTGCACTCGCTGACTGGACTTATGTTTATCAATAATGAGTAGCCTAGAGAAAACTTTTCGAAATTTATAGCTGCTGAAAGAATGATTTTGGTATCATAAGCAAAAGCTACCAGTGTTGGACCAATCACAGTTTGTTCAACAGTTAAATTTGGTACTTCAACTAGGCTATAGACATTGTACCTTGCAGGTATTATAACGGTAATTGATAATGGACTACCAACTATTAGTACTATGAAAAAAAACTGCAGGCCATGGCTTCATTAAATAACTATTCAGTATTATTAGAAATATTACGTTGTAGAAAGAAGCAAACTGTAAAATGCTCATGAGATCCTCCAACAATATCAAACTTTTCACAAAGTGTGAATGAAGGTGCTTAAGTTGTTTTACGCTGTTTCAATAATATCATCTTAAATGTGTCAATAAGCATTCTCAAACACACGTAACCTCTAATGATGTGGCCTTAAGCCATTAAGTTAGACTTGCTATTGAACTATTAAGTTTACTAAAAAAGCAATGTCCAAAGGTTAAATTCTTTAAGATATATTTATTCGAAGGGATATAAGATATATTTATCTGATGGGATGAGTGATCCTGGCAAGATCATTGATTCTGGTAGATGAATATATGTTACCTGAGGGCGGCTAATGAGGGCTAATAGCCCGAAACAGCGCTGTCCCGCTCTACGGTATATTAAGAAGTTGTTGCTGAAGGCAGTGTAACTTAGATTGTGACTTGTAACTTTGGTTTATGAGCAAGTGCCTGTGTTTGGCGAATGTGAGATGATGAAAGAGAATGCACAGGGATAGGACTAAGGTCTGGGAAGGGGATGCGTGATGTAACTAGTGATAGAGACCCTATTACTTAACATGTATTATATAAGAGTGAGCCGTATTCCTTAGGGAGTATATTTATGACTATTTGTGAATTGTTTGCTTTGTTTACCTTGTGTTATTAATATTGAACCCAAAGTAGTTAGACAACCAACCTTGTTGAGACATAATAGCAATTAGCAACAATGATTGCACAACCAGGCACATAATAATGCTTGGCTTCCACTGCGCCATAGTGCTAGTGCATAGCTAAGCACACACCCCCTTGTTTTTTTAATTTTTCTTAATGAGGTCCCAAGCCTCATGAAAAATGACTGATCATTATGGCATTGTGTCTCGCCCTTCAGACCAACTACTTGCATATCTGTTTGTTATTTGCATTTAATTGTGCATGGGAAGGATGCCCACAATCTTGTTTGTGCATTCTTGTTGGTTGTCTACATCTTGTTTATGCATAAGTAGCATGCCCACAATCTTGTTTGTGCATGATTGCATCATGTACATCTTATTTGTGCACACCAGTTGGTTGTCTACATATGCGCTGGATCTGGGCTGTCTGGACCATAGTGCTGCAATAGTCCAAGTGTAATAACATTAGTCATGAGTAATCATGGGAAGTGATTGAGAGGCATCAGTGATGTAGAATGATAGATGTGACAAGAAACCTTATTTTACCTGTATATGTAAAGAAAAATTATGTCTTGGCATTATGTCATGATAACATCATAATTACTAATAGTATCAAGTTTATTACATTATGTGTGTTCTCATGTGTAATCCGCTGGCCATTGTTGTGTACTAATCAATTCTATTTGAATAAGATTTCAGATACATTTGTATATAGTAGATAAAGATACCCCATTGAAGGGGACTGCTGCCTTTGGTAGACTCATTCTTTATTGGTTGTTGGATTCCCTGATTGAAATCACAGGAGGGCTAGTGTAGATGCCTGCAACAGACCCAACAACTGCAGAATCTCTTACCCCTGCTCAACAACAACCTTCTCCAGCTCCCAAAATTTCTAGTGTACAAATTTGCGAATCCTACGCTTGTTGGATATGGGCAACTTGACTCAGATGACCAGGAAATGGTCTTGTGCTGTCCAGTTTGCCACTGTTTGATTACTAATCAAACTTTTTTGGATTCACTCCTGACAGAGTCCACCCTGGGAGCTGTACACTGGGTTTGATTCCAAGTCGGGTCAAACCAATGACTTTAAAATCAGTATTTACACCTTCCCTGCTTGACGCTCAGCATTAAAGAGACAAAGTGGAGAACAAGCTGGCAAGTTACATGCGACGGTGAGCGAGCACAGATGGAGTGGTTATGGATGGAAGGCAAATAGATGGAGTGGCTATGGGGTCATTGCTCGGCTCAACTTTGGCCAACATCTTTGTTGGATATTATGAAAAGCTATTTCATAAAATATCCAAACCTATTGTGTATTTCAGGTACTGTCGATGACACTTTTGTCATCTTTCAAATTGAAAAAAAGTCAGGGGAATTTTTTATTAGACTTATTAGTCTACATTTCTCTCTTCTACTTTTGAGAAGAACAACTCTCTTCCATTCTTCGACATCCACGTTGAACACATGAAGGGCAGCTACAGTTTATTGCAAACATACGTCCACAGGCCAGTCCCTACGCTGGGAATCTTTTACGTCGTTAAAACAAAAAACCAGTTTAGTGTCAATGCTTGTTAATCGTGCCTTGGAGATCTGCTCCAAAAGCAAGCTGAAAGGAATCAATTAGATCAAGAAAATCTTATTGGACAATGGATACCCTGAGGATTTTGTTCTTAAACAAATATCCCAGAAGATCACCTAGTTTTCATGCCCCAAGTGGTTTGATCCTGACAAGTGTCCAGTCTACCTACGGGTCACCCACACTGGTAAGGCGGCACTGAAGCTAGAAAAGAACCTACATATCACCGTTGCAAACTGTTATGGATCCGTGGCTTTACCGACTGTATGTGTTTCCACACAAATGCTGGCTGCAAGTTGGAAGCATGTTCTACCTGCCATTCAAAAGAGTTCCGTCATCTATGTGTGTAACTGCCACTGTGACAGTTGGTACATGGGAAGAACATCACAACAACTTCAAAACCGGATCAAGCAGCACGTTACGAAATGGCTATGACAGCACACTGCCTCCAAGCGAGTGCAACCTAACCGCGCGTGCAAGCGAAAACAACTTGCTCCAGAATGTGACTCAGCACTTAGACAACACTTGATAGAAAACGACCAATGCGCTGCCAATTACAACAATAATTAATTCTCTATTCTGGACACTGCACGCAGTATGTTTCATATCAGTCTGCTCAAAGCCAGCTACATTAAAGTACGGCGATCTAATCTATGCAAACAGAAAGAGTTTGTCCATACTCATAAACTATTTAAGCAGAACAGTGGTTCTCGAAGTGGTCGATATCGACCCCCAGGGGTCAATTAGATCATCCATGGGGTCAAAAATAGCAAAGGGGTCGAATGGGGGTCAATGAATAACTGCCGGGGTTTACCGGAGCAATAAAGCTTGCAATTCAAAATTATCATTAATCCGCCAAGTAATGCAAATGACGTGTTTGAACAAATCAAACGAAATTAAGAGGGCTGATTTTCAGCTACAGTAGTGTAAAAGGGCATTTGTTTTAACAAGTTCATTTATTAAATCATCTATTGTGATGGCATGATGAAAACTGTTTTTTTTTCCCTTGTTACATCACAAAGAGTATTGTCGTGAATGTGGGGCAGTTGTTACACTGGCGAGTACTGCAGTTAAGGCGCGTTTACCGACACGGGACTGCGC
The DNA here is from genome assembly GCA_964006365.1 of Trididemnum miniatum. Lineage (NCBI taxonomy): Eukaryota > Metazoa > Chordata > Ascidiacea > Aplousobranchia > Didemnidae > Trididemnum > Trididemnum miniatum. The sequence continues at coordinate 23,324,775 of OZ023232.1, read as the reverse complement.
GACACGCGATGAAGCGACTAAAATTATAATGTAAGTAAATGTAGAAGGATTTTGCAGGTTTCACGTGATTGGTGAACAGTAAAATAAAACCAACCAAGGTGCGAAAAATTATTGTCGCGTGTCGGTAAACGCGCCTTTAGGCTATGCACTGTATGCAGTAAGACGGAAAACAATCGTTGTAAATGCGAGAGAAAGCCACAGTAAATAGTTTAAAAGTAGGAAATGGGTGTGCTGCAGTGACAGTTACATTTTATGTTATGCTTGCATCATCCGTGGTCCTAAGCGCATTTTCGGTTGTGTATTATTTTAACATGCATTTCAGTTAAAAACTCGACTTTTGATGTATTTTGTTTCCTTGTAATTGTTAAGCTAGGCTTGGAGGTCTAGGGAAAATTTTATACTTAAATCAGGGGTCAACGTGCAAAAAAGTTTGAGAACCACTGAAGTAGAATTTAGGCTCGCACGACTTGTCCGATCAGAACTGTGCGTGACTTTCCCGCATTTGATTGGATTCACCAATGTAACTACTGCTTTGCTGCCATCCGAAACTGATATTCATGAATCACCAGATCTTGCTTTTGTGTTCTCACTTTAACGCGATTACCCACTGACAAGTGCATCACAAAAAGCTTCTGGGACAAACAGCTTTTTTCAAAGCTACTCAGAGTAATGACTAGAGCTTGACCGATACAACTTTTTCAGACCGATACCGATATTTTTTAAAATATTGAGGCCGATACCGATACTCGATATTTTACCTATGATATTTTTTCACTAATTTGAGTAATTTTAATTAACTTGATACTAAAAACTTCACTAATCCCTCTCCAAAAAACACTATTAGTGTAGAAAAATCACAGTGGAGTATTATTCACAAAAAATTCACAACAGTTTGGCAATCAATTGGCAATTTTGTCACTAATTTCAATTAAATAATAAGTTTCAACAGCGGTGCATGCGCGGTACATGCGACGGCGAGCGAGCACATTGTTGATTTCTTGCAAAGTAATTGGTGCTTTGTACTTGTCACTCGAATAAATATCGACTATTGTAAGTCGAATATCGACTAATGTAAGTCGATATTTATCGGTGGTAAATAACCGATACGATATATCGGCTTGGTACTGATATCGACCGATATATATCGGCTGACCGATATATCGGTCGAGCTCTAGTAATGACAGAGGGTTTCTTGAAGCCTAACGCAAAAACAGCTTTTTTCAAAGCTATTCTCAAGTTCTGTACCACCTATCAATTATTCAAGTTTTTATTACTTGTTGTGTCGTTGGGAAAGGCACTTAGCGAGATTCCCCCAACTTGGTGTGGTAGACAGATGGCCGGCAACTCCTAAGCGAGCTTGTATAGCGCATTGATTGCTTTCTTGTGATACGATACAGGATAAGAGAATTAAATGCAACTAAATACAAAAACTGCTTGAAAGTAAAAAGGAATTCACCCAATAATTTTTTGGAAGTTGCAATTTTACAAAAACAAAAAAATTTAATTAAAAGTTGTAAATAGACTACCACCAAGGGTGGAAACCCAAATCAAAACCTAAACCTGAAAAGCCGGTTTCAAAAGAAATTTTGGAAACCCAAACCGAAACTGACACCTACTTAGCCAAATTTGTGAAAGCCTAAACTTAAACCAAAACTTTTTTTTTTAAAACGTCAGCACCAAACCTGAAACTAAAACCTGTTCAAAATTTTCTAAGGTTTTGGGTTTTAAAAATTGTCATCACCAACATTACCAGTACAGTTCTGTTAATGCTGAGCGTCAAATAGAGAAGCTATGAATACTAATTTTTGAGTCTTTGGTTTCACCGAACTCGGAATTATACCCAAGTCGACAACTTCTGAAGCAATAGCTCTCCTCACTGGGCCATCTGAGCTGCAGCTACTTATTATCGTAACAAAACAAAAATGCCAAGAAGTAGAGCGTCTGAATAATTTCTATTCAAAGTAGGAGCTTTTTTGGATGAAAATTAAACCAAAACTGAAACCCAGAAATCGAAGCTGTGCGTAAGCAAAACCGAAACTGGAGCCTATTTTTCAACAGCCGGGAAACCAAACCAAAACTGAAACCAGACATCTGGGCTTTAACAAACCAAAACTGAAACTGACATCGTAACGCCAAGTTGCCAGGTTTTCACCCTTGACTACCAAAAATATATCATACTCTTTATTTTTTTACATAAAGGTACTGGTACCAGTACGCTATGAAATATAAATCAATCCAACAGAATCATTTCTGACAGGCTTATTTAAATTTATTTTATTCATTTGTATCAGACACAAAAAAAAGGTTTCAAACATTGTTAAAACCGCATGGTCCGAAGAAAAACACAATAAACTACACTGAACAAAAACACAAAGAAGAAAAACCAAGCATATTTACAAAGAATCACACTCAAAAAGACAGACAGCGTTTAAGCAGCATATCGGTATATATATACATAAGATTATTGTAATTGGTAAAAAAACCTAAATCATTATAGCACCCTGATGACGTAACGGCTTGAATAAATTTGTTAACTGCACTGGAGCAATGGTGAACGAATGAAAAAGTGGAGTTTATTTATTCATTTATGAAATTCGATATTATGGTGTTGGGTTCAAACCCTGACACACTCACAAGTGAAGCAAGAAAAAAGACACAAAGTAACAAATGAATATGTACAATAAAAGCAATACTCAGACTAATATACAAACCAGCAAATGGTGTGTAAGTCAAATTTGTTCAAACATTTCTTGAAGGCAATTAAAGAAGTAGAATTAACAACAGATTCAGGTAACAAATTCCAAACTGAGATGATTCGATTGCAAAAACAATATCTAAAAAAGTCATGCTTGGGTGTATGTTTACATTTCAGAACCAGGGTATGTCTACGCAGATTGTAATTAGCTTTATCACACATGAAAAAGTCATTAAAATTGATATCAATCAAGCAATAGCAAGTTTGTGTGTAAGAAATAAATCAAACTCCAGCTTTCGATACTCCAAGGATTTCATATTAAGCTTGTACAAACAATCACAGCAAGAAGAAAAAGGAATGTTACAACGAATACAGGCCCTTCTAGTAAATACTTTTTGAACAGATTCAATGGACTTGATATTACTTTTCAAAGGGTCCTACTAAAACCTGCAGGAGCACAAGGATCACAAGGAGCACAAGGAGCACAAGGATCACAAGGACCACAAGGATCACAAGGAGCACAGGGATCACAAGGAACACAAGGATCACAAGGACCGCTAGGAGCACAAGGAACACAAGGATCACAAGGAACACAAGGATCACAAGGACCGCTAGGAGCACAAGGAACACAAGGAGCACAAGGATCACAAGGACCACAAGGATCACAAGGACCGCTAGTGGCGCAATTGAGCTATTACTAAAAGCTGCAGGAACACAAGGAGCGCAAGGAACTCAAACCTAACTGACCTAACCCTAACTAAACCGAACCCTAATGGAAACTAATCCGAACTGGTATTGCTAAAACCTGCAGGTACACAAGGTGCACAAGGATCACATGGTGCACAAGGATCACAAGGACCGAGGAGCACAAGGATCACATGTAGCACAAGGATCACAAGGATCACAAGGAACACAAGGAGCACAAGGATCACAAGGAACACAAGGATCACAAGGACCACTAGTGGCGCAATTAGGAATGCATGGAGCGCATTAGGGATAGGTTCAATGAGAGTTAGGTTCAATGGGGGGTCAGGTTTAGTTAGGGTAAGGTTCGGTTCGGATTAGTTTCCATTAGGGTTCGATTCAGTTAGGGTTAGGTAGGTTAGGTTTGAGTTCCTTGCGCTCCTTGTGTTCCTGCAGCTTTTAGTAATAGCTCAATTGCGCCACTAGCGGTCCTTGTGATCCTTGTGTTCCTTGTGGTCCTTTAGTTCCTTGTGATCCTTGTGCTCCTTGTGATCCTTGTGTTCCTTGTGCTCCTTGTGTTCCTTGTGATCCTTGTGTTCCTTGTGATCCTTGTGCTCCACGTGATCCTTCTGCTCCTCGGTCCTTGTGATCCTTGTGTACCTGCATCAAAGTCCAAATATTTTAACTGGAAAAAGTTTTCAAAATACAGTGAGAACAAAATGAAGCGTTACTAACCATTTGAGTGATATGAGGAGACCACTTTAAATCACTAGAAATTAATATGCCGAGATCTTTCACAGTAGAAGTATACAGAATAGCACAGTCACCAACAAAATAATTGTTATTAACACTGCCTTTACGTTTAATACCGGGGTAGGAAGATATTGACACTTAGCTGGGGCAAAAAATAACTGACGATTGTTGGTAAAAGATTCCACCTTGCTAAGATTAAGTTGCAGTTCACTTTTGTCCGATATCTTCCTATTAAATTAAAGGAAGCGTTTATTTCACCGGAAATTCCGGTTACTGAAGTTCGAAAATCATGGTTTGCGGAACCGGAAACATCCCCTAACGGTTCCCTTACTGTGAGAGTCGCACTATAGGAACCAAAAACGGTTACACAACTATGATTTTTCAAACTGTGGTAACCGGAATTTTCGGTGAAATGGACACTTCGTAAATTAAATTGCATTAAATATGTTAATACCATGTTCTTGCGTAAAATAACGAGTTGCGTAAAATTTTACTAGTTAGGTTTTTACGAGTTGCGTAAAATACTGGTAGCATTAAATGTGTTAATACCATGTTCTATTTGTAAAGTCTGAGCGCTTCAGCATCCCGGCAAATTGTGGAGAATGCAGTATCTATTAATATACACATCCCAAATAAATTTACAGGAAAACTTACACCAAAGTTGACATCAGTGCTATCCAGTATCATGACATGCATAAAAAGTACAGTAAGCTCAAAAAAGATTTTTAACACTACCGGTAGTTAAACATCTAAAAAACGATGCTTCAGCATGTTGGCATAGGCCTAACACTAAAGAGATCAAATCTGCCTCGCAATGATGTATATCATAGTCGTCAGTCAATGAGTTGCAGATATGTATGCCAAGATATTAGGCTATGAAACAGCTTAAATATTCTGGTCATAACATTGTTTTCCAAACTGCCAAATCCCAGACTACGGTATCTGTTTCAGTGTTTGAGCATCTGTAGTCTAGTCTACTCCTCCCAGGTACCGGTATGCAAGCAGCAAGCCTAAACTGCTAAAGTAATTAGGCCTACTCTAAACTGCTAATAGTAAACCATGCAGATTGTCCATACCATCTGTATCTGTGTATACCCAACCTGCAACCCAATAAACTACCGGCGCTGACTATACAACCAGGATACTAGTCTAGCCTACCGAGTAGACTAGGGGTTAAATCCAGTATTAGCCCCCAGGTTTGATTAGGTTTGGTTAGGATTAGGTTTGATTAGGGTTAAATTTAGTTAAGGTTAGGTTCAGTTAGGGTCAGGTTATAGGTTAGATTAAGGTCATAAGTTTGATTAAGGTTGGCAGACAGAAAAAGCGTGGGGCTTATTCTAGATGAAACCCATAGACTAGTACCAGTACCAGGGTACTAAGTCTAGTCTCGAGTTTAGACACAGAGCATACCTAGAGCCTACACAAGCCTGCTAGCCCAACGACAGAACCTTCACTTCTAAAACTAGACTTAGGACTAGATCAAAAGATACCCAGATTCTGGATTGAACACTTGAATAGATCTAGTCAAACCATCCACTAGACAGTCTAAGACAGCTAGACTACAGTCACTGTGACTTTTGCCTATACTGTATTTGAATTCTTGAATTGGTCGCAAAACATTATATGTCAGCAGATATTCCTGCCCACTGCATACAAGTCTGCCGGTACCGGTACATCAACTGTCAATATGATCAATTCTTGGAAGTAAAGATGATGACATCTTGCTGCAAACATTCTCACGCCACTCTTGTGCTTGAAAATTCTGTGCTTAGCAAATTAACAAGTTTCACTTTTCTACCTCTCAAGCGGCGCTACATTAGAATCAACCAAAACACAGTGCACCATAGACTTCCATGATTGCACATATAAAGAAGATTAGCAAAAAACGATGACAAAATATGTGCGCAGTGTGCACCGCACATGAATTTGGCCGAGGGTAGAGTCTAAATTGCAACTCAAAAAACTGTTTCCAGAATGCGCTGATTGGCTGGCAGGTTTTCTTATTGCGTCACACTCGTAAAACAATCAAATTTCACAGGCACAAGGTTGGGGAGTGAAATCGGGTAGAATGGAACAGCCACAATTCTTGAAAATGTGTGTTCGGACCCTCTTAGTCTACTACAGTAGCTACGAGGCAAAAATAAGCTTTCAAAACAACAGATTTAGGCAGAATTATTCTGATTTTAGAAATTATAGCCTTGCAGGCTTACGGCTACATGAAATATCAATTAATCGGTTATAGAGTACAATGTTTGTAGACCATAGGGTTGAAAGAAAATGGAAAGGTTATCATCGTTATCAGAAAACAGCTGCGGTACCAGTAGGTCTACTCTATAACAGTGTAAGGAATAAGTTCAAGCGTCCTCGTCCATCGGCAGCACTCTGAAGAACGGAAGACGGAAAAGGGTGTGGCGCGAGATCACGTATACAGCAGTGCATCTTAGAAGTAGCGTTGGAACTTTTGCTGAGTAAACACAGCTTGATCATGGGTATGCTGGGAATTCACTCTTACCGGTAGGTAGCCCACCTCTTCTAAATTTCTATAGGCTACACTGCTTTTCACCGTCTCATAAAAGCGAGTACTTACAAACACCACTATTCTACTGCTGTAAGATGAAGTCACCCCTTACGAAGGGCACAACAAGTAAGCCAACATTCAGGAGGGTATTTAGCTAGGGTTGTGCCATGCGCCCCCTCATTTTTAGTTTTTTTGCTATGCCACCAGGGTTGCCTTGGTGAGGGACTCGACCCCCCTAGTTCAAAAAAACTGTAAGGAGGGCTCTTAAACTCAGCCAAGTCCTTAATTGTGAGTGTTTAGACTTACGAGCAGAGATTCTTAAACTGGTAGGCGTAAGCAGTGACTTGATGGTTGAACAAAGGTATTTTCAAATCATTTTTTCGTAAAACATCAAAACTTGTTTCCCAAAAACAGCTGCATCCTTCCCATTAAATCGATTTAGACATTGCAAATAAATTGTTATATAATTGTTTTCTGCATGTTTTTTGTAGCGTGGTGGGCAGTGCCGTATTGAGGCATCCCTAAAGTTTGGTCTTTCCAGTCGGGGGCGGGGGGATTTGTAGGGGCCCCACGATATTGTTGTATTAAACTCAAAATTAGAGGCAATAAATTTTAAAAAATTCGTCGAAAAGTTGTTGAAAAAGCACTATAATAATAACAATTACATGACGTAAATAACAATAAAATTTTTAAAAGTTTTCCGGGGTATCATGCCCTCGGACCCCCCTAGAGTTTTCACTAATTTTTATTCTGCTTTAAATTTACTCTGACTTTGCCACACACCGAAAAAAACTGCGTGTACGAAAGTTTGGGGCGCCGATTTTGAGGAAATTTCTGGATACGTCCCTTGAAACGATGCAGTTAATGAGGAAAGTTAGTAACCGAGTCGAAAAAGCTCGAAACTGACCTAAATATGTTTGTATATCAAAGGGCCCCATCTGGAGTTTTTTTCTTGGGGGGGGGGGGGGCAACAGTCTTCACACGGCACTGGTGGTGGGGCGTGGGCAAAAATAACTAATGCCAAAGGAGGCGTGACTGAGAAAGTTTAAGAACATTTGGTATAAAATAAGAGATTTTTGCATTGTATAAAGCCCCCCTAGTTCAAATTTTACCAATCTTCATTATAGTCGCCATATTATGCCGAAAGGCCCATCTCCGCGGCTTAGCGCAAGGATGGAAACCAGTCGGGTTGACCAGCTGGTCGGGTCGAGATTCTTCGACCGGCCGGTGAAGCCGGTCAAAAAACCAGTCAAATTCTCCTTTCTTGCAACTAAAATATACCTAAACACCAACCGAACGACACGCTTCGATATTTGTTTTCAAATATTTTATGAAAAACGGCATTAACAAATCACACTTTCTGAAAACAAAAGTTTGCTTTCTGTTTACTTTCATTTAAATACTCTTTTTATTAGATGAAATTCTATGTATTTAATACATGCAGTGATAACGTTGGTGTAAACTAGAGTTTTTCATTAGATTTATTGAACACTGAACATGCACCTCCCGTAAAAAAAAGTCGACCGGACCGGTCGACCGATAACTTATTGAAGTATCTGATCTAATAATAAAGCATTTAAAACTTGCTTCATTAGATTTGATCCTTCAATAAGTAATCAGTTTTACAAGTTAACCTTTTGTCGTAAGTGCATTGCAATTTTTTATTCAGGTCATTGTTTATTGACTTGTTTTAATTTGTTAAAACTAGTGCATTAAATTCGCAATGTTCATTTCTGTGGAAGATCCTGAGATATCTAGTAAAGGTGATCAAAAACCAGACATCCCTAAGGTAAGCGTGAAATATAATTTTGCAACTTTGGAAAGAATCCCGTGTTTTCTTTCGAATCGCCTATTATCGCTTGATTTCTTTTGCCTCATAATCTAGTTGGGGCGTAGTCAGAGCAGTAGCAGCCACCCCAAACCTCCCAATTGGGGGGCACACTGCCCAAAAGGGGCCCCAAATTGCCTCAAAGGACCCTAAGTTTCATCAATTCAAGAACGAAACTTAGCTTTGCGAATCGCGTTGAAGAAAATTTTTGCGCTCAGATTCTATATTTCAGTTTTGAAATTTGTCGCTATCGTTTCCTTTTAAATAGTGTCATAAACTGCGTATTGATGTCATAAAAAACATACTGTGTGTAGGAGTGCGCGTATAGGACTTGAGAAAGGAGGCCGGTACAGAGTTGGATCCAATCATTTCTTAATTTTTTAATTCAAACTTGTTACTTTTGAAAAAATTAAATTCAAATTTATGAACACCTTGTGAGCTGGTTTTATTTATTTTTATCATTTGCATTTTTATCCTCCTATCACGAGAAAGCGATGGGCCGCTATACGAGCTCGCTTGGAAGTTGCCGCCATCGCCTACCACACTTGGACGGGGGATCCCGTTTAGTGCCTTTCCCAACACACAACAAGCGAACTTGTCGGCTTGCTTCACATGATCCCTTCAATGTTGAATGTCTAGTAGGGAAGCTGTGAATACGGTACCAATTTTTGAGTCAATGGTGTTCAGTTTACCTGTCACCTTTCAGTTTACCGGCTAATTACCTGTCAGTCGTTTAGGCCCCCCAATAAATGCACAATTAAGAATTCCCGACAAGTTTAGTGCACTGTGATTGACCATCGAAAACTGCATCCTTACTGTACTGTTGCCTTGGTCTTCAACACAGCCAGATTTGAGATGAAACAGTAACCAAATAATGTGCTATATCAGGTTTAACAATTAAACAGCCTTGCGGGTGCGTTGAGTTACAGCATGGTTCAAAAACAAATTTGTTTTGTACTAAAACTTACTAATCGGTGTCTTTTTGCATTTTTTTTTTCAGGCGGAATGTGTCATGTCCATCAATACTGCACTTCAAGAACGTGAAATCAGTTTTAATTTGCCTGGTTGCACCCAATTTATAAACTGACTATGAAAAACTACTGTCAGTGAATCTCTTGATCTGGAATTCTCTCCTAATAGCCTCCTTAAATACTCTGTAATGTAAGGGTGCTGCGGTGTGCGTGCACGTACTTTTGGGCACGAAATTGGCGAATAGCCGGACGTCTCAAAGGGAAGATTTATTAAACATAGCATGGCTAATTGCATGTATACTTAATTACTCATGCATGTTCTTTCAACTTCATTTCTAACGCTGAATTGAGCCAGCATGTTACACATGAAAATATAATACAACACGCATGAAAAATAAGAAAAAAAATGAAAACAATACGAGTACTATCCACCCACATTAGCAGAATTAATTTACAATCTGTAAATTACTGAATGTTCATTCTCCATTCGATGTCGATTTTGTTTTTGTTTGTTTCGTATTCGTATTTAACAAGTTTAATGCAGCAGTGTATACGAAGTAGAGATGGGCGGAGTCACAAAAACTGACTCCGGATCCGCTCCGGTTCCAAAGACTTGGACTCCTGTTTGTGGACAAATTTTAGAATCCGAATCCGCTCCGGATCCGGATTTGAACCTATGCCCAAGCCTAAATATTACGTTTCTCTTACATGCTAAGTAATAGCGAAATATAATTTTTGGATTTCAGGTTCAGGCTAAAATCCGGATCCGAATCCGGCTTTAATTCAAAAACCCAAAGCCGAATCCGACTCCGAATCCAAAAAATAAAGCCGGGCTCCGGCTCCACTCCGGATCCGGCTCCGTATCCATCTCTGATACGAAGTACAGGTACGACTTACTACAAATTTTTTGGAAGCGTGAATACGAAGAGAATTCAAAAAAAGGAAACAATCCTAAACAATCGTGTTTTTTATTTAAAGGCCGGCCAACGTTTGCAGCGTTAAATTAAAGATAAATTTCTTACATGAAAAGTTTTTCCAGATAGAAAGTTTCTAAAAGTACGTGTTGTTGGAATTCTTATTCGGCATAAACCGCTTAAACACCGCTGCAGTTTTATAGTGTTCGTTTTTTCCCGTGCATGTTGTGTATACTTTATTTGTATGCTGTGTCATGTGCGCTGTTTTCCTGTTTTGTTCATGGTTGGCTCCTTAAAGTCTCCTGAAACCGATGCATGTTACCATTTTACGCGTGCTTTACTGTTGTGCGAGCGAGGTACCATTAAATTTGACATGTATGTGTATCTATGCACATTAAAGAAAAAAAATAAAAGCCTCAGATGTAGGTTGGTAAATAAAGCCAATTTCTTGTTTTCTTATTTCTGTTTTGATGTGTTGTAACCGTTGCGGTTAATCAAGATTTGCACTTTGCCGTTACAGACCGTATTTTATTTTTGTTAGAATCCTAAAATGTAATCAACGCACCGGCATTGCTTTAGTACTAATGCATCGGTTTATATCTTCGTAGCTGTACTGTTTGTGGTTTTCACGATCACCACACACTCATTATTGTTTGAAGCGAATAAAATGAAAATGAATGAATTACCACTCCTGTTGTTGAAGAAACCCGTAGAGCGCGTCTGCAGAACTCAAATGACCACACGGGCCAAATTGTTAAAAATAACCTTGCCGCGTGCTTCGCCACTTTACATATTCGTTGGTATTGAAAATTTTTTTGCGCCTGGACTCATAGTAGTAAGGAAATGTTAATACAGTAGTAATACGAGACGTCAGTAGTAATAAATAATTGAGAGGAAAACTCAAACTTTAAAAATGAAAAAGGAGCATCTGCAGCGACATCAGGCGAACCAAATTATCGACCCCAGTCCAAAATCACAGCTGCACTGCATAGCTGCAATCCCAACTAACACTACGAGCAAGCTATGCTAGAAAATCAAATCAACAAAGCACACTTCACAAGTTACCAAGCGGTATCTCGCAATCACGCGCGCAGACGCTTAAAGTACAGCGATTGCACCCGCGATCATCAATTGAATTGATAAATTGCAAATCTCGGGTTCGGTTCACGTTACAATTACAATAATATATCTTCACGGTTACAATAATATATCTGTCTCGCTCTAAAGAAAAAAGTTTTATAAGAGCGGGGCCCCTCAAAACCTGTGACGAATTCCTCAAAACATGACTGGTCCCGGGTACTTTGTACTTCCCTGCCCGCCTTCCCTGTCAGTAACAATACTTTTACCTAAGCATAATTTCAAAGTAGCCTACTTTTTACACCACTGGTGAATCTACATAAATACACACACAAAAGCAAAAGCATGACCTGATATTTATTAGATCACTAAACAGATTAATATGAAAGGTGGTTAAGTAGCCTATTTCACTGAAGCCTCCAAACAGAAGTAAAAAGGATCTTACTCCTACTTTCAATCTACCCATTAAAAACATACCTCTACCACACCACAAAAATTCAGCTCTTTGCATTGTTTATTACCGATATCACAAATAACAATTTCAAACATCGATTATATGTTAACTGCCATCTGTACATTTTCCGCACAAAAAAATACCATATAGCTTATATGTAAATCTGTTGCTGCATCCAGGAGCCATGTAAAAACCAACCATTTATTTTTCTAAAACTCAGCCAGGGCAATGCAATCATCAACAAGTGGTAAAGCCTAGACTGCTGATTGAAGAAACTGTATCTGCTTGCCCTCCAATGACGTCACGAATGAAACTGGCCAATCAGAAGCCAGTATTTTTTTTACTTTGTTTTGCCAATAACTTCTTATGATGATGATGATGTCCAGAATTATCCGGTGTTCTCCCCGTCAACGGAGGTGGCCGGATTCACCCCATTTGACTGCATTTCCATACCGCCCGTCTCCATTTCTCTCGATCCAAGGCATCTTCCTTTTCTAACCCCAATTTCTTCACTTCTTCTTCAACTTTTCTCTTCCATGTGCTTTTTGGCCGACCTCTTCTTCTTTTACCCCTAACTTCCAAGTCTAGAGCCTTTCTCAAGATGTTACCATCTTCCCTTCTCAGCACATGGCCATACCACCTCACAGCATTCGCCTTCGCTATCATTTCCAACGACTCAACCAAACCCAACATCTCCATCAATTCTTTCGTGATTTTCTTGTCCATTAGCTTAACGAAATCGAATTTTAACATCCGACCAAAGCTATTGAGTAATTCAAGGCATAGCAAAACTAATCCTAGCGTATTGTTTTGCACCGAACCCCACCTTTAAAGGGCGCAGTCTTGGAAAAGTTTTAGCAAATAATAGGCATTTTGAAATCGGGAAAGCGAATCGAACGCAATCTAAAGCGGTATGTTTACTACGAATTGTTCAACAATGAAGATAAGCCAGAATTCTCGAATCGACGTTTTTATCCTTGTAAAAAAGATATCCGGAACCAATTCCGCCTGGCCATCGCCGAACAAATAGTTGCAAAGAAGGATCAGGACCATCTCAAACTCCTTGTTGGCGAATGGAAAGCTTCCGTAGATTCCCAAGACAAGTTCTTGTTAAGATCTTACGTTGCTGCAAAAAAATTTGGGAATGAAGCAGGCGGATCAAAAGCATGTGAAGAAGAATCGACTGGTTCCGGCGCGCAAACGTTGCTGGCTTTGCACCAAATGTCTTGGCAAAAACGGCTTTTATTACGCTATGAACAAGACATTTGCCTTTTGAATGCCACGCATATAACGTTCAAATACGCGTTGTCTCTTTTTTTTCTACGAGTCAAAACAAAATTCGGCTATATGCAGTAGTGGCCACTTTCATCATCCAAAATGAAACGCGCAAAGACATCGAAGAAGCATTGCAAATAATCAAGTCGTGAAATCCAGAATGGAAACCTTTATTTTTTGTTACGGATTGCTGCGAAGCTGAAATTCATGCCATTGAAAATTCATTAGCAGGTATTACAATGCGAGTTTAATAATGCATTAACCGCCGCTTGGTGTATCGGTTAGGAGCGTCCACTTGGTAGCCGGAAGACTGGAGTTTTATTCCGGTCGGGTCATACTAAAGACTTTAAAAGTAGTATCTGCAGCTTCCCGCCAGGCGCTCCGCACAAGCGGAAGTGCGAAGGGTTAAGCGTATGAGTGTTGTTCGTTTTGTATGTATTCTAACAGCGTTCAATCATTCATGATTGATATTTGTAATGGGCCGCCAATTGAGAATGGCCTACACAATGTGTGCTTAGCACCCGCTGTTCCGCACCTTTACCTTTAATAATGTAACATATTTTATTATAGGTACCGGTGCTACAAACACAATCACTACGTAGTTTACACAATGCACAAGTTTACAGAAGTTTGGTCTGCAATGCAAACTATAATGAAGTAATTAAGGAAAGACTTTTTTGCATAGCCGTAAACACTATCAAACCAAGGCGTATCGCCTGATACTTCAACCAAGCATAAAACTACAAATCTAATCATACTTTTTAGCTAAGCGACCTATGCTGCACATATATGCTACACAACCTCGCTTACCGATGAATGCCACATGAAGTTCACTCACAAAACTTGATTTGAACTGGCATTCCAGTGGCAGCTTTGCCTGAAAAGTAATGAGTTTAATTTATTAGTTGCAAATAACTTGATATGTTAGGACAGACAAGAGAAAGTTCTTGCTACATTTATAGCTTTTTAACGATAAATTATTGTTATTGGATGACTGGAATAATTACATGCAGAATGCTGAGTTTTAAACTGCAAATTTCATCGGGAGCAAGCGTGGAAACGTTGGGCAAAAAAATCAGAAAACGGTGTAGGAGATGATAGAGCACGCTTGCTGACTCTTATGCGGAACGTAGCAAAAGCTGCAGATGAGGAAAGTTACAACAAAGCGCTACGACATCTCAGAGAAAGCGATTTATGGATGCGCAATAAGAAATTATTTGGACAATACTTGGCTGTCACAAAAGGAGGTAAACAGTCAGCACGACAGCTGTTAGAAGCCGTATGTTATCGTTTTCTTTGAATTTTTTTTTTATTAATATAATGCGTTTAGTGCAAGAAACCAATTGCAAACCACGCAATAATAAATCTGTATGTATCTTGCCTCGTTGTGAACAATCATGATTCGAAGGCCTGGTTCTGTTGGTGTGTCGCGCTCCCCAAAAGCAAAAAAAAAGCGAAATAACGCGCAAAATCAGAATAGAAACCTTTGACAAAATTTCGTTTGTAATACGGCGGTGGTTGCAACTTTACCGCAACAAGCTTCGAATTTGTATCAATTCGAACAATGGAGTAGAGACACAGAACAGAACTCTGAAGCAGTACCACATGAGATGGAGATCAGACAAGTTTCTCGCTGGGTTAATGACAGTTCTCCACAGAGAATTTTTGCCTGCAGCTTAGTTACGGTAAATTTTTTGTAATTTTTTCTCATGTATAAGAAGTTAAAGTTTTTGATAGTTTCGAAGCTTAAATATTATAAGACTACTTACTGAAATAACATAAAAGGACGATATTTTGGTGTGTCCATGAAAGAAATTGTTTCTGAAAAATTTTTATTTGTAAGAATTGCTGTTACTTTTCATCTATTCATTTGAAGTCCACTTTTACTGATAAATTAAGCATTATTAGCAGATGGATTTTGGTGCATAAAAGTACGCTTTAGACCGGCCGTTAGCTCAGTTGCTTAGCGCACACGTTATCGGTGCGGTAGGTCTGAGGTTCGATTTCCAGGCCGATCAAATTGACACAGTGTCGCCAACGGCTCGCCACCGCTGCGACGTTTCTTCGGAGCTGTGTTGCCCAGGCGCTAAGCCGCGGAGATGGGTCCCGCCACTCGTTACACGCTTCGGTGTAATACGGCGAGCATAATAAAGATTTGATTCATTAAAGTACGCTTTACATTACTGGATGTTGCAAACTTGCAATTATGCCTACTCTTGTATTCTTTGACTCCTCTTCTACTACATGCATGCCGTAACGTCAATCGTTTAGTTGTTCTTCTACTACTACATCTCAGATGTAATCTGACGAGATGAACAACGGGAACCTTGACAGTGAAAAGTCCCTACTGCACAGTCAACACGAAAGTAAAAAAGTCTGTCGTCGCACTTACCTGCGATACCATGTCTATCACTGCATGCAAGTCGTATCTTTCCTTGATTAAATTTCCATACCGGCTTTTCTTCAAGCAGTGCAAAAACCCTTTCTTGCTGTAAAAGCAACGTGTTTTCTTACTTTTATCGGATGCAACTTTCTGAAACAAAATCATGCTTTTACAAACGCAATGTCGAAACTCTTGTTTGCACAACTTCTTTCGCAATGGATATTGGATACACAGCAGGTTATATGACTACTGGTGAAGGTCCTGCCTAAAAAAACCTAACGATCTCATGTTGCAACCTAAGCGGTGAGATTGGAATACAACAACCAGTACGTCACTTAATGCCGTGACGGATCGCGAAGGCACAAGCACAACTTGTATTTTCCGAACTTTTACTTTTTTTGAAACAAATAAGAGCTTTAAAAACTTATTCAAACTGTTTCTTAAAAAGTTCTAAAACTACGTCCATAGATGTATGTTTCCAGATACGGGTAGCTTTCCTTTACTGCCCACAACAAGGAAATCCGCAACCAATACAAATTCTTGAAGAATTTGGTTTGCTGCTTGATTCAAACAGCTCAGATGGCTTAGTGGTAAAAGCGTCCGCCTCTGGAGCAGTAAACTCGGGTTTGATTCTGAGTCGGGTCAAACCAATGACTTTAAAATTGGTATCTACAGCTTCCCTGCTTGATGCTCAGCATTAAAGGGACAGAGTGGAGAACAAGTCGGCAAGTTTACTTGTTGTGCCGTTGGGAAGGGTACCGGTAGGCCTACTTAGCGGAATTCTCCCATCTTAGTGAGGTAGACAGGCGGCCGGCAACTTCTAAGCGAGCTCGTTGTAGCGCTTTGAACGCTTGCTCTTGATAGGAGGATTAATGTGCAACTAATATAATACAAATTCGTAAAGTATTTCGTCTTTCACAGCTACCTGTAAAAAAGAATCCAGAATTTTTTTGGGAAGTGAACCCGACTAATAGGAATCAAAAACTGCTTAGCTCACAGGTTTGTACGCGTAAAAGTATCTGACCCGACTCGGACAAAAGTATCTCATAAAAGTCTGACCCGACTCGGAATCAAAGTACAAACCCAAGTCTGCACTTACCACTCGGTCATTTGAGCAGTTAACTTCTTTTATTTGG
This sequence comes from Trididemnum miniatum, assembly GCA_964006365.1. NCBI lineage: Eukaryota > Metazoa > Chordata > Ascidiacea > Aplousobranchia > Didemnidae > Trididemnum > Trididemnum miniatum. The sequence continues at coordinate 23,308,087 of OZ023232.1, read as the reverse complement.
TGCTCGCTCGATTTTACCAAGCAAGGATGATAGTCTACAATCAAAAGTATCTGAAAGGACGCGACGAGGCTAGGATTGGTAGTTGAACCTACATAATCAAGAGATTAGAGACTAGAATATAATCAAGTGTGTAGCCAGAAAAAAATTGAGGGGGGCAAATTAAACGTCCAGTTGGTGGTAAATTTTTATCAGGCAATCGTCACCATACTACGTTGTTGACCCGGACGCACTAATGCATCATCATTCACGAACGCATAGATCATTTTACTTGTTGAAAATAAGTGTTGGCAGAACACGGAAAAGAGCACACGCAGCAAAACGGGTAATCGTTAAAACATGCCCGTCAAAAAAACTAGGCATGGCTGCGTGACTTTAACAATGAAAAAAAAGAAAAACAATTGGATTTAACAACAAAAATACACGCACACAACGAACCAACACAGAAACAAAATTAATTAATTAGTTAGTTAAGCAACGTGTCATAGCAAACGAGATCAATTTTGCAAATAAACTGGACTAGCACCAAGATTTCAGCCTGTGACCCCAGCTATTGGGAGGCTAACAGGTTCTAAATCTTGCCCAAGGGTTACCTGGAAAGAGTTGTGAATGGGTACCCTCATTCATCCACTCTTGTTTAAAAGACAAGTTTATAGCCGGGTACAATATTTACTCATTTCCAGGAGTGAAGTTTTTATTCATGTCCAAGAGTGTTAAAAATTAGAAAGCGACGAGTTACAGCGCGTGTATAGATAGGCCTACGGACAACGGTTACTACCGGTAAGTTAGTAAGGGGTCAGCACATAAGATACCGGTAAAGTCGAAATCAAAGTTCATCATAACTTTTGATTCAAGTCTTGATAAAAATAAACATGTTTTCGCAGCAGTGTGCAACTGCGAATCGTAGGCTATTATAACAACAGAGCGCTCAACGGGACGATTTTTTTCAATCAACATAACGTAAATTGTCTGTACAGTAATTTCCCGCTTAAGTTCGCATCCCAGTCGAGTTCGCACCAAATTAAAAAAAAACTGGAATCAACTTTTTCACGATTCAACCAAACTTTTCTAATAGCAACCTCACTCACTTCATACTGTCGAGCTATGCTTCGTTTACTTGCAGGATTTGGCTGCCTCAGCAAGGAGATAACTCCAATCTCTCTGATTCATTCAAACGTTTCACTTTGTTGGACATTGTACTATATTAGACTATTAGACAATATGTTGTATAATACCTTGCTTAAATTAATTGTGCAGCTTTTATATCAATGTATCAGTTACGTAACAATGAGGCACTAGCTCAAATGGTAATAAAGTAACACGCTTGATACACGCGATTAATGAGGCACGAATAGGGCCTTTCATAACGTAATTAAAAGCTTTGTACTATCAAAGACGAAACCCTAGCCAAATTGCTAAGTTTGCACCTCCCGCATAAGTTCGCACCAGGCGTTCGGATTCAAGTTGCGAACTTAAGCGGGAGGTTACTGTACATCACTTGCCTGCAACGTAGCAATAAAACTTCGGCGTTTGGCAATGTTCATAAAATTTACAGGTATAAGAATTTGTAAAGGCACGCCCCCTCCCCCTTCCCCCACCAAAATAAACACATTACACACGTAGTCTGCTCGAAGTCAAGAACGATTAAAACACCTGAGGCGCTAAAAGTTAGTACTTTTATTTTGATAATGATAATTTGTAATTTAAATTTCAGAGAGAAGCCATGGCCCCTTTGCCCCCCCCCACCTTTGACTGCGCCTACTTGAACCGTCAACCTTGCAATTCTGGCTGTATCAAAAACGACGCTGCGAACCATTCGGCCACGCAGCCACGCACGCCTTATGTAAATTTGGCGCGATAACCTGCCTACGAGAAGCCCAGAATTGCGTCATGGTTAGACAAACATGGTGCCGGTTACTTCAAACTCAAAATCTGTGGAACCTTGCACTGAACAGCTGAATGTACAAACAGACCAGTGCTTTTTGTGGCACCGCCCTGGACTCTGTTTTTTATGGAAGGTTCTATCGAGAAAGTACCTATCCGAATACATTTGAGGAATTCATTACGGTATCTTGCTCCGCTCTGCCGACGTCTTGCGTTAGCCTACTAACCTTCGCATTTTCAGTCTAGTTTATAAACAGTGCGCTTTTTAACTGTTTAATTTATGTTTTATGTAGCCGTAAGCCTGCAAGGCTGTGATTTTTTAATCATTGCGATTCAGCCTAAACCTGTTTTTTAAAAGCCTATTCGTACCTTAACTAGGCTAACTCTTACATTTCTTACATTTTAGCTAGTTCTGTAGACTAGGAGGAGGCAGGAGCTGAACATGCATTTTCGGCAATTGTGGCTGTTCCATTTTACTCGATTTCACTCCCCAAACTTGTGCCTGTGAAATTTGATTGTTTTACCAGCGTGACGCAATAAGAAAACCTGCCAGCCAATCATCGCATTCTGGAAACAGTTTTTTGAGTTGCAATTTAGACTCTACCTTGGCCGAGCGGTTGGTGCACTTGACAGTGGGGTACGCAGGATTTTTTAATGGGGGGAATCAGTGACGTCATATCCAGAGTTGAGCAGCGCCGCTGTTTTTTCAGCAGCGGTAGCGGAAGCGCCGCTGTTTTTTTCCACCAACAGCGAAAAGCGGCAGCGCCGCTTTTTTTGAGGAGTAGTAGCGGCCAGCGTAGCAGCGCTTCTGTGAAGATAATTGAATTGCCGCTGCCGCTTCTGCGAAGAGAAAAAAGATTTTGAAGACAGTGTATTATGCAGTGGCGTAGCGAGGGCATCCTGCGCCCCGGGGCAAACAAAAATTTTGCGCCCCCTGTGTTTTACAATTCTCTGATTATCTGTACCAGCAGATTCGTCTTGTCTTCGTATTTAGGCCGATTCTCTTTTTGCATTGCCACTACTTTTAAAATATTTTTTCATAAATTTTCTAGATTCATTCAAAAACGCTTCGAATTGGGTTTGCCGTTTTCGACCCCGAGCTCTACTCTCTTTTTTTGGCATAATCTTCCTACCAGTTAAATCGCTAACAATGTAAACTCTAAAAACGCTTATCTGTTTTTACAAATTACAGATATTTTATTTAACGGTGCGGCAATTTTTCTGAGCCAGAGGCGGGCCGGTGAAAACTTATCACATGCAATCCCTTTGAGTACAATCAGAAGACATTGTGGAGCGAGATGCAGAACGAAATTGGAAGCTTTTTGCCAAATTACATTTTTTGCTCCAATACAGTAGAATAGATCGTCCCAACTGAATGTCAAGGATACAAAAGACACACTACAGGACCCCCCCCCCATCCAGGGCTTATAAGAGGGGGGCTGGGGATTACAGGGGGCAATCTGCTCTGGGCCCATGGGTGTGTAGGAGTCCATGAAAGAGCATTTTAGGGGCTCATCATAGAGGTCCCAAAGTAGTGTGGTGAGAGATCTCCTTAGCTGTCGAAGAGCCCCGGATTCCATTTAGAGGCCCCGAATTATGGTTGAAGACCTTTTTAACAGAACAGAACAGATTTATTTTGTCGCACTATAAACAACACGATTTGCATATAGTAAATATACAACACAAGTTATTTACATCAATTTGCGACTGGGAAGCTGCGAAGGACCGTGAGGTCATCAAGTCAAGCAGCCACCCAATGTCGGTGTAATTTATATTGGTCATTAAGTGAGAGATGTTTAATTTGTCGATTAGTTTAATGACTTTGTTGAATTTGGGCGACCAAGGTAATCTTACATGCGCAGCACCTTAGCCTGCAACTGCTATTGCCGAGGGCAGACCATCAGTAATTCACTCGAATCTATAGTTGCAAATAATCATTTTAGTAATCATCATAACTGGACAAGAGAAATTTTTTCAGTTGTATTTTGAAACGTTTGAATTCTAAAGATTTAATATCATTTGGAAAAGCATTCCATTTTTTGACTCCTTGATACTTAATGGATCTTTGTAATCTTGTAGTTGGGTACCGTGGAATATACAAGCGTAATTCATCAGTTGATTGTCTAGTGGTTCTTTGAGAGGCCTCACTGACTTTAGTGAAATAATTAAGGAATGGGGTTGGCACTTGGTTTTGAAGACAGCAATATACAAATTTGGCAGTTTCATAGCAATACAAGTCATCTAGTTGCAGGACATCGAGGTTTTTGTAAAGCGGTATAGCGTTGTCACGGTAATGAGCGCCGGAGATAACCCTCAAGGCTTTATTTTGCAAGGTTTTTAACTTTGTTAGATAGGAAGAATAAGTTGCCCCCAAAATTATTATACCATACGCAAGAAGCGGGTGGATCAGGGCATGGTATAGTTGTAGCAAGGTTTTTCGGGGAAGCACTTGTTTTAACTTACATAATATCCCGACAGACCGTGCCACTTTGCCTTCCAGCACTCTAATTTGTTCTTTAAAGCAAAGCTTGTTGTCAATGTAAACTCCTAAATATTTAACATTGGTTACTATGTTCAAAGGCGTGTGATTTCTCATAACGTCATGACTAGTTGTAGTTGATAGAACTGAATTTATAGTCAATTTAGGTGGAATAATAAGAGTGCAGGTTTTTGATAGATTTATTGTAAGTTTATTTACAGAACACCATGTATTTAGCCTTTCTAGCTCATCAGTAATTTTATTTTGTAAAATTACAGGATTGGTGGCCGAAATCAATAGACAGGTGTCATCGGCAATTAATCGAGGCGTACTCTTAATCGCATTATTTAGGTCATTTACATACATTAAAAATAGAAGTGGACCGAGGGAGGATCCCTGGGGTACCCCATAAGTTATGTCTTTAAGGTCCAATCGAAATTGGTTTATTAAAACGAATTGTTTTCTGTTAGTTAGGTAGGATGATATTAATGTATACGCCTTGCCACGGAAGCCATAGTTACTTAATTTCTTTATAAGGATACTGTGTGACACTTGTCGAAAGCTTTTTTAAGATCAACAAATACAAGTGCCGTAAAATGATTGCGATTAATATGGTTGTAGGAGGAAGTTACTACATCTAACATAGCATGTACTGTAGAAACCTTACTTTGAAAACCATATTGGTTAGGGTGGATTATTTTGTGTTTTTTAATGAATTTTATGAACCGCACATACATGAGCTTTTCTATAATTTTCGAAAAACAAGTCAGTACAGATATGGGTCGATAATTAGTTGTTTCATCTTTTGCTCCATTTTTATGTATGGGGGCAATTCTCGCAATTTTGCAACTGCGTGGAAACAATCCCTCGGTGAAAACATATTTAATTAATTGATGCAAATAGGGAGTAATTACATGTCGAGCAGCTTTTAGAAAAAAGAAGGTACGTTATCGTGTCCTACCGCTTTGTCCTTGAGGGCCATAATTCGATCAAACACTTCTGTCAGAGTCGGGGGGTCGAGATAGCAAGAGGAGATTACTTTTTTGTCAAAAAAATCTTCAGGTCTTTTATTAGGTACTTGTTCAATTTTTTCAGCGAGATTTTGGCCAACAGTACAGAAGAAGTTATTGAATTTGTTGACTACAGTGGTTGGGTCCTCAGATGTTGTCATATTGTTAAGTCTTACACAGGAAGGAGCTTCGCGACTCGATTTGCTGGGCAACACGGATCGTATTATCTTCCAGGTCTCTCGTGAATTTTTTTTGTTCTTATCCAACTCTGGGTGAAAATACATTTGTTTCGACAAAGCTTTGATTTTAGTGAGTTTATTTGTATATTTGCGAAAGAACAGCTTTTGTATAGAGTTTCCGCTAATAAAGTGAGTTTTAAACATGGAGTTTTTTTTTCTAATTGATAAAAGTATGCCTTTAGTAATCCATGGTTTCATTGCTAACCTGGCCTGTTTTCGGCTCATTCGTTTTTGTGGTGCATGTTTGTTAATCGTTGTAGAAATAATTTCTACAAATTGATCAAAAACCAAGTCAAAATTGTCGCAATTTAAGGGGAAGTTTATCCGAAATAGGCTTTCTAATTTTCCAAACAAATCTTCATTGTAAACGTTATTATTAAATTTACTTTTGTCTCGGTACAGAGGCGAAGCAACTTGTTTACGAGATGCTTTAAACTTGCTTATTTTACACGCAACAACGTAATGGTTTGTCATCGAACTTCGGATGACACGGGGAGTTACATGGTGATTTAAGTCATTTGTGATAATGTGATCTATGACGGTTGACGAGTTATTCGTGACGCGTGTAGGTAGAGTAACAACAGATATTGCTCCACTACTGGTTGTTGCATTAGTATAGTTTTTAGCTTGTGACGATTCAAATGCGCCTTTGTTAATGTTTATGTTAATATCGCCAAGAATGTAGAATGTGGAATTATCATTGGTTAATTTTTCTAGGCATTGTGAAAAATCTACGAAAAGGTCTACGCTTTCTTGTGGATGCCTATATATAGTGCCAATTACAAATGTTTTACTGTCATTTTGATGTTGAACTTTCAGCCATATGGATTCAGAACCGTGGAGAGGGAAACTATTCATTTGTGCAAAACATAGCCGAACGGTTGTATAAACTGCCACTCCACCCGCTTGACCGTATTTTGGCTTAACGTGGACTAAATTATACCCCTCTATGTCAATATTTTGCAAAGGTTGGTCTACACGTGCTTCGGATAGTGATATAACGTCGGGTTTAAAGGGTAACGTAGATATGAAAATATGCAAGTCGTTGATGTTTTTATTGAGAGATGGAATATTTAGGTGCATTAGAATCAGGGAGTCGATTTCATTTGTAAATACATTTCCATCTATTGTATCAACGTATTGGCATGCGCTAATGTTACTTGTAAGTTCATAAAAAATTTGGTCGCACAATTCATTGGGTTCATCACTGGGGTCAGCTGCTTGACTCGTACTCAGGGATCCCGACAGCTCTCCATCACACGATGATTCAAGCGCCATAAATGACAGCAAAGTTTCAGAAAAAAAAAACAAAACAAAAAACAAATACAAAACAGCTAAATTATTCTCTGGACAATAAACGAAAGGTCGCAACTAGATTGACTGCCTTTGCAAAATAAAAGGTTACCGCTGCAGCATCGAGAAGTGCCTGTGTCAATAAGTTATTGTAAAAGCGCACAGTGCTTTTAGCACAGTAAGAAGTTCACATCACCACGCGTTACCTGCTGCATCACGATGAGTTGTTAGCTAGCAAATCATTACAATTTTCTAAATAGAGTAAGTTTTCAGCAATTAGTTTGGCCGTGGTACAACAATTTAGTCTAACTAGTTTGGCCGTGGTGCAACAAGAGGGAATCACGAGCAATCAGGCGATCAAATTTGTTTAAATCATACGGGCGAAGTCTCCCGTAGCACACAAAAAGATTACGAGTTCTAAACTTAGAAAGGTCGAAAACCAGATTAAATTTATTTCACAGCTTTTGTCTGTTAAACCAGAAATTCAGTTTAATATTTTACTGTTAAACATTCACAATTGCTTATGATTGATAATTTTGAATCGTTATGCATTCATAATATATATCACTAGGACACATTAGATGGTTGCATCATCAAGTCAGATTCTAAACGGATGATGATCAACGATTAATAAGATCGCTAATTTACAATTGAACTTTTTGGTTATCAACGTAAAGTGCATATTCTCCATTTTCGACCCTCCAGGCAGTCTTCTTCTGATTTGCTTTGGCTTGTTTGAACAGAGGTAAAAGTAACTTTTTCCGCTGGAGAAACTCCCTAGGTAAGTGCTCTGTGACATACACTGTCCCCTTTCCATCCCTTTTGCGGGCCTCGTTAAATGTTTTAAGACGATTAAGGTTAGCCTACTGAAAATTTTAGCTTTGCTCATGGCGTTTGTCAGTTTTACAATTATTGGTCTAGTTACCTTGACGCCTCGTCGTATCACCGGCTTTTGAGGTAGACGATGTATATCTGCGACTTCCACATTCTTGGGGTCTATATGCAGCGCTTCTTTTAAGAAGTTGTCGAATTTCTGTAGGGTTTGTTGATGATTTTCCCACACATTTTCTTCATTTTCTTCTACGCCGTGGATTAAGATATTCATCCTCTTGTTGTAACTTTCTTGCATTAACGCTGCTTTTCCCGTGTCAATTCGGAACTCTTCGAGTATTCCCGTGTCAATTCGGAACTCTTCGAGTATTCTTAATCGTTTTGTCACCTCGATTAATTCTGCTTCTAAATTCTCTTCAAGTTTAACGTATTTTCGCTCAAGTTTATTTTCCAATTGGTTCAGTCTTTCGTTTAAGGTACCAAATTTGTCATCGAAATTGTCCAGTCGCTTTGTAATTTTTTCTACAGCCGTAATTAGTTTGTCCAACTTTGTCTGAATAGTAGCCATTCTCGCCTTTTCCGTTTTTAGCACTTCTGGACGCTGCTAGCAGTTCACCTATAAATCACTCAACAAAAGCACGTCCGTCTCATAGAAAAACCTCGCTCGAATCTAAAATTTTTGGAGAGTTATTTTTGGAGAGGCCACATAGCCGTCAAGGGTATCCGGTTTCTATTTGAGGTCACCGAATTTCGGGTGAAGACCTTATTTTTTCGGAAACCACTTAGCCGTCAAGGGGACCAAGATTCCATTTAAAGGTCGAGAATTGTGGGTGAAGACCTTTCTTTTCTTTTTTGGAGACGACAACATCCCAACGGTCGGCAAGGGGCCCACACTGGGGAAAGCTGCCCACATCAAACTGCATAAGCTTTTTTGCTCAAAATCTCAACAAGAAGTTTGACCGTCGATCTGAAAAAAAGGCTATACAGAAAACGGAATTGTATTTCATATAGGGCAATCAAGCGCTCAGCTACAATTTTATCCTACGATACCGCAATTCTTTCACATTTTTAACTAAATTATCTCAGCAGCAGCAACGGGGCTGCGCTTCGCAACCCCTAAATTGCCAGATTTTTCCCTAATTTTTTCGTTCTGTGATTGCTGTCAAATACTCAAATATCCGCATTGGAAATCACAGTCTACACACCAATCACGGTAGCAAAACAATGGGCCGACAAACTACAAAAGAAAACACCCAATAAAAGGTCATTGAGGCCAAGGTACAATTTAGTTAATGCTTCGCTTGATCGGCACTCTTCTGCTGTATTATCAGAAACGGCCCATTGGTTAAAAAAGTTTAGGACCACTGTGGAGCAGGTTTAGCACAGTATTACAGCGAGCGACTATACGCGTATCTTAATCGACTTACCAACAATCTTCAGCATTTATGTAACGCTAAAATAATGAAAATCTAATACTGTAGATACCTATCGCTTCTTTACTTTTCTTCTAGTGGAGTTCTATTTCCTTCTGTTTAATTGCAGCAAAGTCGAATAACTATGTACGCGCAGTTTCAAACCTCTTTGTGATGTCATAATAGAGTAAACGGGCGATTTGTGATCGGGTGTAAAGAGTGATTTCACTCCTCTGCCAAAAGCATATACAGGTGTCAGATGCATTGCAATAAATTGATTGTTTTAAAGTTTAGAAGATTACGTCGAAACTGGAGTGTATAAAATCACTGTTTTGTGCGCCCCTTTGGTGCGTGATTTGTGGTCGGAAGACGTGATTTGAATCCTTTGCGAACAGCATACGTTACAATACAGTAATCCACAAAGTAGTTTTTATAATCTGTGTGAATACGTCGAAAAAAGAGTATAAAAAGAACTTCTTGGTACGCCCCTAGGTGGTGCGCCCCCGGGCGCGTGCCCCCACTTGCCCCCTCGCTACGCCATTGTCGTTTTGCCCCGTGTCCCTTTTGCCTCACCTTCCCCTACGGTGCGTACCAGTCTACTACTATCAGACGATGTCTCCCGCCGGTGCAATCTTGCTTGTGACCGGTTTTTACCTTTGTTGTGAAATTTTTGCACGCCCCGTTTTGGCGCCCCTGTTCCTTGGCGCCCGGGGACATATGTACCCCACTGCCCCCCCCCCTACGCTACGCCTCTGGTATTATGCAGCAATCTAATAATAAAATCGCAACTTAAATGTAGACTCGCTCAGCTTAACATTAAAACCATGAAACAAATAAATGAAAACTTAAAGCCAAGTGATAGTGTGAGATCGCAAGCAATGTTGCATTAATTCATTACAACCATTTTCATCGTTCTCATCGCCAGACACTAATCCTGATTGACAGTTGCTGCTTCATAAAGACAGCTGTATCTCGCCATCAGAAATCAAACATTTCACTAATGCCCCCCGCTCGTTTGACTTCTCACTTCTTTGATTCGAGCAGAGTTGGAACGAGTCACCCCTTTCGATGACTCGAGTCAAGTCGAGTCACTTGGGGGTTCTGAGTCGAGTCTTTTGAAGAAAGTGACTCGAGTCGAGTCTTTTGTGAAAAAAAGGAAGTTGACTCGAGCGAGTCACTAAAAAAAGTGACTCGAGTCGAGTCACGAGTCTTGAAAAATGCAGTTGATGAAGAAGCGTATGCAACAAGGTTTGAAACGGTTTTTCATAGTTTGTAACATATTGATAGCGTAGAAAGTTAATGATACGGAGTGGGGATATACGAAGGCTCAGAAACGACGGACAAGATGATGAAACCTTTCAAACATCGCTCCGTGGTTTTGCTAAGTACAGTAATTTTGATGAGAAAACTATTCAAATATAAGTTAACTTGGCTTGGTATTGATAGCTTGAACGTGAAGCTTCTTATAACCGAAATGGTTTTTCAACTGTCTCCTTGTTCTTGCAATGCCAATTGCCAAGCGACTGCTGTCGTTGCTCATTGCTTGTACAGTATTTGTCTGATTGGTAGGCTGTGCTCATAATTTTGTATTTCGTAATTGTAGAGTGTCGTACTTGCTTGGTGAATAAAAGTAGCCTACTGTATCTCTAAATGCGGTTTGTAGTAGTATACACAGAGTTCAGATGACTTACAGTATCTTAGACTATTTTAATGTTTTTATTTACTAACTTAGATATCACGAATTTTTAGAGTGACTTCGCGGATTGCCGGATTATGCGCTTGCGCTCTTAGTTGTTTCTGTACTGGTGTCAGCAGTCAGCACTACAATGATAACCTCTACAACAGGCCTGGATAGTGGACATCAGCGAAAAATTAAGCTAAAATGCATTAGTAGGCCTAATACATTTTGGAAATCTTGCCTGTAATTTTTCTGCCAGTGAGTTTGTAGAGATTGCCAATCGCTACATGGCAGTTACGCCTAAGCTACACTTTACCAGCTTAATAAATGAAATGCACTTCCTCTTAAAAATCTGTTCTAGTAGGCTTCAGATGCCGCTCTCTAAACATTCTAAACTTTCAACTTCAAAACATCATCAAGACCTCAACTTCAAACAGTCTACCAGTATCTCAATCAGCAGGACATCGCACCGTGATTGCAGATTGGACACAGTCACCCAGTGCCGTAGCAGCTCAACTTTGGGCCCCCCCAAAAAAACCCTTTCAAGTCCCCAATACTTAGCTTTCGATATGAATTGTTTTAGGTTTTTCCAGGGGTAACAACTCAGTTTCTCACCACAATGCGAATACTGTGGTAAAATTAAAACATATAACGCGTTATCACTGTGTAAAAATAAAAGGTGTAATTTTAAGACAAGTTTGTCACACCCAATTCATTTTCCATTAAAATCGTTTAGCTCAGGGTTTTTCTACCTTTTTCTGCTCATGGCCCACTAAAATGATAAAATATGATGGTGGCCCAATAACTTTTGCTAAAAGGTACAAAGTCAACGTGATGGCATGATTAGGGAATGCTGATGTCGCTCTCTAGTCAAGCTCTGAGGCCAACTGTTGGGCCATGGCCAATAGGTTGAAAACCTCCGGTCTAGCTAGAGCGCACTTTTTCGTACACAGATGTTCTTTTGACAGCATCATAATTTGGAGATCGGGGGCATTAACTTTCGATTGACAACATGGCCAGCGAAGAACCAATCGGATGGCCGAGTGGATAGAGCGTGTGCTTCTGAGCCTGAAGGAGTGAATAGACTGAGGGTTTGATCACTAGTCAAGTCAAACCAATGACTTAAAAATTGGTATTCACAGCTTTCCAACTAGACATTCAGCATTAAAGGGATAGTGTTAAGAAAGCCGTCGAGTTTGCTTGTGCCGTTGCTCCAAGTTTGCTTCTTAACGAGATTCCCCATCTAAGTGCGGTAGGTAGACAGATGGCCGGCAACTCCTAAGGGAGCTCGTGTAGCGCCCCATTGCTTTCTGTGATAGGTGGATAAAAATGCCAACAAATGGAAAGAAAAAAGATAGTCTGCTGTTTGCCATATTAGATGTAATAAACGTTTTAATAAATTTCAGTTTTCTGAAGCTTTGTTCAGCACTGGTAACAGTAACAACGCATTTTGTAAACTCGAGAAGCAAGGCAAGCGAGCACTTATAGGTATTACTATTGAATTAAAAGTTCAACGGTATTGAAGGGAGACTGCCAAACGAGCTTGTGTCGTTCTAATCAGCAACCATCTGATATAAATATCAAATGCAATAGACTCCAGCCGTGAATCGAACCCGTCGCAAAGAATCTGAACCTGCGTGCGGTACTGCCAGATCATATTGCTGACAATGGCTGTTCATGCACGAAGCTGCTGGGTGTAAACAGCAATGCAAAGACAGAAGCGACATCACATGTCAGCTTGAAACTTTCTAGTATCGACATAATAGCCTGGTCCACCAGTTGTTTTAAAAAGTTTGCTTTGAATCTCTTCCTCAGAAGCTGTACGATATAGATTTGCATCGTAACTAAACATTCTCTTTTTCTATTTTCATTCTCTTTTTTTTTACTTTTTGATTGAGGAAGACCGAACCAATGTCCAATTCCCGCGCTATTTCAAAAGCACATGTTTTCAAACTAGCAAATCCTTTTTCAATGGACTTTTGTATTCGATGTCAGATTATGGTTGCTGACACAGAAATAGGGTAGGATTGAATTTAATTTACCGATCGGATGGCCGAGTGGATAGAGCATCTGCTTCTAGATTGGTGGACTCCGGGATTCAATTCCGGGTCCGGTCAAACCAGTGACTTGAAAATTGGTATTCACAGCTTTTTTGGTTGACGTTCAGCATAATGGATAGCGCGAAACAAGCGGCAAGTTCGCTTGTTGTGCTGTTGGGAAAGGCACTAAACGGGATTACCCCATCTAGGTGTGGTAGACCGATGGTCGGCAACTCCTAAGCGAGCTCGTATAGCCCCCCGTCGCTTTTTCATGATAGGAGAATAAAATTGCGAATAAATAAAAAATAAATAGATAAAATTGTAAATCTGCTCACAAGGTGTTAATGAATTTGAATTTAATTTTTTCAAGAGGAATGAATTTGAATTTAAGCTTTGAAAAATGATTGCATCCAACTCTGCACCGGCCTCATTTTTCAAGTCCTACACGCACTCTTACACACAGTGTATTGTTTATGACATCATTATGCAGTTTATGACGCTATTTGAAAGGAAACGATAGCGAAAAATTTTAAAACTGAAATATACAGAATCTGAGCGCAAAAAATCCCATTCAACGCGATTCGCCAAGCAAAACTTTGTTTTTGAATTGATGCAACTTCGGGTCCTTCAAGACAATTTGGGGCCCCTTTTGGCAGTGTGGGCCCCCCTAATTGGGGGGTTTGGGGGGCGGCTGCTACGGCTCTGGGTCCCACTAGCGAAAGCGCAACTTTGGCCGTAGCCTCTCGATGGAAATGGATGGAAGGCCCGATAGGTAGCCGTGACCCTTTTGTAGACTAGCTGCTGCGCAGTAGCCTACCAAACTCTTTTATGGTTGCTGGAAAAAATAGATTGCCAAATGGATTGCTAGGAAACTTCTGGATCTTCTTTTCTTCAATTTTCAAGCAGTAGTTCAGCAGCAACTTTTAATTAAACTTTAACCAAAACGACAATAATTCATAACACATAGAGCGCCCCTACAAGCTAGACTTCCTCAATGCCGCCAGCTACCTGTATTTATAGTTTTTTTGAACATCGAAATGGACAATGACGTCACACACAAAATTGGCCAATTGCAGCGAAGCGGGAAATATTAATATTTTCGTAAAGATGTAATATGAAGGATGTTGCAAGATGAGCATGGTCGCACTGCGACGCCAGCGAGCCGCTGCGAGAGATAAAGTTAAAAATTAGGCGAAAACTTCTATTATGCAAATGAGACGACGAAATTGACGTGTTTGTGACATCATCATCGAAAATGACTTGCAATTCATAGTCCAAGCATCTGCATGACTAGACGCAAAATATAGTGAACAAAATTACAGAGACGGCAAATGCTTCATTTTGATAAATTCGCCACAATCTCAAGGGGGATGCATCCCCCCAATATTTTTTGAGGGGGATGACAATGCATTTCTCAACCTCAATACTAGAAGAAATTGTTACGCGACTGCCAGAGTTGGGCAGTTCCGCGGTACTTTTTTAGTACCGTTATAGGTACCGTCGATACTTTAGAAAAAATTTACCGTTTTTGGTACCGTCGTTATTTTTTAGACCGTTTTATTCGATATTTCGGTGAACTTTTTTGAGTAGCCTAAAAAAAATTAAAGCGGAAAAATTTCCGGGTTTTTCCGCGAAAAGCACCTTCGAAAAGTACCGCAAAACCTCGGTGTTGTAGATCAGTGGTTGGCAACCACCGGGCTCTGGCCCCGTGCGAAGTTTGTGACCGATCCGTATGCGTTTTCAGAATAAATGCTTTAAATTTGAAACATTTTTGTAACGTTGGACGCAATTTCACTCGCCCACGAATTTTTGCGGTTTTCACATAAAAAATACTCATTTTAGCAGGGAGTCGAACCGTTTAAAATATCGCTGCGGTTCAGGTTCAAGAAATTTAATTTTTAACGGTTCAGTTCCGGTTCAGATTCAAAACTTTTCAAAAATTTCGGTTCGGGTTCAGTCGCACCAAAATTTAAAGGTTCGCGTTCGGTTCAGGTTCACAGATTTGAAATTTTAAAGGTTCGGGTTCGATTCAGGTTCAAAGATCTCAAATTTAAACGGTTCAGGTTTGGTTCGGGTTCACCGAAAACAAAAGCGGTTTTTACCGGTTCAGGTTCGGGGCTTCGGGCTCGGCTATAATTTATAGCCTACCAAGTTGGCATGACCTGTCCTGACTTGTTTCAGACTCATTAAATTTTGAAAAGCAGAAAGAATGTTACGCATCGCAGATTCGCAACACATGCCTAGAGACTTTTATCAATATTTTTTAAGGATCAGCTCAGGTTCAAATATTGTTACTAAACGATTTCTGTTCAGGTTTATGTACACAAAATATTTTAGGTTCGGTTCGGGTTCACTTGCATAAAATTTTAAAGGTCCGGGTTCGATTCAGGTTCACAGATTAGAAATATTAAAGATTCGGGTTCGGTTCAGGTTCACAGATTTGAAATATTGAAGGTTCGGCTCGGTTTAGGTTTAATGATTTCAAATTTAAACGGTTCGGTTCGGATTCACCGAAAAAAAGCGGTTTTTACTGGTTCGTGGTTCAGGTTCGGTTCGACTCCTTGCATTTTAGCAAGCTTTATCGAAAAAGGGCATGCAGTGAGTGCAGTCACCATGGACAATGCAAAAATGTTTTCGCAGCTTATGTCTAAAAGCAGAAGCTTGGCTAAAATAAATGAAAGGAGGCTGCAGCCATTATTAGTTTGAGAAATTATAGACTAAAAGTTAGTTTTTAGCACCTTGTTACAGGGCCAAAAAGGGGGGAGGCATGGTACCGTAGCCTCCCCCTGCGTGCGCCTACGACGTCAAATCGCCTCTAACGGCAGTTTTTTAAATCCCCTAGAGGTGCCGTTATAGACGAATTCTACTACCAATATTGTTAACAATTGATTTCTGAATAGACATAAATTCGATAACGATGCGAATCAGTGTTTCAAAAAGTGCTTGATAACTGAGTTCAGTCAGAGCAAATATACAAATTCACTCACCACAGTTTAATAACATCTATTTAAAACCCGACAGTCGGTTTCACCCAAGAGGGATCGTCAGGGGTGTCTTATTCAAATAAAATCTCTTCTATTTGAATAAGATAAGGTGAAACAGACTGTCCGGTTTTAAATAGATGTTTCTAAACTATGGTGAATTTGTAGAAATAAATTCAGATTAATTAGCTACACACTTGTTTAATGATCTTTCAAAAACTTTTACAAATGTGTTGCAAATAACGAAATTTTATAAAAATCCAAAAAAAAATTCCTCAACGCCAGAACTGGGCAAACTGCATGCAGGCCGCATGCAGATCTTTTTTTTTTTGCTCTTCATCGATTTTTAGTGGAAAAATTGTAGATCTGCGGACGATTAAACTTTTTTTATTTTTGCTCATCAATGCTTTGTGGGGGCAATTTGGACCCACACTTTCTAAAAAGGGGCGATTGAGTAAGAAAGGTTGAATACCACTGGTCTAGACTAAATGGAAAAATTCATTTCTGTGTCATTGAATCAAAGTAAAACTATAGACCTGCAAATTCTAAGAAAAATGTGGATTTTGATTCGTCTAAAACAGAGATGGCCAACCTTTTGATTCCATGCGCCAATATTTTTCACCCTTAATTTAGATGCGCCACATCAAGCATCCATTTCTTTTCAGTTCTTTAAAACAAGGGCGTGCAATATCGGTGAAGAGCAAAAAAAGGGTCTTCACTTCACGCCTTTAGACAGAGGCGCACCCAGGATTTGGCAAAAGGGGGCCACAACCGGGGGTGAAACCCCCAGCCGTCAACGCATTTTTAAGGTTTTCATATAAAAAAAAATCATTTTAGCACACTTTTTTTATCGAAAAAGGGCGTGCAGTGAGTGCAGTCGCTACGGACAATGCAAAAATATTTACACAGCTTATGTCTAAAAGCAGAAGCTTGGCTAAAATAAGGAAAAGGAGGCTACAACCATTATTAGTTTGAGAAATTATAGATTGAAAGTTAGGTTTTAACACCTTATTGCAGGGCCAAAGGGGGGGGGGGGCATAGCACCGTGGCTTCCCTGCGTGCGCCTATGCCCTCAGACGTCCTGTTTACCACTGACAATGTCGGTGGAGAGCAAAATAAAAAAAGATCTTCACGCCCTCAGATGTTCTGTTTTCCACTGAAAAATATCGGTGGAGGGCAAATAAAAAAAAAAAATTTTTTTTGTCATCAAAAAGGTGCAATGCGCCACTCCTAAGTAGCCAATGCGCCACTAATGGCGCATGCGCCACAGGTTGGCCACCCCTGGTCTAAAAGCTCTGAATATGCTGCTACTGATACACCAATCTCTACCAAAAGGCATTGAAAATTAAAACATTCTTCTTCAACACGATGATGAAATTCACGCAGCAAAAATCTTTGCAACATTTTTTTCGTATAACTTACAAGTCATAAGCTTTTTCACGTCCTTAATATTATTCGAATGTAGCAACAAAACCAGATAAGCAGGGATGTGACAAAAGTTTGTGCTCTCCAAGGAGAGTTTCTGATGATGATACTCCTTATACCTAGCCTCATAACTAATGAAGGAGACCAACAGATTATTATACATGTTGCCATACATGAAAATGCTTGTTTTAGTATAGAATTACCATGTTTTCACTGCGCAAAAGGAGGACAGGTTCTGTGAAGGTCATCACGTCTGCAGAAGCGCAGATGCCCAAATTTCCGCCCAAAATCAAGTGAAGAGCACAAAAAAGGTCATCACGTACGCTGATGCTCAATTTTCCGCCTAAAATCAAATGAAGAGCAAAAGAAAGGTCATCGCGCGTATGCAGGCAGTAGTTTGATCGAAAACTTCCCAAAGTTTTTTGTGTAAGAATGATTTGTCATGCATTCACTGTTCATAATGCCAAAAAGGAGGACATTTCGGCATTTTTCAGCGTCCTCGGAGGACAAATAATTTTTTGTTAAAAAGGAGGGCATGTCCTCCAAAAGGAGGACGTATGGTAAACCTATTAGGGTCACCATATTTTCACTGCGCAAAAGGAGGACAGGTTCCTTGAGGATCATCACGTCCGCAGATGTCCAATTTTCCGCCCAAAATCAAGTGAAGACCAAAAAAAAAATAGATCATCACGTCCCAAAGCCGGCGCCAGAGCAGTCTGCTTGGGGAGCCCAAGAGTTTATCGGCCGCTGTCTTCTAAAAAGTAATCTTGTTACTTGGGAGGGCCAAGCATGCCAATTGGCGCCGACCTTGTCACGTCCGCAGATGTCCAATTCTCCACCCAAATACAAGTGTAGACCTTAAAAAAAAGGTCATCACGTCCGCAGATGTACAATTTTCCGCCCGAAATCAAGTGAAGACCAAAAAAAGAGATTATCATCTCCGCAGGTCGTAGTTTGTACTGAAACTTCCCAACATTTTTCGTGGAAGAATGATTTGACATGTTTTCACCGTTCATAATGCCGAAAAGAAAAACGTTGAAATTATTTTTGGTTAAAAAGAAGGACGTATGGTAAGTCTAGGTAACGTGTAAAGAAGAACAGCGGTAGGAGGTCTGGGGGGCGCAGCCCCCCAGAAATTGACAAGATCTTTACAATTTAGTTGATTCTGCAATGATTCATCAACCCCAATAATTTCACAAATGTACGTCACTGTTCCAAAAATAAGGGTTTTCATTTTTTTCAATCGTCAATTGGGGGGTTTTTGATCCCTGAAATCTCCCCCGTGCGTACGCCACTGCTTATCAGTAACTGTGTTACGGTAGATGCTTTTTTTTCTTTTAAGGCTAAGTGATAACGCGGTTATAGTTTTTTTATTATTAATTAAATTTATCTTTCCAAAATCCGGAACAGCTAGTCAAAAAATACAGCACCACCCTCTAAGAGTCTAAATGAACACCACCTCTAATAGAAAGTCACAAAAGGAGAACAGAAGGGTGAAAAATAGAGCGCTGTGGTGGTGTGGCGCTCAAATAGACGTTTTACGGTATGTCACGTATACGGTCACGAAAGCAGTAAGCGTTTTTGGAGCATACGAAAAGATGAAGTTGGGATGATCAATAACTCAGCTCCAATTAACGTTATTTCCTACACCGATAAGGTGATGTGTAGAGAAATAGTTGTACTTCATAAATCGCATCGCCACACGTAAAACTAGAACCGAATCGTTTTAATTGCTTTCTCTGACTAGAAAAAACAATTTTGTTGGCAAAGGAATTGCTAAGGTTGGCACTGCGCAGCAAAACAAAGTGAATTAAAAAGTTTAAACACATTCAAAAAAATTTATAAACTACGCTGTAAATATTTTGCTCAGTCCGCCGCTTTTTATGACAGCTGCTTATTTTATCGATTTTGAAGGTTAGTGGTTAACGTCAAAATTAAGTCTGAAAAAACAAAGCTCTTACCTCCCCGAGAATTAGCCCCGCCCCTCGCAATTTCAAGAATTACATTGCAAATACAGTAGGCAACATTTCTTTTCAGTGACTGTCTGCAAAGTCAATGCAGATGCCAGATAGGAGGGTATACAATATATTGGTGGAGGGGCCTATAGTTTTGAGTTTAGTAGCTGTTGTTTACTATAAACAACACTTACAACAACTACTGTAGGCTACCTCGTCTCAAAACATACTGTAAAATGCTTTTTCCACACTGAAAGCTTAGATCAGTGATTCTCAATCTTTTCTGAGGCGTAGCCCATTGACTGTACCTCTAAAAGACCGTGGCCCCCATAGTGTGTAAGTTAAAAAGTCCCGGTCTGTTATAATTCATTAATGATTCCTACCATCGTGGCTTTCAAGAGAACACTCTGTGCTCTGTGGCCCCTTTGGGAGGCCAAGGGCCACGGTTGAAAAGTTGAGAACCCCTGGCTTAGATGCTACCAATCGCTGGTTGGCCTTTCATCTTGTTGAGATATTCAATTTGACATTTAGAAGCCACAAGTTAATTTTTTTGCCATAAGAAGATAACACTTTTTCTGTTTCCCCTGCCCGACCAACAAAATTTTAAAGAAAACATCTGGGGTTTTGTCTGCGACATGGCCTACCGCGCGTAGATGACAAAATCTACGTGACTGGTTCGATTCGCGGCTGGAGCCTATCCAGTGGCGCACAAGAGGTTTTGTCGCCCGGGGTGGTTTAAGAAATTGCCGCCCCCAAATGAGCAATAATTTTTTAGCATTAATTATCTTCAATAATGGCCATCTATTCTCCATGACAAAATATGCGTCAATTAAAAGCGCGCTGACTCGCAAACTACGGCATTGATTACGATGTTAGTGTGTATTAACCGGGTTAGTTAGTTTGGTGTCTTGCATTTCCGTACCGTCAACACAAGAATAATATGCAAAAACAATATGCAGTACCAGTGGCGCACCCAGGTTTTGGCAAACGGGGGTCTGGGGATGAAAAGCCCAGACGCCAACGAATTTTTACGGTTTTCACGTAAAAAACACTCATTTTAACACTTTTTCTTTTTATGGAAAAAGGGCATGCAGTGATGCAGTCACTATGGACAATGCAAATTTCGCAGCTTATGTCTGAAGGCAGAGGCTTGGCCAAAGTACTGTAAGTGAAAGAGGCTGCCGCCATTGTTAGTTTGAAAAATTACAGACTGAAAGTTAGGTTTTGGCACCTTATTACAGGGCCAACGGGAGGGGGCATGGTACCGTAGCCTCCCCCTGCGTGCGCCTATGTGCAGTATAACTGGACAGCACGAGAAAAGGGAAGAAGCAGCAAGACGATAAACGTTGTCTCGCTTTTCTTGTTCAATTCTCATTTTTCGCTGTTTGAGAAAAGCAGCTCCTCTTTCTTTCACCCTGTTCATTTTCCTCATCTCGAAAAACGATTTTAAAAACGACACAATACAAAAATTTTAATAAGTACCGGTATAACGCAATTATGGCTCAATTCCTATACTCCTTGAAAATCTTTGCACAAACTTGAAATCACTATCATTCGCATAAGGCCTGTAAAAACATTTCCATTGGTAGACTCGCAGTCGTGTAATCGATTAATCGTATTACAGTTGAAGATTTTCCTGTCGCTGAACGGGTGCCATTTTCTAACGACTTCATGTGACGAAGCTAAAAACTTACAAGAGTGCCATTTGTGCTGAACTAAAGGAAGTTTGACCCCCGTGCTTACACCACTGATTTTACGGTTTCCTTAACTTTCAGCTGTAGAATGATCAAAAAATTGATTACACGAAATATGATTGAAATTGTCCGCAACCTTTAAGACGTTAGAAACGGACTCAGTTAATCGAGGCTGGCGGTGTTGTGAGATGTGAATAAATGCTTCTGTTCTGTTCTGTCCCATCATTGTGGTTGCACAATAGAAAATTAGCGTTCTACATTTGCATTACGAGCCACCATGCAAAATTATAAGAAAGGAAATTTTAAACACAGTTTACGATAAAACTTTAACATTCTGCCCATTTTTCATGAGCAGGTTAAGATTTAAATCTAAATGGTACGAAAGAGGACAATTGGCTGCTTATGAGTGAGTGTCCTCGTTGGACCATTCGTTTTTTTGAACAGGACGTATGGTAGCCTTCTTTTAGCTGCAAAAGGTGAATTTACAGTACACAGAAACCGTAAGTGCGTTTTACGATCTTAATACGTCGAAAAGTCGGACTCTGTTCTACTATAAAATTTACGGCCATCACCAATTACGGCCGTAAGCGGACAAAAACAGTTTCTGTGTAAATCCACCTTAAATTAAACAAACGGACTTGTACATTGTGCAACTAACTTGAGCTTGCTAGACAAGAACAGACATATACGGACTGTCTGACTCACCTAAATTGTGACTATCACTTGCGTATAGCACTACCTAGCTAGTGCCTATGCTGCATTTGCACGCTGAGTGTGAACGATTCATATGGGTGCACATCTAGGGGGATGTACCCTCCCAATAATTCGGCTGCATTCTCCCAATATTTTCATGCCCCACATCAGCAAGTCACCATAAACTTTTCTTTTTGGTCTTCACAACATTTTGGGCTTTGGGCAAGGAATTGGTCATCATGGAAGTGATGACCTTTTTTTTGGTGTTCACTTCATTGCACTTCACTGTGGTGGACAAAAATTTGGGCAACCGTGCGGGGTGTCAAATTTGCTAAATCATCCCCCCAATCTCGAAAAATGGTCAATTGTGCAGAATCATCCCCCCCAATGCTCAACATAGATTTGCACCCCTGGCGATTCAAACAATGCAAAGACGAAGAAGAAAACAGTACGCAATTGTGACATAATGAACATTAAAATCAAATCTTTATTAAACTCGCGGGAATGCACCGAAGCGTAAACGAGATGGCGGGCCCATTTCCACAAATTTGCGCCTGGGCATTGGGCAACACAGTAAGATGATTTACGATTAGCAAATAAGCGATAATCTATAGCAAAGTAATGGTTGTTCAAAATAAAATATTATGGTTGTTCCAACTAATTCACTGGTTCACAGAATAAATAATTAGGAAACAAAATTGCATAAAGCTTATCCAACATGCCCCCCTTGCTACGCCACTGAGCCGATCGCATGTGATATATATAACGGGTGGCTGCCGACTCGAAGAGCGCAAAGTCTCTCTCAATTACTGTTGAGTTAATAGGTTCAGTTCTTTTTTGGGTTTTAATTTCGATAGTACAGTGCTAGGCCTATTTTTCAAATACATTGTAGAAATAAACGCAAAAATTAAGGCCCTCCAGGCCCCTAAAAAAGTGCGGGGGCCAGCCCCCCCTCCCCCTCCCCGCATCCGCCGGGGGAGGCCAAAATTTCCATGTTTTTTTTTCAAGCATATTTTTTTCTGCAGAACTAATTTGAAGGTGATAGAGAAAGAAGTAAGGCTCTAGGGGGGTCCCGGGGCATGCTTCCCCGAAACAATTTTGAAAATTTACATGCTGTAGCCCAATGGCTATTTTAGTGCTTTTTGCATTATTTTCAGCCAAAAAGTTTGTTCAATTTTTTTACCCTAATTCTGAGTGCTTCGCCAAATATGATGCATTTCGTTCGCATATTTTCGATTATGCGTGCTAGACGTAAGGCTTATCACTATCGAAGAGGTTCGAAATTATGAAAAAATTGTATAGGCCTCGTTTACATCAAAAACATTTTTGAAAATGGCTGGTGATAGAAAGCACATCCTCATCCTACCCCCCTTGTATCCGCTCCTGGCCATAAACCACAGAAACCATCAAAAGAGTCTGGCACACTTCAGTCACTTGGAACCATTAATTTGGTTCTTTTTTACTGAAAGGCAGAGTTAAAAGGGGTGCCGTGGCACAGTGCCCCCCTAAATACGCTCCTGATTCTGAGTCTGCATACCTTTACGCAAACGGAGAAAGTAAATTTCAGTTGATTAGGCTAATCACATTACTGGCCTTAAAAGTCCACGATGAGGCTTTAACGGATTGTTAAAGGATCTGTGAAGTTTAAACTAAAATAAACCTAGCCTATGTACCAATAAAAGTAATAAACATGCTTATCGCCTTGTATATCGCGATACAACATTGTTTGTCGCGTTGATAACCATTATCGTTGAAGCGAATCTGGATCACTGCATTTAGTATTTTGTTAAAAACTTTAATTACCAGGGGCGTATTCAGGGGGGGCCGCCCCCCCTCCGCATACAATGCAATGCACAAAACTTTCGTGGTGTAAAGGTGATATACGTATAAAGGACAATCTGAGGGCGTGATGACCATTTTTTGCTCTTCACTTGACTTAGGGCCGGAAAATTGGAAATCTGCGAACGCGTTGACCTTTTTTTTTGCTCTTCACTTGACTTTGGGCGGAAAACTGACGGCTTCAAATTGCGGCCCCGCCCTTTCAAATTCCTGGGCGCACCCCTGATTACGGTCAACCAAAACCTAACCGATTACTAAATAGAGTGGGCAGTGTGGCCGAGTGGTTCGGAGAGTCGCTTTTTCGACGATCATGATCGCAAAGTTGATGGTTCAACTCCTACCCTAGCCTCGTTGTTGCGTCCTTGGACAAGTTGCTTCACGATAACCAACTCTGCTTGGTGGAATCTAGCAAGCAACAATTAAAAGAAGTCTTTAAGCAAAACTTCACTGGAAAACTCGGAAACAAGGGCAACTCCCCAGTAAGTCCGGATTCGTTCTATGTATAGCGCTTCCGTCGCTTTCTCGTAACAGGAGGAAAAAAATGAAGAAATCGATCGATCATGAAATGCCTAAATAGCCAAGCTATTAGAAGCGTCGCTTGGGCTAAACATGATTGTGATTTGTAACTGTCTGACCCCTCAAACACAAACAGCAATGCCAATCAATGCTTGAAGTATTAGCATTACGTATATTTCTCGTATTAACATTTTGTTTATTTCTCTTGTCGCTAATGTATTGTACACACCGCACTGTACTGTATAACAACAATAAATATGAAAAAAAATAGGCAACCTAAATAAACAAATAACCATGCGAAACAAAGCATTACAGTATCACTCTATAATTTTAAATATTGAAATACTGTAACTTACGCAGAAAATCATTTCACAGTCAATTATGTTGTATTATTTAGAAGGTTAAGAGCATTATGCTTCTTCGACATGTTTTGCTTCAAATTCTGAGATGCTTTTATTCTTGAGAGACTCCAAACAGCAAGACTTGAAAGAAAATCTACACGACCTTTTGGCTCCAGTCGATAGAAATATCCGAGGCAAAGTTTTATTTCTGTAAAATGTGAAAAGTTATCGGAAAAATGCCCAAATATACCTCGGTCATGTCGAATAAGAAACATATATTAGGCCTACTCGTAATGCAGTTTTCAGAAATTTCTAATTTCATTGTATTTTGCTTTTTGTAAACGGAAAACAATCAAAGAATTTGATATTTTCCTATTACCCACATTACCATTGCAAATTGGCCTAGAACTAGAGTAAAATGCGTCACCTCTCTAATAATTTCCGTCAATCAAAGATCAAAAATGCTAATTATTACGTAATCTATTGACTCGCAGAAATTCTCGACGCATGCTTGATTCAACAAAACTGTTAAAAGTTTCCACTGTAATATCCCCACTTTTCCCTATGCTAACAGTAAACACTCTGAAAATGATACGTAACCTATGTTATAACCTGCGGCTAAGTTCTTCAGACTTGTCCACTAGGAACTAGTGAATTTCACTTCCCTGACTTTCTGCAAGAACCAATCAGACTTTCCAAACAATAGCAATATTCAAGTTTTGACGTAGAAAGTAACAATCTGAGCAGCACGTTCTGTAGTGATGTGGTATCAGGGAAGCATAAAACAACTGAAACTTAACCCGGCAAAAAAACAGATAACTAAAAGCTTGAAATAAAATATCGAATTAAAATCTCGTTTAAAAAGAACGTCCTTCCATCGATGGTTCCAAAATTGTTCTGACGAAAAAGCGATACACACCAAAGACCGTTGTGTGGGGTGACAAGGTGATTGGCTTGCAAGCAGCCGGGGGCGCGAAGCAATAATAATTCAAAAAATAAACAAGCAACTGTCAGCTGACATGAGTGCAGCACGATTACGTAATTACAAAAAACAAATGTGTGGCGCGATGGCGTGATACTGGTGAACAACAGGTCAACAACGGCAAATTATAACAGGTGGACTATGGTTCGAAACTTTATGAGGTCTTGCTTAGATTTGAGTTAAGTCAACAATTGTAGTCGGTGCGGAACAACCTGTATTGTGCAAATTAACAACTAATGATTTGGATCACAATCAATTCTTTCAAAAAAATTCTTTCGAGTAAGTTTAGTAGCGTGCAACCAAGAGGAGGCACCGGGGCCTTTCCCCCTCGTTTTGACGAAACCTAGATTTAAGGGTATTTAAAACGCTTTTATAAAATACCACTATCTTTGTAGTATTTCCCCTTTATCTTCAAAAATACAATCAAAAAATACAATTTATCGTAAAACTAACCGTTTCAATATAATTTTCATCAATTTCACAGGACATTTTCTCCACTTTTCATTGTTTCCAATTCTCTGTCCTACACGGCAGCAGTAAGCTTTAAAATTTTCTTTGTTCTGAAAGGAATCCAAATTAACTCTACAGTAAAAATTGTAACCGGCAAAATTTTAAAACATGAGTGTGTAATGTAGTTTTCTCGTGTCTTTTTAAAGTTATTATTGAGTCAAACGGGTCCTCAGTCTTGATAAAAGCAACAGAGGCGATTGTATATGTGCAGGATGAATTGAGATTACTTCGTACTAGCGATTTATGAGTCTACCCTATGCGTATGTATAAGGCGCCGTTTGGGATAAAACGTGTTCATTTGCTCTACCGGTACATGTTTTTCAGCTAAGGCTATTTAATTAATATTTAGTTGAAACTATAGGCTACGTCCGATTTAGATCAAAAAACACCTACAAAATAAGTCAAAAGTTTCCGATATAGGCTGTATCGAAAATTTATGATATATATTGGAAATTTGCGATCTATTTTGTACAATTTGTCTGATATGATCAGAGCCGGATTCAGCTGCAATGAGCAAACTGGTTAGATGCCCCGGGCTCGCACTTTGAGGGTCCCCACGCTTTTACTAATTTTTAGCGCTGTTAACTATTGAATGGAAATAACTTCACAGCCTTATAAACCACATTACTAGCAAACTTGAACTGAGAAATCAAAATATTTACCTAGCAGCAGCCTACAGTAATAGCCAGTACGAAAAAAATTTAGAGCAGATATTGAATTACAAAGTACCGTACCGGTAACTTTAATGTCACAGAACAAACTGGTGGGCTCTAATAGCATTTAAATTAATGGCTGCGAACGACTGTCAAATGCTTAAAAAATCTCGGGACTTCTGCAGACAAATCTAAGCGAGTGGAAATTTACAAGCGATTGAAAAGTGTTAAATAAATTTATGAATTATTTCATTACGAAGCTTCATCTGTAGTCGCTGGAAGCTTAATAGAATAGGTGATAATGATGAAGTATGATATTGGTAGTAGTAGTTTATTTTATTAAAAAACCAGAAAAACACCAAACAAAAACAAGGAGCAAAAACAATGGCAGAAAAACAGGTTACAGCGACAAAAAGAAACGCGTTGCAACGTGCAGGAATTAAAAAATAAACACAGCTTTTAAAAAAATGCACAAAAATCAGACTGCACGGGTGAACAAAAAAATGCACGGGTATCCGTCTTCGCTATTAGCCTAAAGTTAGCCAATTTTTCGAATTACAGAAACTTACCGGCAGCAATACTTAAAGTTCATTTGAAGAGATGAGTTTCTGTGACCACTGCAGAGTGTTTCATTCAAAAAATGCTCATGGTATAACTGGAAGAATTTTGACTTAGACCAAAAATATGAGAGTGGAAGTTAAAAAGTAAAAGAATAAAGGTGTGTTTACCGAGCACCCGGCAATGCGATTACCATTACAAATTATTCTGGCCTGCGTCAACGCGATGTAAAATTAGCTAGCCTGCGTCAAGCAAGATAATTGTTCAGTGATGTCGTAACAATCACACGTGCATTGTTTCATTTCTGTCGTCAAGGTTACTTCAAACATTTTTTAATACCGGGCGATGAAGCGGTAAAAATTGTACAGATACAACTTCAATAAAAAGATAATAGCCAGTATATTTGCAATCATACTCACAAATGTTTCGGTAAAAACTTGTACCATCAACAGTGTGAAACTACATAAGCACTAGGCTAGAATAACCAGCACAAGAAAGAAATAATTTTAAATACCATAACTATTACGTCATAAACAAAGTAGTTGGGATTTACGTAAAATATAAGTAAAGGGGCAAATTAAACAATTACGTGCAACTGGAGGGACTAGATTAGTAGTAGGATTTTAAAGTACAAATACTGTAGGATTAATTAAATCATAACTAAAAAAAGACGTTGAATATAAATGGAAATTAAACACGTTACTGATTGCGATTTAGGCCTACACGAATATTGCGCGAAGTGAGCTAAATGTTAAATAGGTAGTATGTGCGAAGTATGTGCTGGTTATTCTAGCCTAGTGCCTATGTAGTTTCACACTGATGATGGTATAAGTTTTTACCGAAACGTTTGTGAGTATGATTGCAAATATACTGGCTATTATCTTTTTATTGAAGTTGAGTTCGAAAACCCATTTTAATGCTCCTAGTTTTGTACAGGTACAATTCCTTGATATCGCGCGGTTTTTATCGCGTTGCCGCACCACCAGTTCAACATCAAAATGAAATCAACAAAAAAATTAGGTAATCGCGTTGCCGCTTGCCGCGTATCGGTAAACACACCTTAAAGGAAAGAGAGACAAAATCAAAAAGAAATTGAAAGCAAGTGTAAGAAAACAAGTCAGTTCTTAGAGTACAACAGCGCAATTTGCCTTAGCTTTTTTTATGTTGCACTCTTTGTGCTGTTTATGGTGTTATATTTTCTGTGTTGTTCATATTTGTCCTTTTAATGAAATAGTGCGAAAATTTTATTCAATGCTTGATATTTTAAAATTAAGTTTAAAGTAAATTTTAAACAAAATTAAAGCATCTTAGTTTTTTTAATAAATCAAAATAACAAATTAGACTCAACCTCTTTGATCTAAATTAATAACAATTAAAATGATTATTTGTTGTCAACATTAATATCTTTTGAGGGCGACCCAAACCTGAGTTAAATAAATTTCATAAAATTTCCGGTTGATTATGATGTCAAAAAATTTTAATATCCAAAAGGAAATGAGTTGATTTCGCCTTTCATAAGTTAGGGGCCACGCATTCTTGTCTGCCTCTGGCCCCGCGATCTCTTAATCCGCCGCTGGATATAATAAGTTGAAAATTTCCGATGAATATTAGAAATTTTCGACTTATTTTGTAGGTGTTTTATGGTCTACAACGGACATATTTTGGACCAAATAAGCTGAGAAAACATTTGTTGCAAATTGAATATTTTCTCCAAATGGGAGCAGTACTTACCTGTAAGGAAACATTTGACCAAGGCATTATTACTGGCGTTGTCATGTTGCTTGGAGTGGTTGTTGCGTCATTATTTCCATGTTCTGTTTCAGAGTTTAAGCTTGCACCTTTGATGTATTTTAAAGCAGTGTAGTTAAACTTCAAATTCCGCAGTCCTTTCTCTTCAGCAGGTTCTGCTGTATTGATCACAATTTTGGGATATTTACCAGGCTTAGTTATCATGGAAGAAGTGCTTGTAAGAGGTGCAGTCTTTTTTCCAACATTGGAAAATATTTTTGGAATAACAGCGCTGTTGTTTTTGTTTAGAGTAGGCGATAAAATCGCTTCTTCATCGAAAATAGTCAAATTTTTGACAAGACTTGAGGACAAATGTAGTTGCGAATCCTCAATTTCACTGTTGCCAGATGGTAATGTGTGATTAATTGCCGAAATGTTGTTAATCATGGTTGTGAAGTTATTAGCAGTCTCGTTTTTTAAGTAAGCATCCAAAACAGTTTTATTGATAGTTTGATTTTCATGCTCCTCTCTTGCGTCGCCATTTACAATGGAAGATTCAGTTTCCTCCTTTTGACGATTTCTGAAAAATAAGTTGGTTTGTGGATGATGTTTAACGCTGTCTAATAATTTTGGCAAAATTGTGGCGGAGACTATGTTGATACTTCGTCAGGTAGTACCTGCTAGACCAGGGGCGGTATACTGCTCAACTTTTGTAGCACTTAACGAATGCGTTAACTTTGTTTGTTCATTTAACGCATAGCGTTAAGTGCACAAAAGTTTAGCAGTATACCGCCCCAGGGCTGGTAGAAATACGGCCCGAGAGACCATTTTATGCGGCTCGCGGGCACTTACAGAAATAGGCTATAGACTCCTACCGTGAATCAAGCCAAAGGTCTTTTTTTGCTTGTCTGATCCCAAATTTTTAGTGAAAAATAGGACACCTGAAGACGCGTTGGCCTTTTTTTTTTTTGCTCTTCCAATCAGTGCGGCCGTCGGCTTCATTTTTTTTCAAATGTGGCCCTTCGTGTGAACAGTTTGCCCCCTCCTTCCCCCCCCCCTCATCCCCGTACTAGACCGTAAAAGTGGTTCCACAACTTCAGCTTTAACTCAGCAGCTTCAAAACAAGCTTGAAGTGTAATCCTGAAGGGATGACGTTGTAAATGCAGCAACCACCGCGATCGCGACTGATCACGGATTTGCATTTTAAGTGTTTTGAACAATTTTAAACAAATCGCAACTTTTCTCGACGGAGTACTTGCTGAAAATACTTTCTAGGATACTTTTCAGGATTTTCGGTGATGCATGACAAAAAAATAGGCAAACCAGGCAAGAGCTACAAACTTGGAAGTTCTATCGGTTTCCTCTTCATTTAATTCATCGAAGCAAGCTAAACGATCTTCTCCAAGCAAATCGCAGCAGTAGTTCGTTTTCTCGCGACAAAAATCATTGTAGAGTTGGGTTTTCTGCAAAAAAAAACTTTTTTTTCGTTGTAATGCAAATAAGCGGTAGGCTATAACGCAATCTTAAAAAATACAAGTCTGTTAGGATAGAGCCTGCCCTACAGTAAGAACGATAAAATCATGAACTTGCTTTCCGGTATTTATAATTATAGTGGCGTTTGCCAAGTATCTTGCCTTTCGGACGCAAACCAGTACCCTAGCTCAGGGACGGGCAAACTTTTCACCCGGAAAATCGCATTGGAAAAAATTTTGAAGCCGAGGGCCGCACGGATTAGAAAAGCAAAAAAAAGGTCATCACGTCCGCACATGTCCTATATTCCATTCAATATCAGTAAGGAGCAAAAATTAAGGTCTTCGTTTTGTTTCACGGTAAGAGTTTATATTTCTGTAAGTGCCCGCGGGCGGCATAAAATGGTCTCGCGGGACGTTGTTTGCCTAACACTGCCCTAGCTCTAAAACAACTTAGTTTTATGCGCTTTTATAAAAAAAAGCAATGCAAAAGATTTTCAGTTTTTGTATAGATTTTAGTCCAATAAGAAGTGTATATCACTATCACTGACGGCAATGGTAAAGATACGGTCGAATATCTATTTTCGTTTAGCCAAAGCTCCCTTACCCTTTTCATAAAACAATTCAGTCTGATCGATCTTGGAAGAGAACAACAATTTTTATCGTAGCCAGTACCGGTAGACCTCGTCTGTTCATCGTAATAAACTCCAATTTGGTTGAAAAATGTGGAAATGTGATTATTATTACCCAAACCATTCACAAGAGACATCTAAACCAAAAATCAATCATAATAGCCCGTAAAATCGAATGCCTGCATGGTATAGTCGCATATCTGCAGTGATTATGCAAAAGTTGCATGACCTAATAGCGGTAATACGCGTAAGTTACAGATCTTACGTGAAGGGTTCGGTTCATGGCTGGAGCCTATCGTTTTTGACGTATGTATTGGGTGGCTGCTAACTCGAAGAGCACAACGTCGCTTTGCCGTCTTCCTCATTTGTCAAATTTTCTGTCAAATGTAATACGAAATTTGATACAGTTCTAGGGCATGAATTTGCGTGGCATGTTAAATTATGCGATCACACAAAAAGCAGATACTGATATTTACAAAAAATGTATTTACAAAAATTTTAGTAGCGTTTAGTGGAGAGAAGAGAGGGTAGTCAGAATAAAAAGTGACACTTTTTCTGGTATCTCCTTTCACTACTTTGCGACAGAGAGACGACTACCTTTTGACTACCAGCGTTAACCTTCAACAAAAAAGATCCTTCTTTGGAGGCCAATAGCTAAAGGTACTCATCACTCTGTCCCAAGATGTTTCAAAAACTGCAAAGGCCTATTACAACAACGACTAAGATTTATGAGTACATTGATGCTTTGCACCTTGATGAAATTTATACAATTTTATTTAAAAATCAACTCACTTTATGAAATAGCTTGTTACCGCCAGAATCATGAATTGCCATAACGTCACATAAAAAAAACAATTTGTTTTGCATCCACACAAATAGTTCATGCGCAAGTTTTTGTCTTAAAAGCTTTCTGTAACCATAGGTTTAAATTACACATTGTTGTTTTTCTTTTGACATTTTACCACAAAATCAAAAAATATCTGGCCTTTAAACCACGCCAAGGCAAAACAAATTTGCAATGACAAAACGATAAATTCGAGTATCACTAATTATACAGCACAAGGAACAATGAGACTGATCAATTGATTTTAGCCTATAAAGTGTGTTGAATATTCAAAGGGCCGAGTGGTATGAACCTACGTTCATGAAGCTTAAAACCTGGGTATAATTCCTATTCGGGTCGAATTAATGACTTTAAAATCAGTGTTTGCAGTTTCCTACTTGACGCTCTGCATTAAAAGGATAGTGTGACGAATAAGCTCGCAAGAGTTTACTTGTTCTGAAGTTGTTGGAAATAAAGGCACTTTGCGAGATTATTTATGAAGCGCCTGTTTGAAAAAAAATAATTTAACTTTTTTTTCACATGTTTTTTAGACCAATTTAAGCTACATTTTGTCCAATATATCATAATATAAGATATTTCTTATCAATACATATGGGACAAATATGTGGTTTGAAATAGTCGAAAAAACTGACGCAAAATGTATAGGAAATTTCCAATATAATATATAAGACAAATGATTGCATAAATCAGGGATCCGCAAATAGTGGGTCGCGACCCAAATTTGGGTCGCGACACCTTTGACTTTGGGCCGCAAAAATTTTAAACGTAGGCTATGTCTACATAATTATTTTCACGTGATGACATTTTTTTGCTTCATTTTTTTTCAGTTATCTTTTTGAACTTTTTGTTATTGAAACTTTTTGACTTTACGGTATAAAGGGTATGGTATAAAATTTTTGAATCTTTTGAGTCATAAGTTTTAAAAATTGATTCCTCACGTAACAAGTCTCAATCCTTATGCATGATAATTAAGCGCTGCATGTAGAATTTCAACGCCTTTCTTTGCAGCTAGTCACGGTTAGTGAGTCTCAGTTCACTTCGAACTGTTTTATTGGCATCTGCGGAAGGATACAAGAAGCGCATTGCGGCTTTTAGGTTAGTAGCCTACTAACCTGATGATGATGATGAAGCAGAAACAAATTAATAAGTCAGCGAAACAAAAAAAACGCTTGGCCAACTTAAGATTGGTTTAATATAAGTTGTTATAGGCAGTTTAATTTCGCAAAGTCGGTTGTAAAAAAAAGCTAAAAATATTGTACGTTCTTTGAGAAGCATAAACGATGAGATAGCAATTAACTTTTTTGTTTCGTATTTGGTGCGTATTGACATCAACATAGCAAGCACAACATCAAAAAGTATTATAGTAGGGTGGCAACTTGCGTGTACTGTATAGTGATAACTGATAAGCCTTCCATAAAATTTAGAAATAAGTTATTTGGTGTACGTAGCATTTCGTCGATCTTGAACTTGACCTCGACCTATATTTCTTGGACTTGAACAAAAATCTGTATATTAATCAATTTCATTTACCGGTATTTGGGTAGTCACAAACAAATGTTGAGAAACTGTAATAACGAATTTTTCAAAAAAACGAACAGCGGCCTAAACCGCTTTACAGACGAAAGAACGCCGAAGATTTTATGACTGAATATCATAGAAATATTTGGATTGGGTTTTGCACATCAAACCGCGAATTTGCTTATTGTGTTCTAAACGCAAATCTCATACTTCTCACTGACTAGAAGAACATAAAACACAATGATTCATTCTTTACGACAGCGCTAACTTTCTCCTGTTTGTAAAAATTGCTGCCTTTGACAGTAGCCTCAAAATTGGTAATTAAAGTAAACAATGTTTGACAAAAATGACGCTTCCAAATTTTTTGGGTCGCGTGAATTTAGGACAATTTTTTTTTGGATAGAGCCAAAAAGTATTTGCGGACCCCTGGCATAAATTAGCCAAAAATGCAGCGTAAAACATACAGTCATATATGTTATAAGTTCTAGTTAATGAATCATGAGACTAGGTATTTGGGGAGAATCTTCTAATCAAACGTCAAGATAAGGAATAAACAGAAAAATATTAATTGGGATAAGTAAATTTTTAAGGTTAACAAAAGTTAAATAAGAAAATTACTACAAAAAGGTAGTAATGTGCATTGAAATACTACAAAAAGGTAGTAATGCAATGGTATCAATCAACGACCGCTTTCGCCCTATTTGGGGCTAATCTCGTGAATGTACATAAGAATAGGGGGGGGGGGGCTTAAAATTTAGTTCTAAGTGAGTTCTTTTCAAAAGTATGCTACAAGCTATAACTAACACTTCTAAAACAGTCTGAAGTGTGTGCAACTTAAAAATCCTTGTTCAAATCTACATCGAACTTCCTGGGTCAACTCAAAAAATGATTCATTTTTGAATATTTGAAGGTGCGATTCAAAAATCATTTCAGCATCGTTGAAGGATTATGACGTCATATTGATGCGGTGTACAAGCTTAAGAAGGCCACATATAGTTTACAATGGAGTTAGTACACTACAAATGGTGACATACTTTTATTATAAACAGGCTGTATTGAAATGAGTACTGGTGGACCAGAGGGTTCCAGCCCAGGTTATGTTACTCGTTCTAAGACCATTAAGAGTTCTTGGAAGTACACCATGAGAAGAGTACAAAAAACTGCTCATGCACATTGTCGACAGCATGGCGCAGTGGTTAGGAGCGTTGTTGTTGCTACGAGTTACGACCATGATTGCAAAGTTAATGGTTAACTCCAACCCAAGTCTCGTTGTTGCGTCCTTGGATAACATACTTCCTGATAATTATCTCTGCTTGGTGGAATCTAACAAGCAGCAAATTAAAGAAATCAGAAGCAGAAGTCAACTAGAAAACAACGGCAACTCCTAATTAAGTCTGGATTCGTCTTACGTTTAGTGCCTCCATCGCTTTCAACTAACAGGAGGATAAGAAATCATCATAATTCATCAGCATCACTCATACCACCAATACACGGACTTGTGTAGTAAAATACTTTGCTAGTTCTGAGTTTGGGGTTTCTTTCCAATTTTTGTGGTGTTGGGGCCACCCATCTCATTTAACTTTTTGTAAACGTTACTAACTTTGACCCAATGGGATAGTGGGAGTTGATTCCAACTATACTTGCGCTTTATGACAATTCACTCCACTGCAACTCAATAAACTTGCTAGATTTTACTCGACCTGCTTTCAGCTACATCAGCAATGATAGGATTGGTCGATGCAAGTCTCTGCCTGGGGAAGTTCTTATGGAAGTTCAGGCATTCATGCAGCTGTACCACCACAGTTGCTCCACTAATCTTGCAAACTCTTCACCGAAAGGTAGATGGCTTTGTTAAACAAATAGGGCATTATCAAGATCATCCAGTTGCAATCCGGTGGGGTTTGGTCTTGGTCGAGGGTGGACAGACGCACCTCATTCTTTCAGCAATCGCTCTCACTCCCTTTTTCCATCTTGTGCGATTTCAGCCTCGTACTCCTCGAACCCAATTATATTTAAATTCTCTTCAACTTGCTCCTCCATATCTGCTTTGGCCTTCCTCGATTTCGCTGCCCATTCACTTCAAGCATCAATGCCTTCTTTAGAACGTTATCATCATCTCTCCTTACCACTTGTCCATGCCACAATACTCCATTTATCTTTGCCATTTTATCTAATATTTCCTCCAAAGCCAGCATTTTCATCAACTCCTCATTATTCTTTCTATCCACCAATTTCACTGCACACATTGACCTCAGCATGGCACTTTCCGTTCTTCCTGAGACTGCCATCTCGATTTCCCTCAAACATCATCTGCACATTATTTGGAAATGATGAAGGTATTCATCAGCTCGACTCTTCGGATCCTATTTTATATTTGGCACCAATAAGCAACTTGGATAGTGAACAGGAGAAAGAGATGTTCGTACAATCAAGTACAAGTTAAGATCCCTGGAGCAAAGCAGTTGGCCATGCACCAGCAAGTCTAATGTGATAGCTAAACTAGTTGATTTGGCAGAACTTCAATCAAAGGATGATTTAGAAAACATTTCAAAATTGTGAAACCATTTCGAAAATTGTTAAAGACTGGAATGAAACGCAGATAGATCTCTTGAAACAGGGGCTTTCGTCCAAAGAAACTCAGTTATTAATCAATGATCAATTAACTTACAGTTTCTTTGAAACTTCGGATAATCATTTTCCGAGCAGAAGATGCAACTTACGTCGTTTTATTTGTTAACAATGATGTGACAGCTTACATCAAAAGCTTACCACCAAGTTCGCTTTGCTCAAGGCACTTGTTTATCTCTTCCAAAATCTAGTGAAGTTTTTCGTTTGATGTAAAAGCACCATCGCTTAGAAACAGCTGTGTATGCCAAGAACTTGAAAATGTACTGAACTGCTGAAGCAAAGTACAAAGAAATCCGCTGCAACGTGGAAGACTTGATAAAGCTGCATGTTGATGAATTAGCATGGTAATGATGCTGGTTAATTCTGCACTGCCATTACCTTATATGTGCAAAATCAGTAGAAAGCAACAAACTATTAGAGCAATTCAAAAAAAAAAAAAAAGAAAGAAATACGGCACTGACATACTTAGAATTGAAGTGAACAGTAACTGACCAGTGTATTAATTG
Organism: Trididemnum miniatum; assembly: GCA_964006365.1. Classification (NCBI taxonomy): domain Eukaryota; kingdom Metazoa; phylum Chordata; class Ascidiacea; order Aplousobranchia; family Didemnidae; genus Trididemnum; species Trididemnum miniatum. The sequence goes on along the minus strand of OZ023232.1, from coordinate 23,271,753 downwards.
CTATTATTTCCGTATACCACCATGATTACGAAGCTATTAAGCTACATTTAATGAAATAAGTTTGTTCAATACCAAGTTATCTTCATGTTTCATTTGAACAACCCTGCAAATCTTTTTGGGTTGTAGAAGTCCGTAAAAGTGCCCAATACCCAATGATTTATGATGCAGTACCCAAAAATATTGGACAAAAACGTTTTTACCCAAGAGCGCGAAAAAATATTGATTCAAAAGCTAAACCCAAAAATTTTACTTGGGTAAGCGAAACATAATTGGGTTAAAATCAACCACACCCAAAAACCTTCGAAAACGTAATTAGATTGTTTTAATTTTTGCCCAACTCTCAATTCTGTGTACCTTGGTAAATTAATACATCGCCGGAGATTAGTGTACTTAGGTAATTATTACGCAACAAGTTAAAAATTCAAAAATTCATTCTAGGGTGAGAACCTAAAATGGAGATGCTGTAAGCAGTGGAGGGATTCAAATTTTCTGTCAGCCGGTTCTATAATTACAAAAGTTTTACTTTTGGCCGGTTCTGTTTTAACTAATGGTACAATTAGGGGTATCAATATTGAGATATGAAGCAGCTTCTAATCTACTCCCAGCAGTGCAAATATCATTCAAAATTATCCAGTCCAGATATCCAATTTTTTCGAGCCACACGCCTGTTGGATTTCTGCATTCATGCACAATTCTTGTTCACACATAAGCTCTTATAAAACGGTTGATGAGTGTACAAAATAATTTTTAGGAGACTGGTAACGATGTTTTCCGAAGTAAAATGCTTGCCATCTTAACCAAAAATCTCAAACAGAAGTTTGATTTGCCACGTGGTTTACTATCGCATTGTTACACATAAGCATTTATAAGAAAAACAAGTTTATAAATTGAAAAAATATTGGGTGTTGAACTCCCAAAATGACGTATTTGCGTAAATGCCACTAAACAAAAATTATTCATCATTTGTTGTTTTATATATGAATCAAGAAGTAGTACATTACATATGAATCTGCTGAGGTAAGAAATGCGCGTAGGGAACAATCCAGGACAGTAGTAATAGACGCAAGAAAAGAGTTAATGTAGATCTTAAATTCCGAGACTCACAGTTGGGTCTCAATAATGAGTTAATTCACTTTCGTTTTTTTGGGTTGTTGTTGGCAGTTTTGGGTACATGAATTGGGTAAGATATACCCAATTAAATAAGTTGGGCGTCTCAACGAGTCTACCCAATTTATTACCTAAGTTTTTTGGGTTGTCACTACCCATTTTGGTTTGCAGTGAAGGATTTTTAAGATATATAGCAAAATTTTTTGTATTTTTGTGATGGTACAGACTCATAGCATAAATTAAATAGGGACTCAGTGGCGTCTGAAAAAAAAGTTGCAATTAAGCCCCCCCTAACAAGAATAAGATCAAAAAAGAAAAAATGTTTTTGGTAAAAAAAAAAAGATTGGTATTTCAATGCTCATTACTACCTTTTTGTAAACTGTTAAAAATGATGACACTCTTTGACTAACATTTATTTATTTATAGGCACGAGCTTTCGCCAGTGTAACGCTGGCTTCATCAGGTGGCTGCAAAACATATAAGCACTAACGATAGTAAGCAAAAATCCTAAGCTAAAAAAAAAGTCTAATGTCTATGAAGCGGGCTAAAAATCAAAATAAAGTACTAACCTCGTAGGTTGGGAAAAGCAGGGAACAGTGAGCCTCGTGGAAGTGTGAGAGGTTAAGAGTCCATCTGTCTATCTTCCTGTCTAACGAGGAAATGATGGCGACCAGAGCAAATCAAAAATGGAAGGGCGGAAATATAACTATTTAGCTCTGCCTGTCTGCCTATCCTGTGATCTTAGTTTCTATACTCCACTCAAGAGAAAATAACTAGAAGCTCATACTATCAACTGCTAGATGATAAAGCTAATACACTCGCTGCCGTTAAGAGGAACTAGAAATAGTGATTTAAAATTAAAAACAAAACTGGGGTGATTATAGTAAAAATGAACATTGTGATGTCATAGGCGTGAATGTAAATATAGCAAAGTTCAAGGTAAGGTGACAGTTAGAATACGTAAGTAGTGGGAAGTCTATGAATAAATAAAGAGAGAACGTAATGGATTAGATCTATACAAAAATTTCACTTTTATAGTTTGCCATAAATGCTAGGTCTCTA